>OZ020189.1:2947936-3376393 GCA_963971165.1 Philopedon plagiatum
CACCAGTTTACTTTATTGTAAATTATCCACTTTTTCATATTTATTAATTTTAAATTAACATATATATATATATATATATATATATATATATATATATATATATATATATATATATATATATATATATATATATATATATATATATATATATATATATATATATATATATATATATATATACAGGGTGAGTCAAAAGTACTTTGACAAACTTCAGGAGGTGATTGCTGGCATTATTTTAAGGCGAAAAGTTTATATAAACAATGGTCCTTGGCGGCTTCGTTACGGAGATACAGGGTATATATATATATATTTATATATATATATATATATATATATATATATATATATATATATATATATATATATATATATGAAGAAATATTGATCCGGGAGTACATCCGTTCGTTTGTTAAATTCCTGTTGGAATCTGGCAGACGTTTCGCCAAGGTCTCACTTGGCATTATCAATGCTTACTCGTTGCTGTCAAGTCGTAAACTGATCAGTTTACGACTTGACAGCAACGAGTAAGCATTGATAATGTCAAGTGAGACCTTGGCGAAACGTCTGCCAGATTCCAACAGGAATTTAACAAACGAACGGATGTACTCCCGGATCAATATTTCTTCACATTTCTCCATCCGTGAAAGTCTACGTTCAAACATATATATATATATATATATATATATATATATATATATATATATATATATATATATATATATATCTTTTTTATTGTTTCTTTCTTGGGATTAGGTTCATTATAAAAACATTTTTTTTTTTATTATTTTTTATTAAAAGTCCATTGACGTTTCGACCCCTTTTCGGGTCATTTTCAAAATGTTTTTTTTTTATTTGGTTTGTTAAAAGACCTAAAAATACATTATTGGTTAAAATTTTGTTTTACAAAAACACAACAATACGACAGTAAAGGATTAAAATTTGGACATATTATTTTAAAATTCTACGTTCTTAACAGTAAACATTTTTCTACAATTGGAAGATATTTTTATTATACGTACCTTGAAAACTATAAGGTCTTAGAAGGACTAATCTGTTATTTGTTATCAGACACATTAAAACATACCAGAGTATTTTACGTGGAAAGAGAAAAAGCCGTCGTTTTTTTTTTTATAAAAAATGTAATCTATTGATTTGATATTAAGAGGATATGACTGATGTTGGTTAAGAGGAGATACTTTTTTTAATTTGCTGTAATTAAATTAGCATATATGCGGCTAAGTCCTCCTATATCTGTTCTGTCATTCAGAGCATTTTTATCTTTTTTTATTTCTATCATTTCTTTGATGGATAATTTATAATAGTTCTGATCTTTATTTAGAATTCTTGTTTGGTTGTAACTAAAGTCATGTTTTGTCTCTCTTACATGTTTACTCAGAGCTGTTGATGTGTTTTTTGTATATTTGTGTCCGTTAAGTCTGTTCTTTAGTAACTGAGATGTCATCCCAATATATTTTTTTGGACAATTTGTGCAAGGTACAGAGTATATCACATTAGATTGGTTCATAGTTGGTGTCGGACTCTTTAAGTTCGTGAAAAGAGAACCAAGTTTGTTTGTTGTTTTATGACAAGCCACTATGTTATGTTTTTTAAGAATACTATTTAGTTTTTCAGATAGTTCGTTTATATAGGGTAGTGATACATATTTGTTTGCTATTTCATCAGAGTTTTTTTTGGTACTAAAAGCGCTATTGTAGAATTTGTGTGTACGTTTACTAATCACTCTATTAATTTCGTTTTCTTTGAAACCATTTTGCAACAAAACAGTCTTAACTTTCTTTAAAATTTTGGGTCTTAGCTCGGGTGAGGTAAGCATAATAGCTCTGTCTGTCAAGCCAATAATGACACTTTGTTTTTGAGATTTTGAATGGTTGGAATTAACGTTCAAATATCTCCCTGACCAAGTTGGTTTAGTGTACCATTCTGTTATTATTTTATTATTTTTTCTAATTAGTGTCACGTCCAAGAAGCTTATTCTATTGTCTGTTTCTATTTCACTTGTGAATTGTAATTTCTTATGGAATCTGTTAAACTGGTAGAGTATTTCATTGGTTTTGTCACTTGGTAGAGCGATTAAACAATCGTCTACAAATCTCTTGAAAAAAAGTATATTGAAGTTCAAACTTTGAATGACTTTTTCTTCCAAATACTCCATGACAATCTGTGCAATGACAGAAGAGATTGGGGAACCCATGGCGCAACCATCTAATTGTTTGTAAAATTTGTCTTTGTATTGAAAGTAATTTGTATTTAGGGTTAAATTAATTGCTTCTATAAAGTTATTTTTTGTTAAAGTGGTATGTTGTTGTAATGAATTCCATTTTTCGTTTATAACTGTTTGGACAAGTTCCTTTGGTATGTTTGTGTATAAAGATATCACGTCTAGGGAAAGAAGCTTGTAGTTTTCTGGCATTTCTACTGAGTCAATAAACTTCTTAAACGCGAACGAGTCTTTAATAAGATGATTATTTTTTCCTGCTATGTTTGATAAGCAGTTTGCTAAATATTTGGACAAACCATATAGTGGTGATTGGATGCACGAAACTATTGGTCTAAGGGGTATGTTAGGTTTGTGGGTTTTGGGTAATCCATATATTTTTGGTGGTACCGCATTATGTATGGTTAATCTTTTAGCGTCTGTGTCATTTATTTCTTTGGCATTGAGAATTTTTTTTATAAATGTGTTATTAGTTTTTTGATATACATTTGTGGGATCGCTATTTATTTTTTTGTAAGTGTTTTCATCATTTAATAACGTTTCTATTTTTGATTCGTATTCTGTGGTATTCATTATGACTGTTTTGTTGCTTTTGTCGGATTTAAGTATTGTGATTTGAGGGTTATCTTTAATAAATTTTTTTGTTGAGTTTAAATTTTTTTTAATATTACTCTGTAGTTTATTAGTTTTTAATGTTTTATGTCTAATTTTAATTTTGTGGTTTGTGATTACGTTTGTTATTTCGGCTCTTATTGTGTCTTTTTCGTCATTAGGTTTATCTTGTATTATAGATTCCACTGCAGTTATATACTCTGTAACAGGCAACTCATTTTCATTTGTTACGTCTAGTGCAAAACCGGGTCCCAATGACAAAACTTCTGCGAAGAGTATTCGTTAAAGTTTTGTCATTGGGACCCGGTTTTGCACTAGACGTAACAAATGAAAATGAGTTGCCTGTTACAGAGTATATAACTGCAGTGGAATCTATAATACAAGATAAACCTAATGACGAAAAAGACACAATAAGAGCCGAAATAACAAACGTAATCACAAACCACAAAATTAAAATTAGACATAAAACATTAAAAACTAATAAACTACAGAGTAATATTAAAAAAAATTTAAACTCAACAAAAAAATTTATTAAAGATAACCCTCAAATCACAATACTTAAATCCGACAAAAGCAACAAAACAGTCATAATGAATACCACAGAATACGAATCAAAAATAGAAACGTTATTAAATGATGAAAACACTTACAAAAAAATAAATAGCGATCCCACAAATGTATATCAAAAAACTAATAACACATTTATAAAAAAAATTCTCAATGCCAAAGAAATAAATGACACAGACGCTAAAAGATTAACCATACATAATGCGGTACCACCAAAAATATATGGATTACCCAAAACCCACAAACCTAACATACCCCTTAGACCAATAGTTTCGTGCATCCAATCACCACTATATGGTTTGTCCAAATATTTAGCAAACTGCTTATCAAACATAGCAGGAAAAAATAATCATTTTATTAAAGACTCGTTCGCGTTTAAGAAGTTTATTGACTCAGTAGAAATGCCAGAAAACTACAAGCTTCTTTCCCTAGACGTGATATCTTTATACACAAACATACCAAAGGAACTTGTCCAAACAGTTATAAACGAAAAATGGAATTCATTACAACAACATACCACTTTAACAAAAAATAACTTTATAGAAGCAATTAATTTAACCCTAAATACAAATTACTTTCAATACAAAGACAAATTTTACAAACAATTAGATGGTTGCGCCATGGGTTCCCCAATCTCTTCTGTCATTGCACAGATTGTCATGGAGTATTTGGAAGAAAAAGTCATTCAAAGTTTGAACTTCAATATACTTTTTTTCAAGAGATTTGTAGACGATTGTTTAATCGCTCTACCAAGTGACAAAACCAATGAAATACTCTACCAGTTTAACAGATTCCATAAGAAATTACAATTCACAAGTGAAATAGAAACAGACAATAGAATAAGCTTCTTGGACGTGACACTAATTAGAAAAAATAATAAAATAATAACAGAATGGTACACTAAACCAACTTGGTCAGGGAGATATTTGAACGTTAATTCCAACCATTCAAAATCTCAAAAACAAAGTGTCATTATTGGCTTGACAGACAGAGCTATTATGCTTACCTCACCCGAGCTAAGACCCAAAATTTTAAAGAAAGTTAAGACTGTTTTGTTGCAAAATGGTTTCAAAGAAAACGAAATTAATAGAGTGATTAGTAAACGTACACACAAATTCTACAATAGCGCTTTTAGTACCAAAAAAAACTCTGATGAAATAGCAAACAAATATGTATCACTACCCTATATAAACGAACTATCTGAAAAACTAAATAGTATTCTTAAAAAACATAACATAGTGGCTTGTCATAAAACAACAAACAAACTTGGTTCTCTTTTCACGAACTTAAAGAGTCCGACACCAACTATGAACCAATCTAATGTGATATACTCTGTACCTTGCACAAATTGTCCAAAAAAATATATTGGGATGACATCTCAGTTACTAAAGAACAGACTTAACGGACACAAATATACAAAAAACACATCAACAGCTCTGAGTAAACATGTAAGAGAGACAAAACATGACTTTAGTTACAACCAAACAAGAATTCTAAATAAAGATCAGAACTATTATAAATTATCCATCAAAGAAATGATAGAAATAAAAAAAGATAAAAATGCTCTGAATGACAGAACAGATATAGGAGGACTTAGCCGCATATATGCTAATTTAATTACAGCAAATTAAAAAAAGTATCTCCTCTTAACCAACATCAGTCATATCCTCTTAATATCAAATCAATAGATTACATTTTTTATAAAAAAAAAAACGACGGCTTTTTCTCTTTCCACGTAAAATACTCTGGTATGTTTTAATGTGTCTGATAACAAATAACAGATTAGTCCTTCTAAGACCTTATAGTTTTCAAGGTGCGTATAATAAAAATATCTTCCAATTGTAGAAAAATGTTTACTGTTAAGAACGTAGAATTTTAAAATAATATGTCCAAATTTTAATCCTTTACTGTCGTATTGTTGTGTTTTTGTAAAACAAAATTTTAACCAATAATGTATTTTTAGGTCTTTTAACAAACCAAATAAAAAAAAAACATTTTGAAAATGACCCGAAAAGGGGTCGAAACGTCAATGGACTTTTAATAAAAAATAATAAAAAAAAAAATGTTTTTATAATGAACCTAATCCCAAGAAAGAAACAATAAAAAAGATATATTATAAATGGTTCAAGAAAAGTAACAAAGTATATATATATATATATATATATATATATATATATATATATATATATATATATATATATATAGTTGTGGTGACTGTCTTTATCAATTTATTTTGGTCTTTATTAACAAAAAAAAAAGATTTTCTACTGCAGATTTTCGCGCGAATTTCGAACCGTAAAACGTGACCCCATTGGCTGTGACGCCAAAAGTGTTATAATAAGTACATGGCGAATTCCAGTATTGTAGGGTCATCGAAAAATCAATAAAATGGCATTTAATGCGTAACTCATCCAATGAAATATCCCCGCACTTAAAGTAAAAGGTTCCTGAAATCCTAATCATGTATATTTCAAGCCGAAATCGGTCCAGGAACCTTTCAATCTTGCAATAAAAATTGGCATTTTTGCGAATTTTGACATGTCATATTTTAATAATTTCGACGTAAATAAACTGCAATTCTTTGTTTTCATGGCAATGGTCAAAAATTCGAAAATTTAAAAGTTTCAAATTTTGAATGTCCCCGATGCAAGTAAACCTATTTATTTATAACTTAAACGAAAAAATTAGCGATTTAAATTAGTAGGAGGTATTCTTAGATAATTAACGGATAAAATAAACCCAAAAAGAATCACTACATAGGAAAAATAGTCTAAAATAATGTGGGTTTCAAATCAAGAAAATTCATTTTTTACCCTTTAAATAAGTCTTGGATGACCCATTCTGTATTCATTTTAAATTCTGATTATCTCTCTATAAGATAGCGTTGAAAAACTAGATAAGAAAAAAACGGAGTGATTTAAAGGTACCGATGTCGAGTGCAAAAAATGTCAAAAAATCTAAATTTCTGTAACTTGGTACATAGACATTTTTGTCTAAAGGTATAGGGCATGTCATACAAAATAAGTTTAAAATCTTTTGAAGAATTCAAAAATTCAATGATATACAGAATCCATTCCATAAGAAAAACATGACATTTATCTACTACATGAGTGACCCTGTATACTTATCTGTCCTGTCAAAAAATGCGTAACTAAAAACAAAAATTGACGTGCCCAAGCGATTTTCTGAAAAAATATTCTTCAATGTTTATCGTATTTTTCTTTCGGAAAAGAATGCTGATGCTTCTTCTGGTCTATTAAATTTGCCACAAGAAACAACACAAAAAAAAATGAATAATTAATTCTTTAGTCAAATATTTTCCTTTCATTAGTTCTTTAATTAGAAAAAATACATAATTATACCAAAATATGGATACCCACGTAGCCGCAGCCGCCGGTTGTTAAACAACATGGAAAAATATTTGCACTACAAGAAATATTTTCGTTCATACCCTCAGGAGACAAGGGTAGATCTACGAGAAATGGGCGTTTTAGAATAACAGTTTGGAATATGTATAGTGTGTGTAATAAAGTAATAATAGTTTGGAGAATGTGACGTTATACCACGAGCATATCAGGATAACGCAACTTGAAAGCGATGGAGTGAGAATACAACATAACCGCAGAAATTCTGTTTTCTGTTCAATCAAACTCGGACAGGTTTGCTCACTTTTAGGTGTCATCAGTATTTTTTAAAAATTGTTTATCTTTGTTGAGTTAAAATTAAAAAAAAAGATACTGATGAAACCTAAAACTAAGAAAACCTGTCCGAGAACGTATTTCACAACTACCTGGCCACAAGAAGAAATTATATTATTTGTTGAGTTTTCTACAGCGACTGCGCGATTCGTGTTGGTATAAAATTTTGCCAACACCGCATACAGCTGTCATTTTATTATGCAATGTTTATTTCTGCGCTATATTGTCTCAGCGCTTAACTGTCCCAGCGCTAAATAGTCCTGCGCTGTATTGTCCCAGCGCTAAATAGTCTTTCGCTTTATTGTCTCAGCGCTTAACGGTCCCAGCGCTAAGTCATCCTGCGCTTTATTGTCCCAGTGGTAAATAGTCCTGAGCTTATATGTCCCAGCGCTTAATACTCCTGCGCTCAAAGTCCCGCGCCCAAACGTCCTGCGCTAAATAGTCCAGCGCTAAATTATATCAGAGCCGGAGTAGAGTAGTGTACTCTAGAATAGGTTATGTAAATTTGGTTTATTATGGAGGCGATGTTTTACATATCTTTTTAGTTCTTTGGCATATTATGGTGTTACATGTTTACAGTGTCTGAAGTTAGTGATGTTTCCCTTAAGGAGAAAATTAGTAACAGTTTCATGTAGTGGTATGACAGGAAGTGTTTTGTTTGATTAGCTAAGCTGCAGAGAAAAGACATATAGCGAAAAAAAGCGTTAGAACTCCCTTGGAGCTGGGCTCTTGAAGAATATAGGTCTTCGTAGGTGGTAGATAGTTACCACATCCTTACATCTTGGAAAGTACCTGTAAATTTTAGATAAATCTGTAAAGCTGATAATTAAAGAGCTCCATGAGTAAGATTTACAAGTCAGTACCAAAGTTATTAGTATAATATGTGAGACAGTTTTGTACTATAGGCTTAGTGAGAGTCTAGAAAGTTTTTAGTGACTGCAAGTCAGTTTATTTTGGAGTATCCGCAGGACAGTATAGTTTCCTAGTACAAAAAGGTACTGCAGGATAGTAGTCACTCAAGCCAGTCTGCTATATGGCAGGTTGACTTATTTAGGGTATTTGTTCTGCCAGTATAGTTTCCTAGTACACTGTCTGTACTTTAGGAGTTCTAGGTAATCGGTACAGTTACAAAGTTCTAACATAGTGGAGATTCTGGAGAATAGGTTCCAAGACCTGAGGTTTACTTGTTAGTGGACATTTCTGAACTATTTAGTCACAGATAGAGATACAAAGAAGACAGATATTGGGTTCGGACTCGGTGAAACATTGAGTGTACGGTATAGAAATTATATGACTAGTCAACGCCGTATATGGTGAGCCTTTTGTGTTATTTGAACTTTCCGAATTAAACGTCTGTAGGTAGACAAATTAGTGTTTGATTTCTAATGTGAGAAAGGAAGGAAGGAGACGTTTTGACTGTGGGCTAATTTCGGAACTATGATCTGTTTTTTCAAATATTCCACAATCTGGCGTCCAGTTTACAACTTTTAACAGATCAAAGTTCTTGGATTTCCTTCGATCCTAATAATCCAGAACTAACATGCGAAAAGAAATTACCCTCCCCTGCCCTGAATGATAGTGCCAAAAGCGGCCAATTAAGAGCTGTCGTGCCTAGGTCAGACCACCTAGATTATCTGGTGAAGATGTGACAAGAAATCCTTGGGATAAATTAAGTTACAACACCATATATTATCATAATTTTGATATGCTAAATATTGCATAATTCACATGGCTTATATACTTAATGGATTTTCTAAACTTCTACTTCCATAATTTACTAGCCTTGTTTTATTAGGCTGCTACAAAATACTTCCTATGGTTTATTACATGAAAAATGTCGTTCAGTTTTCTTCTGTATAATTTTTTTATTATAATTTATCATTGGACAAGCAAACAACCTATTTTTCTCAAGTGTAATATACATTCTACATAATATTTAAACGACTGTATTTTTTTTTTAAATCTGCATTAGGGGCGAATGACCCGCAGGAATCTTTCAAAACGCCAGCACGAAGAGAAAACAAGAAAAATAATTTAATAATTAAAAACGACCCACTGCTTGTTTGCAGATAAAAGAAATTTCAAAAGGACTTATTACGTTAGACACACAAAAGGTACAAAGTTTTCGGGTAGAGAGAGGCCTAATGACATTAGCGACAAGCGACCTACAAAGTCCATGTCCTTGTAAAATTTAAAAGTAATTTTACGAATTTGCGAAAAAAAAAACGTTCTTTGTAATTGAATTTATGTATACTGGAAATAAGATTTAAATTAAGTCGTTTTTTCTACAAAAATACTGTTCAAAAATTATAATCTATTTATTTATCCGGAAAATGAAAAAATAATGAGTTCAAATATAGTTAATTTTAAGATTTGTTACAGTTTAAACTTATGCAAGGAAATTTCCTAATAAATCTGAACAAATTTCCCTCTCTATTTTTTCCAAATAAGACCTAATCTAGAGTACTGTTCTGTATCTGAGAAGGCATCACCGTCGACACTTACCATCCTTGATTTTTTTTTATCTGAAACAGCTCACGTAGACTGAGTACTAACGTATGTTAAGTGTCGAAGGAGATGCCGCTCCCCAGATATGGGAACAGTACTCTAGGTTAGGTCTTATTTGGGAAACATTATATCCAAAAGAGAGCCATTCGACTCATCAATGACCCAGCCCTCAAAGAAAACTCCTTTCTCTCGCTCATCGCCGACCTATTGGGAATTTATTCCTTTTCGTTCGACGCGAATCTTTTGCATACACTGTCTACCATTCTTACTCCTATTGCTCGATTTACTCCGAACTATTAGCTGGCAACAATACAAGAACACAATACATAATCATAAAGGGTTTCCCTGGAGTCCAAACATGTATGATCTTAATATGTCTAAAAACAATAAAAACTACCTCAATAATAAACTAAATTTACAAAAAGATATGTTCTAGAGCAGGGGTGGCCAACTTGGTTAGACCCAAGATCTACTGTTCACTGACGACACCCTGTGCGATCTACCAATTACATACTTCTTGAAATCTTAAATGAAACAGCATAGTTCAGTACACAACAGTCTGTTGTACGTATTTATATTTTTTGCCTTGCCACGACCGACTGGACTAATAGCCGCGATCGACCAGTCGATCGCGATCGACCAGTCGATCGCGATCGACCAGTCGATCGCGATCAACCGGTTGGTCACCCCTGTTCTAGAGTACATTACTATAGAGCAATGAAAAACGCCTAAAGCGGAAAAACAGACAGTCACTACTGGTCCGTAGATATAAGGCGCGTTGATAAACAAGCGGAAGGTGGAATTCACGACATTTCCCAAAACTCAATGTATCGGGAAATTAGCCTGTTACAACTGCAGACTGTCACACTGGCACAATATCACACTGTTTTGTCAATAAAACAAAATAAATTGTGTAGATGCCGAAAATTAGTCTTCTTGTAAAAAAGGCTTGTAACATATTTTTTATTTTTGTCGCAACCTTGTATCGACCGGGAATCACAGTGCACTGGGTCGATATTAAAGTACAGTAACTAGCCCAGTAACAGCTACAGCCTATATTCGACCATTCTTCAAACTAAAGACGATGCTTTATTTCTCCTAGAGAAACTATATACGCGCTGAACTATACCGCCCAATCGGATAAGAGATAAATTTTGAGATAACTAAATGGATCCTTCAACTTCGCGAAACTTACCAAAAAGGAAAAGGAGCGCTTTAATTTTATTTACCCTGTAAAATCCCGGATTCTTCTTGTCATAAAATAAATCAGGACCCTTTATCGTACGACTTTGCTTTTTATATTATGTTTCCTAATGCCCTAGTCGTCCGTCGCTCCGACTGTGCAGACTTAATAAAATAAATACGGGATTCCGGAACTAAAGTTTGTTCTTTGCGACGTTAGATTTTGTCTTTGAGTTATTAAAGTTTTTTGATTTAGTACTTCTTGTTTGACCCAAAAAACGGATAGTGATTTCTACACAATAAAAATACTTATGTCAAAGAGACAGTCATTAAATCAATAGTAAACTATTTTCGCTATTCCTGAATACTACCGTATTGAATTCAAAAAGAAATAGACATTACAACAAAACGGCGAATTAGTGAAAGAAAGATCGCTTACAGAAGCACACTGTAAAAACCTTTACTGTCTGCAAAACACATTGAAAGCGACTAAGTTGGGCACGAGACAATATTGGTCGCGACTGGAGCAACATATTTTTTTCCGATAAAGCGTCATTTTGGGCTTGGGTTTCTAGGACTTCTATAAAGAGAAAGCTTATTGGAAAACGTGTATTAACACTGAAACACTTAAGTCACCACATTCGCCAGATATGGAGGTATTCGCCTAGTGAGTACGCTGAGAAGCTTGTGGAAAGCATGCCCGTACCCGAGAATAGCAACCACAGAGACGCGACAAAGCCGAGAAGAGATTTCTTAGCGCATGTGCGACGATAATGTGGACTTCTGTCAAATGTGTGGGATGGAACGTAATTGTCCTTAGTACGTGTATTTAGGTCGTTCTCTTGATTATCTTGATTTTGCGTTTGATTTCTGAGTTGTGTTTTATTTTCAATGTAAAAAGTTTTGAAATATGACTGGATATACATGTGCGTTTCGTGGCTGTCGTTCGAAGATAGGTGGGGGTATACTTTGTTTTCTTTCCCGAAATATCATGATCGGTAAGTACATTTGTACCTACACATTTTTCTCCGTATACCGCATCATTAGTTTGACGAATACTTTTTCTCGGCTCGATATTGTGGATATGTGTCTGTCCAAGGTCAGCAAAAGTGGTACCCTAAAAATCAAAGGCGCCGAGCTGAGGGGGTACCGAAACAGAGAGTTAAACAGTTTAAGGAACGTAATTTTGCTCTAGAGTAGAGTGCCCACTCCCACTGATTGTGGCAGCTCGCTATGATTTAAGAAAAAAGAAGAAAATGACAAAGTTGAGTAAGGTTAGTTAAATTTAAATTAATTATGATTGATAAGTTAAATTATTATTGTATTGAAGTGCAAAAATCAGTAAGAAATGACCTTATTAAGGCCTAAAGCGCTACAATTGCCTAATAATACCATAAGGGTGCGTGTAAGAGAGCAAACAGTCCGCTTTACTCATCGCTTCGCTGGCGATTTAAACTAATAATAACTTTAACATGATATCAATTAACAATTATAGTTAACTGTACAGGATATCCAAAATAATCAATATCAGAATATTACACGCGTAAAAAGGCATATTTCCGCCAAAATCGGTCCCCAAACTTCAAAATATATCAGCGAAACTACTGTTAGCTTGCCCAAATGCAACTCTGCAAAGGCATTCGCAAAAAAAAAGGCCAATTGGTCATCAAAAACGGCGGTTAGTTTCAGTATGTCAAAGACCTAGGGAATTTTATTTTACTAAATGTGACATCTGACAATTGTTTATTTGCAAAACAATAACAAACATAATTTTTAATTAATTGTTTTTAAGGTACTACACTGTAATATATAAGGACTTTAAAGAGTTATACCTGCCAGCAACATTTTCTTCTAAGGTATATCTTAATATTTATAACAAACTTTACCTAACCTTTTATTTTTAGGTCACGATAAACCAGGCAACAACACAACTAAATAAGACCTAGCAAGATTTTCAAAAGCTTAAGACGATTAGAACTGAGAATTAGCTAATATAAGAAGATGGAGTCAGATACCGGGGGTAACGGTGACTGTTGACTGACTAGCTTATGTTTCACTTGAAGAATTATCAGGTAGGTTTTGACTTTGCAACAATAAAGCAGAAAATTTACCAAACTTAAACTCTAAAACAAGCAACTAAACTAAATCTATTTTTAGGGCGGTTCCCGGAAGCAATTTAGAGGACTTATGACGATAAGGAAAACTAGAATAAACTATAACTTAGTATTTACTTAAATTACAAAAACTAAAATAAAGGAAATAATAAGAATAGAGAACAACCGACAGTCTGGTAAGTTTTAAACCTTTATATACAATATTTTGGGGCGTAAATTAAAACTGTAACAACTCCAAGAACCTCCCATGTGTGTCATATTGTCCCTTATTATTAGATATTCAAAATACTGTCCCCGAAGATTAACCAAGTGGGGACAATCCGGAACTAAAATAAACAGTAAACTCGGGTCCTGCAGAACGGATTAAAATTAAAGCAGGAGCAGCATCAGCGGCGGTCAAAACTGTTATTGTAGACAGTTCAGGAGGACACTTGACGTGGTTTCTTGTTTTCATTATAAAGTTTGGTGTAAGTTAACTTGAGTTGGGTCCGTTACTTTAATTATTGTTAAGTGGAATTTGAATTTCCCCTTTTGGCTTAATATACCGGTCGACAGCACCAAAAGTTATGGAAATAAAAAATGTTGAAAGGAGTAGAAATTTATTTTCATACGGCCATGTTGAATTTTTTTATTATGTTCTTGCCTCCAAGTTTGTTGCTTGATACCATATACTAAATAATACCTAGACGAACACTGCCGTGCAACGAAAAGCGTTCTCCCTTGAGACATTTGGTGGGTTTGCTGGTTTATGGTTTAAAAGTTTGTTTGTCTACCATTATATAATTATGTATACTATGTATCTACCTGTGTATATAATGGTGGACAAACAAACTTTTAAACCATAAACCAGTAAACCCACCAAATGTCTCAAGGGCGACCGGCTTTTCGGTGTATTCGAGTGTCTGTCTATATTCTTTATAGTCTCTGTTGATACTTGAAAACGTGTTCAGGTGACAGAATGAGTGAGATGAATAATGCCGTATACATTTTTGTTTTCTGTTTATTATTTATGAAAGAAAATAGTTTTCAACCCTTTAATAGTGCTATTATTATTAACAAAGTATCGTACGCGCTGAGTGTTGTGCATTAGAAGTTAGTAAAACACAACATTTCTGGGTGTTTAGTTGAGTGTTATTATTTTACTTTTAGTTTGCAAAGCTGTTCTCTGGATTGTTTTATTTGTGTTAGTATTTTAACTTTTTGAAACTGAGAATTTTGAGTTGGTAGGATTTCTTAACGATATAAAATGTTAAAATTATATTTAAAAAAAATAACAATAATGTTAGAGCGGCTCAAAGACAATATTAAGAAAGTATTGAAGAGGAACCAAGAACTCCATCATTAACACCATAATAAAAACAAACTAGAAGAAAGAGGAATTCTGGGCAATGGAAAAAGAAGAAGAGAAAGAAATGAAGAAAGGGACCTAGCGATTTTATTATATTTTCAAGAAAATCTAAAAAAAATCAATTCCCGATTGTGTGCGGTATCTCAGGTATGGAAGAAGAGATAAAATGTTGACTGATGGAACAGTTCAAAGAACGCTAAAGTATTTTAAGTATAGACCATATAAAATTATGCCAGTTCAAAAGCTTAGTGCCGATCAAAAAAAAAGGGGATATACTTTTATCACATATATTAACGAAAGAATGCGACAAGATCCTAATTTATTTCATACTATTGGACAGACGAAGCAACTTTCTCAACAGGTAAGAAGATGCAGCTATGGATCTTTAGTGACGAAATTCATACTGTCTGTCGTGGATGAGTTTTTGTAAATGGTAATAGCAAGTGTATTTGTTTCAGTGTTACATGATAAGTAACCTAGCATATATATTTTAGTACAAAAAAATGCTAATAAGCGAATTTTGAGCTCGATGCAGTTTTTGTTGAGAATAAAAGCCAGCGACTCAAAGTTTATTTTACAAGTTCGCAAATTGTTAACAGGCTGATGAGTTAATTAGTTTCGCGTATATATTTTCGTCCGAAACATAAAACTAAATTAAATTAATCAACATTCGTGCAAATTCCCCGCGTGCCAACCGACGCCAGTTCTCATTTAATTTAAACTTGTTTGAGTATTTTAATATTTTAATTTCGAACACAATTTTCGTTGCGTTCCGAAAGGGCAATTATGCCCGATATGGTCGGGTGAGATTTTCGAGGAAATTACATTAAACAAATATATATTTTTGCAAAATTCCGACTGGCTGCCATATTAACGCCCAGACCAGACCCCTGGCCCTGGGTAAGCTGGTTTATAAGCTTACCTTGGATTTCCACGAAGAGCAGCATGATGTAGAGCGTTGAACCCATTGTTGTTGGTCAGAGTGATGTCGGCGTTATGGTCAAGCAGAAGTGTCAACATGTCATCACGTTTTTTGGAAATGGCGTCGTGGAGAGGAGTATCGCCCTCCAGGTCCTGAAAAAATAGGATTATTTTAATATTTTCTTCAGTAAAATATAGACGGAAATGGCAATGCTATTATACTTCAGCAGGAACATCTCGTGGCCAACCTCAACAATGTTTTACTTCTTTAAGCATCAGATCAAAACAAATATACCGTAAAAAAATAAGTACATGTCATTGTTTAGAGCACAACACGTGAGAACAAAGTCGAAAAAAGAACATGGAGGAACTATTTCATATTCTTTTAATATGGTCGAGAAGTAATAGGTATCATTCAGATACCTCAAAGAACCTTGAGTTATGAAGAATCTGATTCAGATGAATAAACAGATAGCGATGTGGACATTACAAAATTATAAAATTTTGAATCGCGGTGTGCTCTTAGATCTTTTCTTGTTTGTAAACATTGTAAAACATTTTTCATTTTATGTTCACGACTGGTGAAGGTCTTGCTGTTCTGTCTTCAATTTTGCGTTACCATTTGTTGCAAAACGGTATCGCGCTGGTTTCTTGAGGGTTTGATAAATTTGTTACTTTGATAATAGTGAGTTTTGTGTACTTATAGCATTTATTTTTTAAATTTATTTCATATCGCTACAGATATCACTTGAGAAAAAAACACCGTTTTAATCAACCGATTCTCGATTAAACACAAACCACGGCTACAAATGCAATTACATTAAAGATAAGTCTAATTGTCGAGCGACACTCCATTTATCTCGCCGCTAATTGACACCTATCTGATCGAATTGATTTGTTAAACAATGCAATATTTAGCAAAAACGGGGGCGCTGCTGTTGCTGCCGCGGCATTGAAATGTGTGTGCTATGTTGGGAGATAAGTTAATTTAATTTTCCTGCAAGCGTGCGCGATTTACCGTTTTCCGACACATTCTAGTTCTGAAAGAACCATTTTCCCACACAGTGCGGGAAAAAATTTTCCGCACGATGCGATGCAGGAAAAATAAGTTAGTCTAATTTTATAACAAAATACAACTATGGTGAATAAAATATGAATTTTCAGACTCATTTTTAGTTAAAGTAAATGAGGTACATTACAAAAAGACTAATTTTTGCCGTTTATTATAAACATGCCGTTTATTATAAAAATTTTAAAAAATAAGATTATTTTAAACGGTTCATTTCAAAAACCCCGTACACTGATGTTGACATGGTAACCACGACACACATTTAAAGTTTAACTCTCAAACTGACACCTTACAACAGTTCACCGGAGCGTGGCTTTGATTTTGAATTCGTTCAAATTCTGATAAAAATGTCTTACAGACGATAGATAACTTATCGGACGAAGAGCTTCCAGAAGATATTCTGGAAGCTGCAAGTGTGGCAAAGTTGGATTTGCTACTAAAAAAAGTCATTAGTCAGGTATGAAAAACAATACGAACATTTTGTTAATTGGTGTGAAGTGAAAAAAGTAAAAAACTCCGAAAGAAGTACTTTTGGCGTATTTCTTGGAAATGTCTAAACTTTTTACTTACTTTTTAAGTGTACTTAAGGTTAAGAAAGATTTAAATATCAGTAAATACTATAAATTTTCTGCCTACATCAAGAGACAAAATGTAGGTTTTCGAGCAAAAAAATCGAAAGTTTTTACACAAGAAGACATTGCAAAAATGAAAGAAGCACCTGATGAGATTTATCTTCTAATTAAAGTGGTAAGCAGTTTCGGACTAATAATAAATAAATGTTTATTGTTCTGTGGACATTATTACAATGTATAGTTTCGTCACTAGCATTAATATACTTTACGGTGTCAAAAAGGTAAAAAATTGTTATAAATCAGGTACAAAAAATTCATCCAAACTATAGATAGTCCTATTGGTTAGAAAATGTTTCAAACCTTTTCTAAAATTTAATATACTATTAGAATTTTTTAAGTCTAGTGGTAGATTGTTGTATAATTTAAGACCTAGAACGGTTGGACAGTCTCTGGTTACCTTTAGATTACAATATGGCATACAAAAGTCCGATTTATGTCTGGTATCAAAATTATGCACCATAGAATTTTGCCTAAACTTGCTTTATTTAAAAACACATATATGCACAGTTCGAAAATGAATACAGACGTCACAGTTACAATTTTATACAATTTAAAACGGGGTCTACAGGAATAAGTAGATGGCACATTCGCAATATTCCTCAAAATTTTCTTTTCACATAAAAGCACATCGCTGGCCATAGATGACCTACCCCAGAAACAGACGCGATATGAAATTCGACTACCTACCTGAGCGTGATAGAGAGCTAAAAGTTGTTGCGCAGTCAACACTGCAATAACATCCTAAACTGGTAAGATATTGAATTTAGATTCGCACAAACGGCCCGGCAATGAGGTCTCCAGGAAAGATACCTGTCGACACTAACCCCCAAGAAATTGGCGATTTCGCAAAACTCAATCGGACTGCCGTCAATATTTAAGCCTGGCGGAGCGGCGCCTGGCAGGCTCTTTGGCGGGACTGAAAAAGAAGAGCCTGGGTTTTACTTGCATTTACATAAAGGTCATTGCTATTAAACCACTCGCGTAATGGCTCCAAATCCCTATTACAATCCATTTGCAAGATGTCCAGAGACCTGTTTGAGACGACAATGGAAGAATCGTCGCTATAATGTGAAATGAATATTGGCAGCAACATTAACATGTTCATTAACGTACAGAATAAAAAACAACGGACCCAGAACGGAACCCTGCGGTATGCCCACGTCTACCTCGCGCATACCGGACTCGAACCTGCTAGTCCCACTGCTGGACGCATGTTCAATACTGACATACGCTGTGGCGAAATCGAATGGTTGTCAGATTCAAATGTGAACTTTTGAATATGACAGGCACGAGCGGCCATGTTGTCATATTTCATGTTTTGATTAGCTGGGCGTATGTAGTATTGAGTTCACTGGCTGGGCAAATCACGTGGTTGTTTATGAGGGATGTTCAGTACGTGACTGGTTAGCAATTGTTTCCAAAGGCTACGTCTTTGCTTCACCATGTTTTCGTCGTTCGCTATATAGTAGTAATACGTATATGGAAAAGTGGCGCCAAATTTAAGTCCCGAATTACCTATTGGGACACTTTATTTTTAGGTTTGTAATGACTAGCTCTAAGGGTTTGTGCAATAAAAAAGTACATGCTTATTTACTTAGGTAAATACCAGAGATTTAGACACAGATATACAGCCTCTGTACATATGATTAAACACCCTAAATATTTGTTATCTATGGCAAGCTTGCTATCAATTAGTTCAGATTAAGCCCTAACATAAACCAGACATTATTTGGCTAATTATATATCATCGAATGTCTGCGATATGACTAATCGTTGTTATAGCACACAATTAACCACCGCTAACCAGATTAACCGCAGATATGGTTGGGTCGCCTTCCAAGGAACCGCGAGTGGAGAAACACTGGCGGTGTATGTAATTCGATTAGCTGCGCCTTTAATGGGTTACGAATGGAGGGTTACGAGAACAAAATTAATATTGGGAGAAGAAAAATAGCATGGGAGTTGCTAGCCATATTTTGTCTATAAATAAGGAATATGCCTGTAACTTTTTATTGCATAAATCGTTCAAGGAAGTCATGACAAACCCAGAAATATTATTTTGAAAATTACTAAGATAATTTAACTAAACATTTTTTTTTACTGCTCGGTATACTTTATTACAATTTAAAAAGCAGCCATTTTCCCTTGGTGCCAAGTTACGTCAGGAGATAAGCAAAAATAAGTGTCAATCTACATGTTAACGTAAATCTTGACCTACACAGAAAAACACTTTCGTATATTGAATTGGATACCCATTCACTCAATGACACACTCTATTCCGTATTGCACAATACAAATTCGGTTTATTTCAATGATTAGTTTATCATTGTTTACGAATAGATTAAAAGATTGCTTAAAATATAAGGTATCATTGGATTTTAATGGATCGTTCAAATATAACAATTCAAAAATAATAATTATTATTAAATTCAATGCAAACTATCATTGGTTTCACTAGAAGTGTATTTGTAAGAATATGCACCTCATTTGATGCAAAATAGCTATTATTGTTTCAATTACAACAGCAATTAATTTAATGTAACTTCCAATAGAAAGAACACATTTTTGTTTAAATTCAATCATATTCGTGTTTTGAAGAACAATAATTGAGGGGCAACTGTGCAAAACGCATTAAATCCATAATATGTTGTTTTGAATAAAACGTAAAACAGTAGCAAGAGTCGAATTTTGGGCGGTCCGAAACCATCACAACCATGCCTGTGGTTTTGTTTGGTTTAAGTTAGGCGTTGTTTTTTTATAGCAGGATAAACAAAGACAGAACTACGATCCGGATTTGATGGTTTTGGACCGCCAAAATTCGACTAAGGTAAGTTAGAAGAAAAACTAAGATTTTAGCTGAGTGTTTTTGATATGGCTATTTCTAATGGAGTTAACGCGCTTTGATCGCACTGGGTTATTCTAATGCTAGATTGACTAAACAGCACTACATTTTTATATTTACCTTGAAAATTATACAAAGTGGACTTAATGCGTTTTGCACAGTTGCTCCTCAATTACTCTTATTTAATATACTGAAGAATACCTATTGCATCAATTATACTTATATTTCAAACAAATGAAACACGGTTTATTATTTTAAAATAACTTTTATTTAGTATTACTCAACACACATTGTTTGGACATTGTGTAAACATTTAAATATAAAAAACACTTTTTATATTTATTTCACTCCAAATATAGGATCTGCTTCTTTGCAAAAATGTCTGTTTTTTTTATCTTCTGACAGCCCACGACGACCGAGATCTAAGTACTATGTACACCGTGGGTGTACTGGGGACTCGACTCACACATCCAGAGCTGGAAACATCCGTTGGGATTTCACCAGCCCTTTAAGAGGATGTGTGGGGTGGTACCACCTCGGTCGAGGAGGAATTCCACTACCACCTTCCACTTTTTTTGACAATCCTACTAAATGTCTGGCCACACTTTTTTTATTAAGCGTGCGACCGGGCCAGGATTCGAACCTGGTCTAGTGCCGGAGACGCGTCACAGAGCGCGTTGGACCACTGGGCTAAGCTCCGGTATGGCTTGTATGGGCATAGGATGAAAGATGGAACAAATTTGACGCATAACACTGCATTCGAATCTCCTAGATTTACAGCTAGATTTGGTGGAAATAAAGTCTAAAAAATACAAATTCAACAATTAACTTGCGATCATATTCATTGTTAATAGTTTTTTAACAATACGTATCGGCTGAGTAAAAAGTCTTATAGTAGACTAGCCAAGAGAGATTTACAAATAAAAAACAATCTTATTCTTGCAAATCGTTTAGAGTTGTTTTACTTACCATAAAACACTGAAATGAGTTGCCCAGTCCCAAAAATCTATTATTTTTGACGTATAGTGCAATAAATAAACAGGCTGCAAGCTTAAACGAGGATTGAACGAACAAATACCAACAGCACAATTTTAACCCCTCCCTGCGCGAGCAATAGAACTAATATTTCAGCCAACAATAGCACCCATTGAATTAATATTTTTTATTATTTCTCTAATACCTTATATATTTTATAACAGTGTTTATTTTAATTGAAATGATATAAAGATAATTCACTTAATCTTTAGATTTTATTATTTAAACTGTAGCTCTTTTTCGTTTAATAAAATAATTTAATGTTTTAGCTTAAACAATTCTATACTCTAAGGAAAAATAGTAATTTATTGGTTTCCAATAGAATTTTTGTAATTGAAAAATTGATAATATAGTTTTCAAAGAAGTAAGACTACTTTTGAACTCTAATAAAAGTCTATATTTAAAGCAATGTTTTTTTTGTTATTTCAATGATATTTTGTTGAAACAGTATTAACTTTAATATAACCAAAGTGAGTGGTCAAGATTAATACTATTATTGAAAATAGCATAGCAGTTTTTTCTGTGTACACACTGTTATAACACTTTTATGTACATAACATGTGACGTCACAACCGCGTTTAGCAAGTTTTAAATTTTGTATGAAAATTTGTAGACGAAAAAATTTTTTTTTCTTAAATCTAAACTAAACGGATAAAAACAACCACCATAAACATTTAATTTGTGTAGAGAATACAAAATAGTATATTTCATTACCAGTCCGGAAAAAAGGATTTTTCTGTGCGCGCTTGACAAATTCTCGTGTGAGGCGCAGCCGAACACGGGAAGTCAAGCAAGCACGGAAAATCCATTTCTGGACGTGTAATGAACGATATTTTTTATTATACTTCTTTGAAAACGATAACATAAAACAAAATATAACATAAAAAAATACATACATACAAAATAAACTTGGAATATTTTTATTTTCACAACTGTTATCGGAATTTAAAAAAAAAACTACTAGAGTAATTAAAAATTAACTATTAATAATGAAAGATGCCACTTTTTCAGGTTGAGAGAACATTTTATTAGAATGAATTTAATTGACAGAAAATTAACAACGCTGACAATATGGTCTTTGGCAGGTATGATGCGTTTTCATGGTAACTTTCAAATCATTTAAAAGGTGATTTAAATTTGTCTATGTCAGATAAGATTGACAAAACGTCAAAAAATATTTCAGAAATTCATCTAAATATTCAAATATTTACGAAATAAAATACAAAATAGGTACATATTAAATATCAGATAGCATATAGACTTTCTTGAGTTTAGTTTATTTTCCTATACCTATATTTCTATTTTAAAGCCAAAAAATAGTCGGTATCTTCATTCAGCACACTGAAAGAACTGGAGACCAGGAAAATTTTTTCCGTGCGCTCTTTCCGTGCGCTAGCCCGAAAAAGCCAATCTTACATTATTACTAAAACAGATGAAAATAAGGTGTTTTCAAAGAAGTATAATAAAAAAAACATTTCAGGTTTATTTACATTAAATGCATATTCTCTATTTTGACCGACAGACGAACAGTGCTAAAACTCATAAAAGCCGACTAAATTAACTAAACGTGAGATTTTCCGTTATAAGTGTATTTATTATCAAGTTAAAAGCAAGCAAGTGGCATCCGAAACAGTCAACTGTGTAATTCGATTAGCCACCCTTAATGGACTGTAAATGGGGAGATAGCTTGTTGTCTCGTGTCTCGGTTTTTCATGGAAAATTATACGTCGGTTTGGTGAAGTTAAAGAGCTGTTATGTACGTTATACGTAGGTGTATCGTCGCGACATGAAAAATATGAAAAAAATAATAAGAGAGTAAAGCTTCCGTAAAATGCATAGCAACAATAGAAAAGCTTAGATGACACGACAATGATTTTAACAGGTAACAATTTTTTTGCACAATTATGCTTTTTTTGTCACTTACTGTCATTATGTCTTTATAAAGACGATTATGTATCAAAAAATTCAACATATTATTAAATGACCTGTTGGACTTGAATAGTTCCCCATTGTTAAATTTATAATTTGTTGGAAATTCCACCAGCAGTAAAGCGGTATTGTTGTACATTCTATAACTTAAAATTGTAAAATTACAGGACTTTACCTAATCCTAATGGTATTGTAAACATAATCACCAGGTTGTAAAAATTTAGGTAAAATTTGTTGAGTATTTAATACATGTAATAAGAACAGTTTTTAGTTTATGCCAACCGTCCGATGAAGACATTGTGTGTCGAAATAATTGTCCATATATATCCAAATAACCAAAGTTTAATTGAAACATCAAAAAAATTACTAATAGGCAATAGATTTCCTTTGACATTCCATAAAAATACACAGACACATCTCTCGGCTAATATTTCACACGTGCCGCATAGAACAGCGTTCTGTTTCGGTATTTGTCACCCAGCAGCAGCAGTAGCAGCAGCAGCAGCAACGGCACAACGGTGTAATGCAAGATGGGATTCCTCTTAATACAATCAGGGCGAGAGATCAGCCATACATCATGCACGATATCGCGTTGGCATCCATGCTATCGCACTTACAAAGGAAATTGTATCCGAGCCGCCGCCCGCCGCCGCGCCGCCAACGACGGCTCTTCAACAGTTGAAATACCGAGAGTTGAAACAGAGAAACAGCGTCGCTCTATGGAAACTTTAGGAATATTACCACGTCGGATGGCGATACGTTCTATCTGTAAAGTTTGTTTAACCAACTGCACAGTGGAAAGATCCAACATGGTGAACTAAACTGTTACAACAGAAATTTAAGAGGCCATTTCAGATTTGAATATTTCATAAACTGGCGAAGTTTGTGCTATTTAAAAAGCTTAAAACTATTTCACTATTTATATGTTTTTTACTGTCGTGTAACAAAACTAAGGAAATGCAGTTTTTTCATATTGCTTGGTTACAATCTTAGGCGAACTATTTAAATTAAAAATAGTCGATCTTGATTATATCCGGAAGAGAGACATTCGACTCACCCGTGACCCAGTTCTCATAAGAAAACTCTTTTTTATTTGGGTCGGCCCCTGTAGACTTCAAGGGAGTATCTATACGTACTTAGGCTAGTGTTGTAAATATCCGTATTCTTTAGATATCCGGATAATACGGAATCGGAATCAACTGATATCCGTATCCGTCATCCGAATTCGTATCCATTTCTTGATCCGCGCGAAACCGGTTCCGAAACGTATATATGGAATTATTTCGGATACGGGTAGATAGGTGGATGCGGTATCATATGATTCGAAGTCGAAGGCTAGGGATATTAAGGCACCGTCGTTCGTTCTCGTTTAAATTCGGTTCGAGTGAGGCGGGCCGAGTTTAACCAATGGGTCTTATCCCATATGATACGTTACCCCGATAAGTATGCTATCTTTTTTTAGGAAATGTCATTAGAAAAGGAAAGCATGGGATCAAAATAAATATGCCAAATCGCTTACGATCGATCCCCATTCCGTTTTCTCTTTGCACTTTGCATTAGTATCCACCCTATGCGATAAATTTTGATTTCGAATCAGTATTCAAGTTCTCGGCCGGTTACGGATAATACGGATTCTTTTAATATTCGTGTCCAACGGATTTTTGAATACGTAACCTTACATCACTATTGCCAGTGTTGCCACTCGTGCTCGCTCGACGGTGAGATTCCGTCATTGGCGTCACGTTTCAAAGTGCAACCTATCATTTATTAGTGCGAGTAGATTTTATGAAAGTGTGTTAAAACCATTTGAAAGGCGAATATTTTCGGTCCGATGTAACATATTTTTTAGAAGTTGATGTTAATTTTTCGCCGGACATTTTTTCTTTCTAAATTGGCATAAATTATTATTTAATAATAATAAAGATGTTTATTTATGCCAATAAAAATAATTTAAATATAAATATAAAATTGATAAAAGTAAAAAAGGAAACCAAAAAATGACAGTAGTATACTAGTTGGCATAAATAGGTAGGATTTTGATTTATAAGAAATCATTCTTCCAATCCTACCCCTACTACATAATTTTTTATATTATATTTAAAAGTTATATAGCTTAAGCCCCTTAGACTAGAAGGAATATTATTAAAAATTACAGAAGATGTATATTTAAACGAAGACTTATATTTTTCAGTATGATGTTGAGGTATTTCTATTGCGTTCTGATTTCTAGTATTAACATTATGAATATTATTCCTGAATTCAATTTTTTCAAATAAATATCTAGGTTTCTGAGTTAAAATTATTTTATATATGAAACAGGATAAGTGGATTTCGCGTCTTTTTCCTAATTTAATTATATTATGTTTGTTAAAGGTTGGTGATATGTGATCATATTTTTTTAGTCTTATTGAAAAACGAACACAGTTATTTTGAAGAATTTGTAATTTCTGTTTATCTTCGTTACTGAAATTTTTGTGATAAATTATATCACAATAATCTAATCCACTTAGAATAACCGAATCAACCAGCCTAAGTTTAGTATCGGTAATTAAGTAGTCCTTAAATTTATATAAAATTCTTAGTTTGTAATATGCTTTTTTAATTACATTTTTTATATGTTCATTAAAATTTAGATACTGATCAAAAATTACTCCAAGATTTTTACCATATTCGATTGAAGTAATCTTAAAATTATTGTTAAGAACAATTTTGAAATCAGAATTATTTTTTATTTTAGGGATTAGTGCATTCTTTTTTTGTTTAGTGTAAAATGTTTTTATAACCTAACTTTTTCTCAGGCATGCCGATATCAAAATATCACAGTTTTGTCACCGTTCAATTTATGGATGTCAAACTTGAATAACGTAGTTATAAAACATCATAACTGTAACCATAGCAACCACATTCATTATTGTGTCTACTAGAAACTCAATTGTATCCACTATACTAAAGTCAAATAAGCCTGTCGCCAAGCGTAAACAAGCTGCCACGAGGCGAGGCGTAAACCATTTTGCGACTGATTGACCAATCGCATTACTTGCGCTTGGCGACAGGCTTATTTGACTTTGGTATAGATATCAATATCCCCTCGTATATACAGGCATTATATTTTAATATAACTTTATCCTTTCCGGTGATTTTTTCAAGTCGGTTCACAAAAAAAGTTGACATGGGCGAATGTACTCGATGATGATACCCAAAAGGCCTACAGGTTGTGTGTACGCCAATGCGAATAAACGAACATTACAAGATAAAACGCGTTTTCACTGATAAAACTCCATAACTGCGATAATATAAGCCATTTGATAAAAACCACGTACAATTACACAAGGTATTATCACAAGAATGGCGCGGCGAAAGATACTTTGCACAAATCGTGTTGGGCTTTGCAGTGGCCACTAGAAAATCCTCCGTCGCTTATTGTGTGTGGATTGTTCCGCTCTATTTAAAAGTGGTCGTGCGAGGATTTCGGCTAAAAGGCTTTTGTCATATGGAAAGCCATCTTTTGTGGAACAGAAACTTCGGATTATTAACTTATTTTCCTGCGGAGAGCAGGTTTTTGAATGTAGGACCTATACTATGGAAAGAGCGCAGAAACTGATTAGAATAATTTTAACTAAGAGCGCCTATTACTAACGAGTGATTTTTAATTATTTTGCTCGAAGGTGGCCTTACATTTTGAAAGTCGCATGGCCATAGAAAAACACTATCGTATATTGAATTGGATACCCATTCACTTCCGTATTGCACAATACAAATTCGGTTTATTTCAATGATTAGTTTATCATTGTTAACCAATAGGTTATAAGATTGCTTGAAATATAAGGTTTCATTGGCTTTTAATGGATCGTTCAAATATAACAATCATTTGATGCTAGTAATACCCTGTTCTAAATGCAATGCAAACTATCATTGGTTTCACTAGAAGTTTATTTGTAAGAATATGCACCTCATTTGATGCAAAATAGCTATTATTTTTTCAATTACAACAGTAATTAATTTAATGTACCTTCCAACAGAAAGAAAACATGTTTGTTTAAATTCAATCATATTCCTGCTTTGAAGGACAATTACCCTTTTTTAATATTGTGAAGAATTTCTATTACATCAATTATATTTATATTTCAAACAAATGAAATACGCTTTATTATTTCAAAATAATTTTTATTTAATATTATTAAACATACATTATTTAGACAGTCTGTAAATATTTAAACATAAAAAATACATTTTATTACACCACACTGATGCGAACACCGTAAACTTTTTATATTTATGTCACTCCAAATATAGGATCTGCTTCTTTGTAAACCTGTCTCCTTTGGCTTATACGGGTACACGATGCTAGATGGAACAAATTTGACACTGCATTGGAATCTCCTAAATTTACAGCTAGATTTGGTGGAAACCATGTCTAAACAATACAAATTCAACAATAAACTTGCGATCATATTTAATGTTAATAGTTTTTTAACAATACGTATCGGCTGAGTAAACAGTCATATAAAATAGACTGACCAAGAGAGATTTACAAATAAAAAACACATTACTGCAAAGCTTTTTAGATTTGTTTTACTCACCATAAAACACTGAAATAAGTTGCTCGAGTCTCCAGTCTTACAAAAGATTTACTCTTTTTTGCGTACGACTATTCAACGAACAACACAAAATTCCCACCTCTCCAAGGGTGTCCGCGAGCAATAGAAATAATATTTCAGCCAACAATAGGACCCATCGAATTAATATTTTTTTATTATTTCTCCAATACCTTATATGTTTTAAAGAAGTGTTTATTTTAATTGAAATGATATAAGGATTATTGACTTAATTTTTACATTTTTTATTTAAATCGTAGTTCTTGTTCGTTTAATAAAATATATTTTAATTTGAATCACACCGCCTACAAATAGCTATTTTTCGCCCAATCATATTTAAGCATTCCAATCAAATAGTTTAATATTTTGGCTCTAACAATTCTACACTCCAAGGAATGTTAGAAATTCATTGGATTCCAATAGTATTTTGGTCATTGAAATAATGGTAATATAGTTGTCAAAGAAGTAGGTATACTCTTGAAGCTCAATAATAAGTCTATATTTAGAGCAATATTTTTTTTTTGATTATTTCAATGATGTTTTGTTGAGACAATATTAACTTTAATATAACTG
The DNA here is from genome assembly GCA_963971165.1 of Philopedon plagiatum. Lineage (NCBI taxonomy): Eukaryota > Metazoa > Arthropoda > Insecta > Coleoptera > Curculionidae > Philopedon > Philopedon plagiatum. The sequence continues at coordinate 2,975,798 of OZ020189.1, forward strand.
ACAGTGGTCAAAAACAGTACTATTATTGAAAATAGCACAGCAGTTTTTTCTGTGTACATACAAAAGCCTAAAATATCCCACCTTTTCTGCTCATTCATACTGAGAGTCTCCGAATTATGGAACAAATTGCCTGCAGGTGTTTTCCCTTCCTCTCCCAGCCTCCAATCCTTTAAATCCCGCGTCAAAATATTACATTTTTCTTCTCTTCAGACGTCCAAGGTACGTTAGTTCTTAGGCTTCAAGTCTAGGTGGGCTTTCCCATATAAAAAAATATACTAATCGAAAAATTGATATTTTTAACCTATTTTAGCAAATTTTTCACGCATCCAACAAACTCAGTGCCTTATACAGTAAAATGTATCGTCATTTCCGTTGGATATTAACAAAAACTACATTATATAAACAAATAAATTTTCCTCAACTCTAACGCCTTATCCGAAAGATAAATGTAAAAGCACGAGGCAAAGATTGCTTGTGTAGACTTTAATACGCCCGTACCTCAAGGAGAAAAGCCATATGTTACCGCCATTACTTGACACCGCATTTTTACCTAAATCAAATTCTTAACGGAAGAGATTCCGCTTAGAATTATGATTATCCTAAATTTACAAGACTTTTGGAGGAAATTCATGTCACGAAATAATAAAAGAATGTTATAGCGAGAGGCTCCTATCCAGAGGCGAATCATTTTGTTTCAAAAAAGATATAGGGTTTTAAAAAATTAATAAAATTGGTTTAAAAATAATCTCCACAATGGGCTTGTTCAGTCATTTCGCGTTGTCAATAAATATGTTAATATTATTGCACAATTAGTTAATCGTAACACGCATACAAAAAATTACGTTAGTATTATTCTTGACCACTCTCACTTTGGTTATATTAAAGTTAATACTGTTTCAACAAAACATCATTGAAATAACCAAAAAAAAATCATTGCTTTAAATATAGACTTATTGTTCAAAAGTAGTCTTACTTCTTTGACAACTATATTACCATTTATTCAATTACAAAAATACTATTGGAAACCAATAAATTACTATTATTCCTTAGAGTATAGGATTCTTTAAGCTAAAACATTAACAGCCAGATTCTCCAACGCTAGTCCGGTCTAATTTGACAACCAAAAGTTTTAAAGTGACAGGTGTAAGAATAAGACAACTAAGCTTTATACTATGAATTTATTTCTGAGCTTTTTCGCAAATTTATAAAGAAAAGGGCAATTTTAGTACGTTCTTTCGACAATAATAGAACTACATTAATTACAGCAACCCGTTCCAAGATGAAAATCATTTGGAAACCAAGCAATTCGCTAAAATATCAGAATAATTCATAAGTTTTTAATGACGACTTATTAACAATGACAAGACAAGAAACCTGTCAAAACATAACTGATCAACTATAAGATCTTAATTTAAACCAGTACTAAATTTTAAACCTTTTTAGTGAATCTGAACGTAAATTATTTGGCGAGAATGCTCAAATTTAATTGGGTAAATTATAGCTATTTGTGGGCGGTGTAATTCAAATTACAATATATTTTATTAAACGAACAAGAACTACAGTTTAAATAATAAAATCTAAAAATTAAGTGAATTATCCTATCATTTCAATTAAAATAAACACTGATATAAAATATATAAGGTATTACAGAAATAATAAAAAATATTAATTCAATGGGTTCCATTGTTTGCTGAAATATTAGTTCTATTGCTCGCTGAGGGAGGGGTTAAAATTGTGCTGTTGGAATTTGTTCGCGTTCACTGGCCGTTCAAGCTTGCAGCCTGTTTGTTTATTGCGTTATACGCCAAAAGGCAACTCATTTCAGAGTTTTATAGTAAGTAAAACCAATCTAAACGATTTTCAGGAATAAGTTTGTTTTTTTATTTGTAAATCTCGCTTGGCTAGTCTATTATAAGACTTACTAGACAGGGTTATGCCTCTATAATGCCTACACTACCTTTTATCTCCTTTCTTATATATTGGAAGTACAAGACCTAAATTCCATTCCTTTGGTACTCTCTCACTTTCTATATTCATATTCATTAGTTTATTCAATTTTTTCCTTTCCTTCCTTTCCATTCAAATATATTTAATCATTTCTGTTATCTTTATCTCTCTATATGTTATCTCTACCTGCTGCTTTACCCAGCTTTATCCTTCCAATGGCCTCGACCACCATTTCCTCCCTTACGAAATATGTTTCCTGTATCTCCGTTATGTCCTTCTGTTGCTCGTCTGTGTCTGTGCTTAACTCTGTCAATTCTTCAAAGTAGTCTCCGCCGCTCCATGATTTCGTTTTCTTCTGTAATTATATTTCCATTTTTATCCCTTATGTTATCATATTATTAGTTGTTTTTTCTGTCTTAGCTGTTTCAGTGTACCATAAATAGTTTTTGATTCTCTCTGAAGTTATCCGTCACCAGAAGTCATGTCCCCGTTTTATAGTGAGCGATGTTTGATCGCTATTTTGAGGGTGAATTAGATCAGAACGAAATCAAATTTTTTGGGAATAAGATTTTCGAAGTTTATTTTTTGGAATCCTTACAAATAAAGTAAAAGTTATTTTACTAGCATTTCTGATTAAAATCAAAGTAGATCCTAAAATGTTCAATTATTAGAAATTTCCCCAGATGTCATTAACACATTGGCCTGATTTTCGCCGACCAGTCGACCCACCGACTGGCCGGATCCGGGCCGACATGCATTAATTCTCCAACGTCGAAACACGAGCACCGTAAGTAAACAGACAAACGTCAACATATCAGTTTTAGCAAATAATCGAACATAAACAATAATTCTCAGAGATCGATACGATAACCTACAGTCATTAACACGTTTTGATAATGCAAAGTATTGGCTTTAAAAACGTGTACCTACAGCGATTATGACGTTATATTTTAATTAAACGAATGGATACTTTTTAAATTGTAGCATTGTGACGTAAATTCAATTATCCTCATATTCTAAATTTGTTTTGTTTTTTATTTTTTAGACAGCATTAGTTTCAATTCATCAATTTTATTTAAATTGCCTTTCAAAATTTGTCCTTTTACGAAAAAAATCTGTAGGTATTCAGATAATTCTAAAAATAACCCGCTGGGAAATCTTACATAAAATTAGATTTTTCCAGAGTTAAGGCGATAAAAAGCGCGGTTTTCAGGGAAGATGCTATTTTCCTGACCCATGGCGTATAGGAAACATTACACTTGATTAAAAATGTGGATCAACAATGACCACAAGGACAATTGGATAATTTGCCGAACAACAAACCTATTCTATTTTCTTTGCTGCCCACCGTTGATGCATTTGTGATGACTGCCTATTTTTTTACAAATCCTGACTTTACCTACATCTGCAGAAATAATAGGAGTAAAAGCTTAAGGGTATTTGTCTAAAACAGATTTATGATTTTCGTTCGGTTTGTTTTTGAGAATCGACATACAGGTATTTTATTATTATCATTTCCACGTCACCTCGATGAAAAGTAGGCAGGCAACAAATGACAAATTATCAGTTTCCAAGGCGCTGTCTGAATAATGGGACAGTACTGCAAAAAATGACTGTAAAATTACAGTCAGGTTCCATAAGATATTATTGTTTATTTTTCCTTAATAAATTATGCTATTTTGTTATCACAAAATAAATTATGCAAATTTAATTCCTAAAACAACATCTTTTATAAAATATTTAATTTCACAAAGTAAAGTAAAATTACAAATTAAAAATAGTTTATATTTCGAAATATTATAAGTCACAGATTAGCGCCAATTTTTACGTTATATGTTCTGTAAATCTGTCACGCCGGCGCCGTCCGGCTATAAAAGTCAATTATACGGAATCGCATGACTTGTTACTGAAAATGCCACGAGATTCAACGCAAGCCGGCATTTATGGTCATTTTCTTGTGAATCTTCCAACAATAAACAAGCATTTTGTGTAGTTCGTGATTCGCACAGTGATAAAATAGCCTACTTCACAGATCTTTCTGCTATCTCTGGAGAAGTAGATTCGAGATAATCTTTGTCGATATTTTCACAAATCATGGGTGAGAGTTAAGATAACGCCGTTAATAATTTAACAAATGAATTAAATCGCCAGGAGACAGCTTTCAAATTATGACTGCTGCCAAAACTGTCGCCTACTAGATTTCGAAACTTTTTCTCCAGATTGTACAAAAGATAAGTCTGGGGATAGGGTTACCATCTGGATTTGTCCTTTTACCGGATAAATCCGGTCGTGACCGGATTTTAAAGGCGTTGACCGGACTCCGCTCGGATTTCATTAAAGACCGGATTTTCTGAACCATCCGGCAACGATGCAATTTCTGGCATAAAATACTATTTAAAAGCTGTTTCAAGTGGCCGAAAATATAAATAATATAATGGTTTATAAAAAATCCTATAAAACTAATAAAACGGTAAAAGTTAGTTTTATTTTTTACACCACAAACCGGACTTTTCTTTATAAAATCAGGATTTTTCACCCGTCACGAACGGATTTACGAATTTAGCACCTGGTAATCCTATCTGGGGAATGGTTGTTGCATAATAATTGCTCCTTGCTGCGTGCGTAAACGTTTGTCGCACGGCGCGTGTAAACGTTTTCACACGCTGTTTGAAATTATTAATTTCAGTTGTAGTGTGTTTTTTTTAGGTATTTTCGAGCAGTTGTAGAAAAATAAATATATCTACTGACATCATGGATAAACGATTCCGGTTACTTTTGGTGATTATAGGCACCTTAATGATAAGTTCTTAAATTCAATTCTTTTGCTACTAATTTTTGACAAGCACGTGAATAATTGTTTTTAACAATACTATCGATCACGTGTTCGGCAAGAATTCTGAGCAAAAAAAAGACTGAATTTAAGAACTTAGTACAAAACAGCAACGCATGATTTACATATCATATGGCGTCACTAAAAGGCGCGCTAAAATGGCGGTAGATCAAATTGGAGTAAATTATACCGAAAAGATAAAAGTTATTCTAGTAATGTTTTTTAAACTAATATGCATATTCCCTAATGTCCCTAATGTTTTGTATAGGATTAAAATTTACCACCCCCCCCCCCAATCCTTATAGAATGTCCGCCGTCACTGCCCCATTTTGCCTATTACTTTTCTCGTTTTAATTTCCGTCGGTGGAACAACAATTCGGGACGAAATTGATGGCCCAGTTTTAAATACGATTCGGAGTGAGTTAAGTCCTTTATGCCGTCGCGTCGTATCTCCATCGAGTGCAGCCATTACTCACCCGGACAACGGAAAGGAAGACGTTCGTTTCGCTCTTGTTATTTTAAGACTCCAAATTAACGAAATGGATTTTAGAGTGTCGGTGCTGTGTTTCGCTTGTTTATTTTCATACAGTCCTTAAATACGGTTATTCGTGTAAAAACTGGGATTTTCTTGTATAGGAAAAATAGGAAAACGTGTTTCAAAATTTACCCCGGAAAGGGGTGAAAAAAAGGCGAATTTTTTGAAAAAATCCCACAAAGTATGGAAATAACGTGGTAATAAAAATTACTTATAAAAACTGTCCTTAAAACAAACACCACGCGTGCGAAGCCGCGAATAGGTTGCTGGTAGTATACAGGGTAAGTCGGGAGGAAGGCACCAAATTCTAGGAGTGTATTCTACACGTAAATAAATATAAGCCAAAAAAACAAAAGTTGTAATTCGATTTTTATTAGTTTTCAAATTACAACGTTTTAAACATATGATGAAGATGATTTATTTTCATTTTTTGATTCTTTTGTCGGTGTATAAATGATGATCGTCGTGTTCTATAACGTAAACTTTTTACTAGTAGTCTGCAATTGTTATGAACATATCAAACAGTAGCTTGCCATTGTGTACACGATAAACTGTAAAATGCTACACATATACTCAAATCTCGAGTATCCTAAAATTTGCTGCGTTCCTCGTGACTCACCCTGTATATTATGATACCGACTGGAACAGCAACAAACCATTTATGAAATTAAGCTCTGCGGAGGAAAAAAATAAATCGCTTGAATAAATTCTGTAAAATCCTATTTAAAAAAATACCGTTCGCTTTTGTGAATCTTTTTTAAAACCCAATCTATATATTTATTTGTATAAAATAGTCATTCTTCTGGAGAATTTAGAAGGATCATCAATATATACTAGGCCTCATCCAATCTTTATAAATGTATAAGATGGGTCGGGAGCGGTAGAAGGGTGATTCTCTAAAAATGGCAAAACGAACAATGCACAGTGGTCCCGACTATATGGCGAGTGCGGTCATAATTATTGAAATTAATATTTTTGGAAAATTAATATCTGAAAATGCATTTCTGTACTTAAAAAAGGGTTACTGTAAAAAAATCATACAAAAACATGGTCAAGTGTGAGTCCAGCTAGCTCTGGCCGCCGAATCAAAGCGGTCACAAATATGAAAACGCTTTATTAATGTTTTGTTATTGGTAAAATAGTTCAGGATCTTATTAAAAGTCATAATATGTTCATACAGGGTCTTGATATGGGAAATATCTTTGCTATTAGTAAAGATAAAGACACCAAATTGTAAATGTACCTTATTGGTTAACAAATCTACTTTTTTATGTAATTTAACTTTTTGAACCCCCTTGAGGGGTGACGCTAGGGAGGTTACGTCAAATATTTTTAATGCAACCCTAAGCCGTGTGATACCTCATTGTAAAGGTAAAAACATTTTACCGGAAACCGGAGGTCTGGATCTCAATTCGCTTTTAAAGGGCAAGCCCATAAAAATTAAAAATCGTGAAAAAAAAATTAAAACTTAACTACCTTTATTTCTCTTTACTTTAAAAGTTGTTCGAAATGACCAGCATGAACTTCTTGGCAGTAATAAAGTCGATTTTGGAACTCTGCCAAGAAGTAACACCTGTCATTCTCGAAAAAGAGAGTGAGATCCAATATTGACTTTATTACTGCCAAGAAGTTCATGGTGGTCCATTTTAACAACTTGCAGGGTTGCATTTAAACTTTCTGAATTCAACTCCCTAGCATCACTCATCAAGGAGTTAAAAAAATTTAAATTACATGAAATGGTAGATTTATTAACCAATAAGATACACCTAAAATGTGGTGTATCTATCTTTACTAATAGCAAATATACTTTCTATAATATAATTGCCCATACTAAGACTTTTGGGACACCCTGTATATACATACTTTAATCATAATTTGACATATATTTTTTAAATAACTAAGTCAAAATCACACAAACTAACAATGCGACTATCTGAAGACTTAGGTATATTTCTGACGTCATTGAAGGACGACAGCAGGACTTTTAACACGTGTTGGTGTTTGTTTGGAATACCTCCACTTACGGAAGGCCAAATCTCAAAGATTTGGACTTTTTGAGAAGGAACATTTGATCAAAGTACCTAAAAATAAAATTTAAAATTAGTTGTGCATTTTGTAGACCGTGAATACTCAGACGAAGAGCCCTTCTATAACCCATGGGAGTAAGCAAAAGCAGATCAAACCTAAATATTTTTAAAATATATAAGTATATGTTTATTTTAAACTAAGTGCGACTGCCTGCATATGCCTGTCATTTTTTGTACTTCCACATGAAGTCAACTTAATGTGTAAAAATATACAACTAATCGTGTGTGGTGTAAGAGGCAAATATTATAAACCATAGGCAAAAAAAAGTTACTGTATAATAAAATGTGACAAACATACCTCGTTCTTGAATCTCCATTTTCAAAAATACTACACAAAATACTAGAAAACCAACAATTCACTTAATGCAATGTACCCGGCGGATGAGCTGCTAATAACAGCGATATCATCTTGTCGATACGCCTACTTCCGAGTTATAAAGATATAAGTCGAAATAAACATAAATAGGTGAAATATTTGTATTTTCGGGTAGCTTGTTGATCGCTCTATTAAAGCGTGTACATCTTTATTGGGTATTTAACTATAAGTTTATCGCATTTATGACCTAGGGGCGGACCATTGTGCAATGTGGGCAACAATTTAGTGAAGCAGCCTCAATATACGAGGCAGAGGGAAAGTGACTAATAAGAAATTGGAAAAATCGATAACTAAATACAGATATAATTTATGGAGATACTTTTGACGAATTAATTGCCAGAATGTCTAGAAGATTTTCTGGAATATTTATAGTCCCGTTGGGTTTCTTCTAAGAGAAAGTTTGGTGGTGACTTGAAGTGCGTTGTAACAGACTTGAGTTCTGATTGGCTAGCTAGAGGAAGTGCAGCAATAAGAAATAATATATAATTTATAAACCCGAGAGGGCAGTCATTTTTCTTTCAAGACCTTTGAGAGGGCAACGTCGTAGAAAAAACGCTGGAAGAGTTCTAGCGAATATTAGAAAAATTGGTTGGCTAGAAGCTCTAGAACATCTCCAGGTAAATTTCACTGTAAACATATTAAATATCCATTTACATTTATGGTTCCGTTACACCACGAAATTTCTCTCTTTTTCGAGAACGATCCCCATCTGTGTAGGATATCAAAGGCTTTTTCGTAAAATACTAAAGCCATGAATCGGAACGGAAAGTGCAATCCATTGATTCATGCATACAAAATAGAAATTTGTGCCAGCTCGGATTCAGACCGCATAAAGGGAATATGTCTGCCGGATAAAAACATCTAATCGAAATATATTTTAGACCAAGGGCTTGAACATTGCTATTGGTTGGGTTTTAAGAATAGGACCCGTTTGTATGGTATACCTACTTCTGGTGTTGGAGGGAGATAGAAGCGGAGACAGAGAGGGAGGGAGATAGAAGCAGAAACAGAGAAAGTAGGACAGACATTCCCTCTGTAAATAAGGCATTACAGCTAAATTGCTGCACAAATTAAAGCGGTATTAAATTTAACGGGTTAATTTTCCCGTTACATCGATTTCTAAAGAATTTAGTGAATTCCACGTTTTAGTACTCCCAATATCTTATAGAACCGGATTGCTTTTGAACGCGCCTGAATTGGAACTGTTTGCAGCAAAGTCTATCTTTTACGCTTTGCGCGTTCTATTAACGAGTGATTATGGAGTAGAGTAGTGCTCACTAGAGGTTATGTAAAATTGGTTTATTACTGGGGCGATGTTATATATGTTTTTTTTTAATATACCGGGTGACCACGAGATTACTGGCCAGCTCGTTATTTTGTTAAGAAATAATATATCTATTTGAAATTTTCAGAACTCGTATGGTTGCTTTAGATGCAGATTTTGAGTGCTCGAACATCTGACTATCGTTTCCGGTTCAACCGGAAATACAGTCAACTTTAATATTTTAAACGAAACGCCCTGTAAATTTTTTACAATTTGGATTCTACGTAAAATTCTAAGTATAAAACATGTATCATACCCCATCAAGAAAATGGCGTTTGAAAATGTCGAAAGAGCCGCAAACTATACTGTTTTAACATAAAACAAATGAATATGCGAAAAGCTTAATATATTATTCTTACTTCCTTTTAGGGGCCTTGTATGCTTGTGTCGTGACAATCCGGTGCAACCGGAAGTGCTACAAAATATGACATTCAGGCACAAATTACTTCAATAATTTCAATTGAACGCCCTACTTTAAACCCTAAATTCTAATTTATCTGACTTTTCTCTGTAATTTTTGTATACACTATCCCAGGTCTAAAGTTGATAGTTCTTGAGATAGGGACAGCTAAAAATTTAGCTGCATTCCAAATTTCAATCTTTTCAATTTTATCTAGGCGGCTATGGAGATCATTTGTCGCTTGAACTGCTTCATGATCATAACCATGTCTATTTCCAATTACTTAATCAAGATGGCTATGAATACAAGACACTTGTCATATTTTCTGTTAATAATATCACCCCCACAACAAATGAACAACGTGCTCAGGGAATTTCAAGAAAGAGTTCGCCTGAGAGAAAACGGTTAACACTTTGAACATTTAATTTATGGCTAATTTCTTATTTTTTTAAATAAAAACATAATAAAATTGTTACTTGAAGCACTACTCTGATATTATTAATTATGTATATCTATGACACATGTTTTATACTTAGAATTTTAAGTAGAATCCAAATTTTAAAAAATATACAGGGTGTTTCGTTTAAAATAACCACGTTGAGTGTATTTCCAATTAAACCGGAAATGACAGTCGGATGTTTGAGCACTCAAAATCTGCATCTAAAGCAACTATACGACCTCCCAAAATTTCAAATCGATATATTATTTCTTAACAAAATAACGAGCTTGCCAGTAATCTCGTTGTCGCCCGGTATTATAGTGGTCTTACATCTTTAGACTTAAGGGAAGCCCTTTATATTTCTGCGTTGGATTCTTGTATTGTAACAAGATAGTAAGTTCGGAGTAAAAGAAGAGGCGGAGTAAGAACTGTATACACTCCCGTGGCTGTGTACGTTTTGGGTTGCTTGAGACACTCTAGAAAGAAAGTGACGTATAGAGATTGGAAATAATCGATAAATAAATATAGATATTATGTTCTGGTTGCAAAATTTGTAAAGAAAATTTCTGGAGTGTCTGGAGTTGGTGTTGTCTCCCTAAAGGACAAATTAGCGGTGGTTTCATGTAGTTGTATCTATGATGAAGGAAGTGTTCTGTTTGGTTGGCTAAGCTGCCAAAATTAAATTAGGTATAAAAGCTCTATGAACGACACGTCGAAACAATACAATAATAAATCCATAGCAACGCTAGGCCCACTCGAAACTCAACATTTTTAAATGAAAAAATTTAAAAATTTTATATTTTTCTTTTTCTACATTTAAAAGACGTTTGAAGAAAAAATAGTATGTTTTATTCGTAGTAAAAGCAACTTCTTATGACTCGTCTGTAATTGCCTTAAACCTACAGACTCATCGTAAAAGTATCGCTTTTACTCCTAATAAAACAATATACTGTTTTTTCCATATGACGCGAACTTTATGGATGCCGCTGTACATAAAAACTAATAAATAATAAATCCACCCAATCACTGACTCATTAGTTTCAACTTTTGCAATTATTTTTTGATCCAATAATTATTTAATTAAAAAACCCTTCGTTAAAGCGACTACACCACTGGTATATCGATTTCCAGCAACTAAGCCAGGAATAATCTAAAACGAGAAAGAGCACGCGTGATGTCACACTCGTGGCTTTTTCCTGCTTCATTCTGACTTTATGCATGTGCCCTATTGTTGTGCAAAATGATTTTAAAAATAATAATAAAAGAATATTCGTTAACTTTGCGCCCTATAATTTGTGGAGTGCAAAAAGTATAGGGCATACCTATCCACGAGACTAAAGGGTTTTTTAATCCCTGCAGCTCGGGCACCAAATTTTGCGGTCAGAATTAAAAGACCTACTTTAGTCCCTTGACATATAATATACCTACTATTCCTTACAGTACGGAAATGAATATTTTCTAACAGTTATTTTTCGTTGCCTAGCAACGACTAGATCTATTGCAATATTGACTTTTTCCACAGGAAATCTTGTCAGAAATGTCAAAATTTTTGACCGTTCAGCGGAAAATGCACTTTTGCAACCCCAATTTTTTAAAAACTGTTATGTTTCGTAGATCCACATCTAAGGTCATCAAAAATCCATTATTGCCGCTATAATTGCTTGCCAACACGCCACTATACGAAAATACGCCTTATAAACAAGAGTCATAAAAACTGACTCCGGCTTCAGTACATAAGGAAGACAATAAAGGCATTGACTACTGTATTATCTCTCGTATTTAGTACTTGTTTGATCGTCAAACAGTCGTTAAAGGTTTTGAAGGCACCAATAAAATGGGGCAGTATTAGAAAAGAAAGTTTTTGATTAGCGGACATAAAATGGAAATTTTATTGTGCTCGCGCGTCTTTCAGACGGGCCATTTCAATTTGCTTCGCGGTCCGACATGAATATGAATGTCGTTCGGTTAACGAGGGACAGAGAGAGAGAGGAAGAATTATCAAAAGTGTGTCATTGTCGGCTCGTAATAAAAATTTACGAGTTTTATTGTCATGTGATTTGACGACATAATTACGTATTGTTTTAAAGAACAGCGGGTTATGTTAGTTTCCTGCGTATTAGGTACACGATGTATTTTGCACAAAATATAATTTCTGTGTGAGTTCCTTTTTTACTATTCTACACCTCTTAACATTTCTGAGAAAACTAAATTTAAAACCGAGTTCAAAACATATTATTATTCGCATAAACACCGCTTTTCTCACTATTTATTGAAAAGTTACTAACGTTTACCACAAGTCTTTGAAAACCAGATAGAAAATACATGTTATCTCGCTGTGGCTTCCTGGTCCCTCTCCCCCGCCTCTTTTTCCTTGTTGTTCTGCTGGGATTATTTGACTGGCAGGTGATCAGTCGAACTGTTAATAATAATAAGTCATGTGCCTCAAAGATTTCGAGCACAAACCCGAAAGCTATTACGGAGATTTTGCAAAAAGAAATTGCAGACGTTTTAATTTTTAGTTTTTTTATATAAATCAACACGTGTCTGCAATTTCTAGTTGCAAAATTTCACTATTATCTCGACACAAATAACCTCTTTTCTCTTATACAACAAAAATTAATAAGTGTTAATCTTCGGAAAAATCGGAAGTTCTAACCATATATGGAAAAAAAATTAATATTGAGTTTATGAAAAAAGTGGCGTTTCATAAAAAGTTCTGCATCATGAGAAAATAGCATCGTCATACCAAAATTTGATCTAGGACATATAGGGCGGCTCAAATGAAGGGCACATCATACTTATTTTTCAAAAACTTCTCCTCCATATTCTACGTATTTTTCTAACTGAAGTTGAAAATAACTAAACCTACTTCTTATTTCTTTCAGTAAAATCGATTTTATCGCTCTTAAAATTCTCTGCATTAAAACTTCGTCGTCAGTTTTAATATGTCTTTCATATTTGGACCTCCTAATCCTTCGATTTCCAAATTTGCGATTGAGCCAATCCCTTACTTCTGCAGCATGATGTGCAGAACATCCACAGTTTCTCGAAGTTTAAATTTTATTTTTTGCGAATAATCTCAGTTAGAGTACTGTGTAGGAACAGATATACGTATAGTTCTTCCAGTACTAACAACATAGAATTTATCTTTTTCTTTGTCTTTTCTAATTTTTATGTATTTAGTAATTTTTGCGTGACAGCCAAAAAATGTGTTCTAACTGATACCCATCGTGCTGAAAATACATATTTTGGCAACATTGAAGAGGCAGTTCTAACTTGTCTGACAAAAATGACTCCAGCATATGTAAATAAGAATGTCTGTTACATGTATTATTATCAAAAAAATATGTTATAATCCCACAATAGGAAATGACGCACCAAACTCTGGATTTTCCCTACCTCAGCATCTCACATGCTTAGAAGCTACAGTGCCGGTTGAACTGAAACAACTAAAAACATTATCAGCTGATGAAAGTTTACGTTGTCATTTAGAATTTCATCACCGACCCACAAACAAAAATCCAAGCGTTTGTAACTGTCCCCATATTCAAAAGTTTGGTTAAAAATTGGTTTAAAAGGATGAATGTTATTTTCCCTAAACACATTTTGAATATGGCTTTTTTACACAATTGTAAACTTCGTGCTGGTTTTGTTAGACATAATAGGATTTTCCTCAACCGATTGCAAAATTAGGTAATTATGTAGTATACGGTTTTCAGCTATTTTTGCGTTTTTTGGGAAAATTCTTTTATGGTCACATTCTACTGTCTTTCCTGATTGCAAATATAAGTGCGCACATAATAAATTATGAGCAAACCTGACCACCTTTTTGCTCACCAACCTGAGCAAAAAGGTGGTCAGGTTTGCTCAGTTTTCATTGATATAGATATATATATGTATCTACCTATATATCAATGAAAACAGCAAACCTGACCACCTTTTTGCTCAGGTTTGCTTGGGTTGCTCAGGTTGGTGAGCAAAAAGGTGGTCAGGTTTGCTCATAATTTATTATGTGCGGTGTAATCAAATAAAAAAGGTGACAATGTGACTGATGATCTTTTTTTGGTCCATTTGTTCTCTTGTCTACCATTCGTGAACATACTGTATAAAATAAAAGGGTAATTCAGGTTTTTATTTTCCACAATAATAGAACTAAATTCATTTTAGCAACAATTTCCAAGATAAAAATCGTTTGGGAACCAAACATATCGCAGAAATAAAAGAATAACTTTCTTAATGACAACTTCCTAACAGCGACAAAAAAATAATTAAAACCTAACAAAGTACAAAGTCTCAAATTTTATTAGTGAATCCCATGGTAATTTTTTAAATATTTCTGCACTGCTTTCTTTTAAAACTCCCGTCACATGTCTAGAAATAAAAGTCTCCGAGGAGCGATAATTACGGAATTCTTCGCACGGAAACAACGGAACGTCGGCGTCGGCCCAGTGGTCATGGAAGCGAATTTCTCAAATAGGAACTCGAATAATAAAAAAAGAAATTCGACCGCGGGCAATTTTATGTACAAAATAAACTGTAAACTGTAATAGCGTTCACAATTTACGATTTTATATACGGGGTGCCTTCTATAATAATAATATGTAATCTAAAGGCCCTACCTATGTTCCTCCGGGATATAAAATTAAATATTATTTTTCTTTGTGACCACAAAAATATTTACCAGAAAACCCCAATTTCTGTCTTTATTATTATAGGGTACTAAATCCTTACTTTCAACACTAATATATTATAGTCTTTACAAAATATAATAGAAAATAGGCAAATAAAGCAAGGGCGTAGATAATTATTTTCTGGGGGGAGCACCAAAAATTTTTTTCTGGGGGGAGGGGGTAGTGCCAAAAAAAATCAACAACCCTTTACAAATTGTTTTATTTGAGAGCAACCATTTGCTTTTCGTACCGTTCTGGGGGGGGGATTACCCCTCTACCCCCCATATATAAGCCTTTGAAATAAAGTGTAAAAACAATGATTGATCACTATAGAGGTAAGCCTTAAAGTGAACATATCGTAGTAGAACTCCTACAAGGATCAGCAAATTTAAAAAATATATATACAATGTGTCTACTAAGTCGGAACTATATGGAAAACCTTTTTATTATTAGTGTTACGAAAAAAGTTTTGCACAAAAAGTTCTGCATGGTCTAAAACCTTAAATGCAGCCATTAGGTATCGAAATTTGTCATATACGAGGTCTGTTAGAAAATATGAATTTTGCCCAACAGTAAAGTAAATTTATTTTTAACAATATCGGTAACTGTTAAAAGGAAAGTTTAACAGAATTAATTATGCAATTAAATATGCAATTACATTCATCTACAATAAAAATATATTTTTTATTTTTACAAATTTTTCTCAAATTGAATTTATCTGAAAAAATTGTACATTAAATTTAATTGTGTAAATTCCACTACCAAACATTAATCTTTTTTTGTTTATTAAAAACACGATAACTTTTCTACCTACTTTACTGTTTGGCAAAATTCATATTTTCTGACAGACCTCGTATATGACTGAAAAATTTTGATATTCTAAATTAGTTAGTTCGTGAAATGCGAAATTTGCCGGACCTGTACGTTGGAAATGATTTGGTGGGTAGGTTTGACTAATAGTTCTGATAGACGGTAATCTAGAAGTAATGCACATTGGTTCGGATTTTCCTTGAGGTTTATGAGAATTCTTTGGCAAAAATACGTTGGCTGATTTGCCAAAAGCTTGGGCGTTCGTAGAGTATTTCTGTTGTATTAGTCGGGAATCTATTTTAATTGGCTGGCTGGGAAATGTTGGTTGGTGTTTATGATTATTATTATTAAATTGGGGTCGAGCGCTATGAGGGTTGTTTTGTGGGTTGAATAAGTTTATGGGGTGGTTAAAAGTGGGTCGTGAATTATTATTAGAATGCATTTGTTTGTAATGATTATGAATAGTTTGTGGTTGATTTCTTTGAACTGGTTTATGTGACTAATATCTTAAGTTAATTTGTTGTTCTACCGGATAATGAGTACAAGTGATGTAGCGTCTTCGATATTTTTTGGATTTTTTAGCATTAATAAGGTTCGGAGTTCTGCACTCGCGTTAGAAATTAATACAGTAACTGCTGTAACCTCGTTTTGGTTTATAAGTGCCAATTTTGTTGCTGCATTAATATCGTCGTTAGAATTTATTTTGAGATTCAGACGCATTTTTAATAGTTTTACAACACTATTTGTCTGTAACAAGGGAATGTCTTATTGGTCTGCTTAATCACAGATCACATGTATGCTTGGACGTCCCTAATTCCACCCTAACAACGATGGTTGTCGTCTATAAGAGCCGTACTAGTAACTTGATTGTGTGGACTAAAGGCAAGAACCCTTACTCCAAGAGCTGCAATTTTGCTGTAGTGTGCTAGGGTTGAGTGAAAGCGTTCTATAGGGCTATTGCTGTTGGTGCTATATAGAGCAGTGTAATGAATTTCTATGTGGTGTATTTTGCATAGACTTTGGATGACGTCATTCTTCCATCCATGTCCATTGTCTACCGTTATCCGTTTAGGTAAGCCATTTTAATAGTTTTACAACACTGTCTGTCTGTAACAAGGGAATGTCTTATTGGTCTGCTTAATCACAGATTACATGTATGCTTGGACGTCCCTAATCCCACTCTACAACGGTGGTTGTCGTCTATAAGAGCCGTACTAGTAACTTGATTGTGTGGACTAAAGGCACGGACCCTTACTCCGAGAGCTGCAATTTTGCTGTTGTGTGCTAGGGTTGAGTGAAAGCATTCTATAGGGCTATTGCTGTTGGTGCTATATAGAGTAGTGTAATGAATTTTTATGTGGTGTATTTTGCATAGACTTTGGATGACGTCATTCTTCCATCCATGTCCATTGTCTACCGTTATCCGTTTAGGTAAGCCATTTTTAATAGTTTTACAACACTGTCTGTCTGTAACAAGGGAATGTCTTATTGGTCTGCTTAATCACAGATTACATGAATGCTTGGACGTCCCTAATCCCACCCTAACAACGGTGGTTGTCGTCTATAAGAGTCGTACTAGTAACTTGATTGTGTGGACTAAAGGCAAGAACCCTTACTCCGAGAGCTGCAATTTTGCTGTTGTGTGCTAGGGTTGAGTGAAAGCGTTCTATAGGGCTATTGCTGTTGGTGCTATATAGAGTAGTGTCATGAATTTCTATGTGGTGTATTTTGCATTGACGTTGGATGACGTCATTTTTCCATTCATGTCCATTGTCTACCGTTATATAGAGTAGTGTAATGAATTTCTATGTGGTGTATTTTGCATAGACTTTGGATGACGTCATTCTTCCATTCATGTCCATTGTCTACCGTTATCCGTTTAGGTAAGCCATTTTTAATAGTTTTACAACACTGTCTGTCTGTAACAAGGGAATGTCTTATTGGTCTGCTTAATCACAGATTACATGAATGCTTGGACGTCCCTAATCCCACCCTAACAACGGTGGTTGTCGTCTATAAGAGTCGTACTAGTAACTTGATTGTGTGGACTAAAGGCAAGAACCCTTACTCCGAGAGCTGCAATTTTGCTGTTGTGTGCTAGGGTTGAGTGAAAGCGTTCTATAGGGCTATTGCTGTTGGTGCTATATAGAGTAGTGTCATGAATTTCTATGTGGTGTATTTTGCATTGACGTTGGATGACGTCATTTTTCCATTCATGTCCATTGTCTACCGTTATATAGAGTAGTGTAATGAATTTCTATGTGGTGTATTTTGCATAGACTTTGGATGACGTCATTCTTCCATTCATGTCCATTGTCTACCGTTATCCGTTTAGGTAAGTCATTTTTAATAGTTTTACAACACTGTCTGTCTGTAACAAGGGAATCTCTTATTGGTCTGCTTAATCACAGATTACATGTATGCTTGGACGTCCCTAATCCCACCCTAACAACGGTGGTTGTCGTCTATAAGAGCCGTACTAGTAACTTGATTGTGTGGACTAAAGGCAAGAACCCTTACTCCGAGAGCTGCAATTTTGCTGTTGTGTGCTAGGGTTGAGTGAAAGCATTCTATAGGGCTATTGCTGTTGGTGCTATATAGAGTAGTGTAATGAATTTATATGTGGTGTATTTTGCATAGACTTTGGATGACGTCATTCTTCCATTCATGTCCATTGTCTACCGTTATCCGTTTAGGTAAGCCATTTTTAAAAGATTTACAACACTGTATGTCTGTAACAAGGGAATGTCTTATTGGTCTGCTTAATCACAGATTACATGTATGCTTGGACGTCCCTAATCCCACCCTAACAACGGTGGTTGTCGTCTGTAAGAGCCGTACTAGTAACTTGATTGTGTGGACTAAAGACAAGAACCCTTACTCCGAGAGCTGCAATTTTGCTGTTGTGTGCTAGGGTTGAGTGAAAGCGTGCTATAGGGCTATTGCTGTGTGAATTTCTATGTGGTGTATTTTGCATAGACTTTGGATGACGTCATTCTTCCATTCATGTCCATAGTCTACCGTTATCTGTTTAGGTAAGCCACTTTTAATAGTTTTACAACACTGTCTGTCTGTAACAAGGGAATGTCTTATTGGTCTGCTTAATCACAGATTACATGTATGCTTGGACGTCCCTAATCCCACCCTAACAACGGTGGTTGTCGTCTATAAGAGCCGTACTAGTAACTTGATTGTGTGGACTAAAGACAAGAACCCTTACTCCGAGAGCTGCAATTTTGCTGTTGTGTGCTAGGGTTGAGTGAAAGCGTTCTATAGGGCTATTGCTGTTGGTGCTATATAGAGTAGTGTAATGAATTTCTATGTGGTGTATTTTGCATAGACTTTGGATGACGTTATTCTTCCATTCATGTCCATTGTCTACCGTTATCTGTTTAGGTAAGCCATTTTTAATAGTTTTACAACACTGTCTGTCTGTAACAAGGGAATGTCTTATTGGTCTGCTTAATCACAGATTACATGTATGCTTGGACGTCCCTAATCCCACCCTAACAACGGTGGTTGTCGTCTATAAGAGCTAGTAACTTGACTGTGTGGACTAAAGGCAAGAACCCTTACTCCGAGAGCTGCAATTTTGCTGTTATGTGCTAGGGTTGAGTGAAAGCGTTCTATAGGGCTATTGCTGTTGGTGATATATCGAGTAGTGTGTGGTGTATTTTGCATAGACTTTGGATGACGTCATTCTTCCATTCATGTCCATAGTCTACTGTTATCTGTTTAGGTAAGCCATTTTTAATAGTTTTACAACACTGTCTGTCTGTAACAAGGGAATGTCTTATTGGTCTGCTTAATCACAGATTACATGTATGCTTGGACGTCCCTAATCCCACCCTAACAACGGTGGTTGTCGTCTATAAGAGCCGTACTAGTAACTTGATTGTGTGGACTAAAGGTAAGAACCCTTACTCCGAGAGCTACAATTTTGCTGTTGTGTGCTAGGGTTGAGTGAAAGCGTGCTACAGGGCTATTGCTGTTGGTGCTATATAGAGTAGTGTAATGAATTTCTATGTGGTGTATTTTGCATAGACTTTGTATGAAGTCATTTTTCCATTCATGTCCACTGTCTACCGTTATCAGTTTAGGTAAGCCATTTTTAATAGTTTTACAACACTGTCTGTCTGTAACAAGGGAATTTCTTATTGGTCTGCTTAATCACAGATTACATGTATGCTTGGACGTCCCTAATCCCACCCTAACAACGGTGGTTGTCGTCTATAAGAGCCGTACTAGTAACTTGATTGTGTGGACTAAAGGCAAGAACCCTTACTCCGAGAGCTGCAATTTTGCTGTTCTGTGCTAGGGTTGAGTGAAAGCGTGCTATAGGGCTATTGCTGTGTGAATTTCTATGTGGTGTATTTTGCATAGACTTTGGATGACGTCATTCTTCCATTCATGTCCATTGTCTACCGTTATCCGTTTAGGTAAGCCATTTTTAATAGTTTTACAACACTGTCTGTCTGTAACAAGGGAATGTCTTATTGGTCTGCTTAATCACAGATTACATGTATGCTTGGACGTCCCTAATCCCACCCTAACAACGGTGGTTGTCGTCTATAAGAGCCGTACTAGTAACTTGATTGTGTGGACTAAAGGCAAGAACCCTTACTCCGAGAGCTGCAATTTTGCTGTTGTGTGCTAGGGTTGAGTGAAAGCGTGCTATAGGGCTATTGCTGTTGGTGCTATATAGAGTAGTGTAATGAATATATATGTGGTGTATTTTGCATACACTTTGGATGACGTCATTCTTCCATTCATGTCCATTGTCTACCGTTATCCGTTTAGGTAAGCCAAAATGACTAAAGAATTGCAATAGCTTGTTAGCGACTCTTATTGCGGTTAATGATTTTATAGGATAGGCTTGACCGTATTTAGAAGAACTGTCTATAATGGTAACGAAGTACTCTCCGTGGGTTTTGTATGTATCGGCATAGAGATGGTCAAAGGGTTCATAGCCTAGTGGTGTGTGTTTAAATACTAATTATGTGGGATATCTTTCGTATTTCGTCTTTTGGCAGATGTCGCTAGTGTTAACGTAATCTCTCACATCTTGATCTAATTTTGGCCAATAGAATATCCTTTTTATTGCATTAAGGTTTTCTTGTATTCCGCGATGGCTGGTTTTTGTGTCGCGGTATTGTTGTAACTTTAAGTTTTGTTCGTCTTGGTCTGTGACGTCAGTTAGTAGAGTGTTTGATATGAGGAGGGTAAAGGCGTTGTTTTTAAAATATTCCTGAAATACTTGTATCAAAGCTGGTTCCAGTGTTTTATCTTTAAAATGCAGGCAGTATGTTTGTTTAGGTATCATGTTTTCTTTTATGAATTTAGTTATTAAATCTTTATTTTCTGTGTTTAGCAGAGTTAAGTGAATGCTATTTTTATAAAAAACTGCGCTTTTGTGGACTTTGTACTGATTATTATTATTGCTTGAAATAATGATTTGGTTTTTATAAATGTTTATACTTCTATCAGCATTTGGAGCACCTATTACTGGATCCTCCTGGTTAGAATGAACAGTTTCATTATCTGTGGTTATGTGGTTTTTGTGTTGAGAATTTGCGGTAGTGCTAGGAATTGCTTCGTCAATGGTATTATTTGTTTGGATTTTAGGTTTTCGTACTAATATCTTTTCATGGATAACAATTTTTGGTGGTTCGGTTAGGTTGTTCGGGTTGTTTTGTGGGTTGAAAAAGTTCATGGGGTAGTTAAAAGTGGGTCGTGAATTATTATTATAATGCTTTGTTTTGTTATGATTATGAATATTTTGTGGTTGATTTCTTTGAATTGGTTAATGTGACTGATTTCTTAAGTTAATTTGTTCTAACAGATAATGATTGAGTACAAGTGATGTAGCTTCTTCGATATTTTTTGGATTTTTAGCATTAATACGTTTCGGAATTCTGCACTCGCGTTAGACATTAATACAGTAACTGCTGTAACCTCGTTTTGGTTTATAAGTGCCAACTTTGTTGCTGCATTAATATCGTCCCCCCCCCCCCCACCTTATCCTCGGTTTGACGTACCGGAGGGGCTTGCGAGCTTCATTGACTCGGAGGGCTAGGCCAGCTGGGTTCAACCATGCTGGGAAGGTCTCTGAGGTTAGAAGCCACACTAAGAAGGATACAACTGCACAGTGGTGCCCACACTACAACACTACACATTTAACACCAGCTCACTGCCTGTGAGTGAAAGCGTTCTATAGGGATGTTGGTGTTGGTGCTATATAGAGTAGTGTAATGAATTTATATGTGGTGTATTTTGCATACACTTTGGATGACGTCATACTTCCATTCATGTCCATTGTCTACCGTTATCCGTTTAGGTAAGCCAAAATGACTAAAGAATTGCAATAGTTTGTTAGCGACTTCTATTGCGGTTAATGATTTTATAGGATAGGCTTGACCGTATTTAGAAAAACTGTCTATAATGGTAACGAAGTACTGTCCGTGGGTTTTGAATGTATCGGCATAGAGATGGTCAAAGGGTTCATAGTCTAGTGGTGTGGGTTAAAATACTAATTTTGTGGGATATCTTCGTTCAGTTTATAGCAATTTGGATCCTTCATTAGAGGGTGTGTCACTTAAAATTTCAAATGTTCTTTACTTGAAAATAAATAAATATTTAAAACTCTGTAGAATCAAGCACCATCACTTTATAAGAAATTCGATAAAATGTAATGTTTAATTATTGTCAATGAACTTTTTGTATTGTCAGTTACCACAGGCATGTGTGAAGTTATATTATGTCATAGTAAATTATGTTGCTTGCAATAATGACGGATGGCAACCTGTGTCTATTAGTAATTTAATAGGTGGATTTTTAATTTGCATAAATGGCAAAGAATTAGGTGTTAAGTTATTTAAGTCTACGAGTCGTGTTCTGCTAGTGAAAATGCACTGTTGTTTAATGCAATTAGGAGTTTCGTCACTTTCATTGCCATTGTAGTAGTAATTAGAGGGGTCGTTATTTTCGAATTGGTCGTAATTATTGTCAAAATATTCATCAAATTCTGTGGTGTTATTTCTGATGGTTGTATTTTAGGTTTTAGACAATGCAGAATTTTTTATAGAAAATAATTTGTTTTCGTAAAACTAATAACAAAAAAGTTTTCCGTATGGTTCCAATTTAAGTAGACACACTGTATAAATGTATGTGTACAGTTTATTATGTTATGTAAAGTATTGCCCTAGTGTACTTTTTCCTATCCAGCACCTCAATTCGCTCCACGGATCCCGTAAATTTGATATTTTTTTAAATAAATAGTTTTGCTGTGAAATTGACACCATTTGTTCAAATGTCATGTTGACAAGTACTTTTCAACACGTGTTGAAAATACTGTTCTCTCAACAACAATTTACCTATATAATAAATGCCAAATCTGATATTCAATTACGCCTCAATGGAGCAAAGGATCGCGTTGAAACTTTGCGTAGAGGAAAATTACCCAATCACGGAGTGTCATGATAGTGGACCTTAGATTATTACACAAAACCTGGCCAATTAGTAAACGTAATTAAAAAATTCGTTCGTTAGGAGAAATTCTGATGTGCAAAATTTTTTTAACAGTATTTTATATACGGAGTGTGCCGCCATGAATCGTTTAATACAAAGTTTAATTTTCTTATTTTTACACTTGTGAATTTAAACCCTGATGGACTGTCAAAATAGACCGGCGCAAACAAAAGTCAATCTGATCGTTTTATTTTACTTAAAAATCTTCACTTGGAATCAAACATCAAAATCGCCGGTCAGCTTTCATTTCAACGGATACTCTGATGAACGTCTTCGGGGGCACGCATCGGATTTACGGCCCCCTGGAGCATTAGAACGTCGTCCACTTTGGATGACGTGTTTCAGTCACTCTACTTTTTACGATCGGCGACAGCTCTTTGCTGTGAGATATTTATGTTACGATCTTAAGGAGGGTGTTGGGATGAAGGATCGTGAAAAAACTCTGCAGTGAATACACGCGGTATTTACAGAAAGAGCGTATCAACGAACAAATCGAACTAGATTTCAAAGGAAATAAAAACATTTTGTTGTGTGATAAACTACATATTATAAGCTAGGACGCTACATATTAATATACAGTCCAATCGACGTTTTTAGCAACAATGGCCTGACAACTTCTTGGCATTCTGACTAGTAGATTTTCAGCATACTGCCTTGATCAGCAATTATTTGTCACTATGAGTACTGGTCAGGTTCCCATCGTCTGTTGGTAGAAATGGCACAAGTGGATCACAATTATGGGTACACTGGACAAGTCCATACTTGTCCATACTTGTGATTGCGCTCACACGAGTTATACATATAATTGCGCTTTGCTTAACTACTATTAATGCTGTATCAATAAGTGGATGGAAGAGGTTGCGTGTTTTGAGAATGCCTTTCTGATTGTTATTGTAGTTTTATTGAATAAAAATCAAAATGGAGTGGCCAAATGAAGTGGTGCTAGAGATTGTCGTTTTTTTTTACTTTAGTTTGAAATAACACCCACTCAATACCACAAAGGGTGCACTAGCGACGACAGTTTCAGGACAGCCGCTATCCACGATGGTCAATACTATTCTATTTATTTCGCCAATATTGTACCAGTTTGCTGGAGTATTTTAAAAAAATTTTACACGTCGTGTGAGCACCTTCTCTTGGTAATGGCCTAAATGAGCTGGTACACTTGTCAAGTATACCAATATTGGTGTATTTGTCAAGTACAGCAGTCGTCTGAGCCCGGATTTACAGTTGGGGGACAATTTTTTACTTGCGCTTCATGCGTGCCCCAACATTTTTAATTAGATTTGTAGGCGGTGAGTGTGACGACCACTTCATTACCGACATCACATATACATTGAAGATGAATGTAAAACACAACACTAATAGCGCGAATTGAAATAAAAATATTGTCGCAAGTGGCGAGTTCGTGCCTCGCCATCCCAAGCAGCACCTGTCGGATACCTGGAGGTAATTTAATATGGCCGCAAAGTGACAGAAAAATTGCGTTATTTTCCCCTTTTTATGAAACACGTGTATGATTGAGACGCCTCATGCACGTCACGGCATTGCATGAATATTAAATTTTCGGAATATATCGCTCGGATTCTGAGTGAGCGAACGAACGCCCGCGGGGGCGAAAAAATCGTACGCGTTATTTTTGCTCTTTGCGTTACACATTGAAAGAAAAATTGAGTACCCTCTTCTCATTATTGTGGTTAGTTTATGAACTTGCTCTCATATTAAGAATAAATACTTAGTGTTTGGTTTTCTATCACGTCCCATTTGTTGGGTACAGTCAATAGCAAAAAATCAAAATGATTTAAACTGATTTAAATGCATCGATACCAACTTTTTCTGTTTAAAAACAAGTAATTACACCAGAGCTAAGCTTTTAAAATAGTAGTATTACAATTCAAATTAAAAAAAACGTTGAAATTGGATAAGAAGTATGATAGTATGATACTATTACTTTTTTCCGAGCTCTGATTTTTGTCCCAATTCCTCATTAGATCGCTGCACGGCGTGACAGCGGTTTGTTCTTCTAAGAAAATCCGTGAAAATAAACAGACGAAAACCTTTTCCATTAGAATAACAAAAAGGTATTTAAGTAAACGAGTCTTCCGCCGATATTAGTCGCTTAATGCTTAACGGCAGTTAATTAAAAGAACAATCGTATTTATTCGAGTGTCACCGGCTCGAAGCGACAGCGGCAGCGTCCGTTTTTAAAGTATCTCTAAAACGAGCAAGATTTATTGGACGGAAAAAATAAAACAACGAAACGGGGGTTCAGTGAAAAGATTGTTAAAATCGACATAATTTTTCAAAGGTTCAGGTTTTAGAAAATTCGATTTTTTAAATGTTAATTAAAAAAATTTCCTAAGCAAATTGAGTTTGATCAGTTTTCGTTGCGTTTGTAGACTTTTTCTGTTTTCTTTATTAACTTTTTCTTAACTAAGTCTAAACAAATCTATACAAAATGAATAGTCAGCATTATGGTTCCAGTAATACAGGGTAGCGATTCACGATTTAAATCGATTTTTTCCAAATGAAAATCGATTTTTCAGAATCGATCTTATACCCTTCGATCCTGCAAGGAGATCGGCGATTTTACACAGAATCGATTCTTCTGGTATTTTCATGTCTGTGAACTTTAAGACTTAATATTTGGAAATTAATATTTATATGTAATTCTTTACAGACGATAGGGTCGTTGCGCCACGATCAAAACGATCCTAGTAAGAATTAGGAAATAGTTAAACTGCGCCATCTAACATTTTCTAGAAAAAAACTCAAATCTGAAATCGTACAAAACACCGATGCCGGTCGGTGCACGATAAGTCCGAAACACCCTGAATGGCATGTTTGGAGATGGAGAAAAGGTCGTGGTGGCCCTGCAAACTGCCCTGCAAGGTCTCGTGATCTGACCCCCTTTGATTTTCTTGTGAAGATTTATTATTTTTATTATTTAATAAAAAGCACCATTTTAGTCGGAAGCAGTCATAAATTAAACTTTTCAACAACCCCGGTAAGAAATCTCTCTAAAAAGAGAAGCCCACCCAGCGCAAATTCTCAACAGCGTAACCGGGGCTTTATGCAAATGCGCCCATAATTATCATTAGCTCAGACAAGTGTTTCAAAGTTTATAGGTTGTGTCAGAACGATGCCGAGAGGTCACTGAGTGTGCAGCTGGAGCCGTCGCTTGTGTTTTAAAATTGTACAATGTTTTCTTTTTGTGCCAGCTAGCGCCAACATTGTAGACATTGTATTTAAATAGAAAGTTTACAGACTTAGGACTGCGCTACAAATTAAGCCAGTGTTCCCATTTAGCGCTGGTTTGTATTGCTTGGAAAGTTATTTTCTTTTTTTGGAATTCAGTAAATTAGATATTTACAGTAGTGGCCAAAATTATAGCAACTTTTTAAAATTGTGAAAAACTGAGCTATACCGATTCGAATCGGTTTAGATTCATAAAATGTTTACAGTTTGCGATTGTTCTTATTTACAATATGCCAAATAGACGCAAAAAAGTAAACATTTTTATTTATTTCAGGGTTGACAAAAATGTAGCAACTTTTTCATTTCGGCTGTTTCATTGTACACTGTGAATTCGAGGTGGATAGTTACTTATGTTATTTAGGTTCGAACGCGTCCCTTGTTCCTTAAATCAATATGAGTCGTGGTACAACAATTTCTACAAAAAAAATACTGGTTAAGCCCATTTCTAATCATCAATCAACTTTTTAATGAATAATTCATATACAAAATTTCGTGCCATTTAGGAACATAAAAGAAAACTCTTTGTAACAAAATTGAAAAAGATGTAGTGGAAATAAAATTTAACAAATTACCCGAACAATATGAAGAAAGGACAAAAATATAAGAAAAATAAACGCTCCCAGTCCCAGCCTTTCAATTGGGCTTATGAGACAGATAATTTTAAGAATTGTGTTTGCAACGATATAATAAATCTGGGAAATATTAAATCTCCTGCAATATTTCTCGGTCCTGCCTTAAATTGAGTTGCAGGACGTTTTTATTTTTCTTTTCCTTTGATGGAAGGATAACTCGACCGCTTTCGTTCATTAAATGCAAGGACAAAGGAATCTCAAAATAGGAGAAAGGATGTTTAATTAACAGTAAAAGAAGCTAATAAATATTCAGTAATGATGGGTGCTGTAGTGAGGATCCTTTATTTTAAATATAATGAAGAAGATAAGTCTTGAAAGGGTACGTTTTAAACAAAAAGGTTGAATACCTTGAGTTCTAAATTACAATAATTTATGTTTGTCTAGATATGTATAACGTGTAAAAAAGCAGTGGTTTTTCAATAAATATTAACATAAATATTAATAAGTAGATTAGATAGTATTGCAGTTTGCTTAACTTTCCGATGTCAAAAAACTGTTTTTAAAGAAAAATGATTTAAAAAACTATCAAAATTTAAAAAAAAAATAACCCTGTAGTGACTTAAGGCTATAACTTACTAGTAAGTACGGGCCATAACTCACTAGCGCGTTATGAACAACTTTTTACGTTTAAAATCTCATCAATAGTATACACTTTACATGACAGTGTTGGAGAAACTTAATTAATTGTTTAAATCTTAACTTTAATTTAAAGAATGAAAACGTATTCATTTAAAAAAACTGTTATTGGTAATAAACCAATGTTTTTTTTGTGTAGGTGTATAGCAAAGGAGAGGCTGACTTTCATACCAACGTTTTTCAGTTTCAGAATTTATAACTTTACTTTTCGCTGCGGTACTGGAGGATCGCTCCATTTTGTAGGATATTTTTGTAGTTGAATGAAAAATAAACATAGTATTGTGACGTAGAATAACCTTTTGCAATCTTTTATAAGATTTATTTTGTTTTTTTTTATTGTGTTTAGTTAGTTTAGTAAAAAAAGAGCCCATTTCACCATGGAAACCTGTACTTTGTAAAGATATAATTACGAACTATTCACTAATACTCGTATCCAAGACCTCGGCTTCAAAATATCTTACATTAACCCTACCGTACAGAGACATCCCCATCTTAATGACCTATATCCCCCAACAGAGCTTTAGAAACCGAACTTAGACTGAGAAACTAAGAATATTCGCCTTCGTCTTGTTCGTATGAATGGGTTGATTCTTAGGCAATGTTTAAATCTTAAAGCAAGTTTTGGACAAAAAAATTACACATTTTTTTAAGAGAAATATATATGTTTGTACCACTTAATGCTTCTTGTAAAGAACTTGTAGCGTTTCACGACAACGATTTAATTACATAATATCATATTAATTTAAAATGCTTAATTTTAAAAATTCTACCTGTGTACTACCTAGTTATCTGGCGCATTTGGCATAAGTACCGAAAATTAGTACTATACTTCTGGATACATATGAAACCGTACAACGTCGCGAAAAATCAATAAAACGGAGTATGTGGTACTTCTTCGTTAGCAGGTATTTGTTTCGTAATTCGGATGAAGTTGATAAGAGGCAAAAAATCCGTATTATTGGTTTACGAGGAAAAGTCATTCTTTATAAAAAAATTCTGCTTGTCGAAAGAATGATTTTATCATAAAACAATTTTAAATTAGATGTACAGGGTGTTAATAAATTAAGAAAACATGAAAATGCTTTGGCCAAAAAAATTGGGGCTATGAAAGCATAGTGAGCCGGCTTAAAATATAGGTATTTGAAATGTAACTTAATGACAATCTGTCTACAAACCTGCTTCCCTTCCGAACCACATATTTAAACATCTCAGAAGAATTACTCATGGCGGATCTGAAGGAACAAGACTAACAAGGGAAAGGAAAACAAGCAATTGGACTGTTCCCGAAACACTTGGCTAAATTTAGGCCATTGAATAAGGACAAATACTGGCTGGAGGACACAAACTATAAGATAGCAATTAGCTGGGAATCGTAGGCTGTCGTACGCAAACGTTCTATTAGTTCAGATAAAATGTGGGAGAATATGGTAAAAGCCAAAATAATAGGTATATTTGGTATAAAGCCTGCGGCTTCAGCTTTGTTTTTAATATTTAGATATAATTTGACAAGTTAATAAAATATAGTATTTCTTTATACAATAAGTTTTATGTAGCAATATAATGTCTGTTTAGCAGAGCCGGGGGAAGCACCGCATCCCTAAACTTTTTGGAGATAAAAAATAAATTTTTGTACATTAATAATGCATGAGTTTTAACTTTATACAATAATTTTATAAAATATGGATTTAATTTCTTATAATTTATCTGAAATCTCACGTAAACGTAGAAAAGAAAAGAAAAATTGAAGCCGAAAAGCGAAGAAAAACTGTTTCAAGTGGAATAAGGGCCTATGAAGTCTTTACTATCGACTAAAGGGGATTGGTTCTTTAAATAGCTGTAGATGTCGCTGCTAGGTCACATTTCACGAGTTTGAACAGGCGATTTCGGGTTGGAATAATGGTCTATGTTACATAACAAACCCATTATTTTTTTTTCTTTATCATATCAATCAAGTCGCAATATACGGGTTGTATTTAGTATTCCCCTTTCTTCATATTATAATATTATTTGAAAATACAAATATTAGTGGATTATCGGTCTATGTTACATTTCCGCTTATGAATTCATTAAAATCAATATATTTTGGAATTTCGCTTCTTCACCCCTCAAGCGGGTTGAACAAGTTAAATTATACAAAAAAGTAGATTCATTAATCAATAAGATACACCTAAAATTTGGTGTCTATCTTTAATAATAGCAAAGATATTTGCCCATACTAAGACTTTTCGGACACCCTGTATATACTATTATTACTAGAACTAAATAATAGTTACTATAAAAATAAAAATCTAGCCTAGATGCTTTGGTTACCACAAATTGTGAAATTGAGACTATAAGAAAAAATTACATAGGGACAAGCAAATGAATGCATTTTATTTCGAAAATCGTAGCCGGATGAAAAAGAGACCATTTTTATGAGAAGCTAGAGGACAATTATAAAAATAATATTTATTTAAAAAAAAAAAACAGTGGCGTATCATTTTTTTCATTAAAAATATTGCAGGGCATGTTAACAGGGACGCCACTGATGAAAATTTAAAAAACCTTTATCCTGAAAAAATGTATTGTTAAGTGTACTTTGCATCAACCGACATTTTAAAAAAATTACAAAGCGGTTGTAGAGATATTGGAGAAAAACGAATTTTTTCTTAAATTTCAACACCCTGTATCTCAAAAATGAAGCTGTTGCGGACCTATGTTCGTATAAAGAATTTTTCATAAAATCATCCAAGGATTACCACCCTTAAGGATCAGCATTCAATTATGAAACACCCTGTATAACAACCAGGCGCGGCCCGTCCATAAGGTCATTTGGTCAATGACCCACCTAAAATTTTCAGTGATCTACCTAATAATTTATTTTTTAATTTTTTAAAACCAAAAAAGAATCTTTTGTTTCAAAGTTCCATGCTAAAACTCCCCAAGAATGAATAAAGTCAAGCCAGCCATCGTCAAAGGATATCCAAGCTTGTTCCGGGCTGGGTCATATTGTAAATTGATCTTATAGGTTTATTTGGACGATATAAATTCATTAAAAGCAAGAGAGAAACAGACATACGCGCTTTAGGAAGTTAAAAAGAGACACAATTGGTCGACGGCCCACCAATATCTGGCCACTCCCACTATGGAAATACTCTCAAACCGCCCCCTAAAATATATTATTTCAAAACATTTGGTTCGGAAAAAGAAAAACTAATTAGGTACGTAATATGCGCATTGTAATAACAATTTTAATTAGTGGTTAAACATAAAAAATTATAAATACGATTTCTGTCAGGCCAGCGCTAGCCATCGAATTTAACGGTATCGGACCGAATTCCTTACATAGCTAGCGTAGCTCAAGGGATATAACCGCAGCGAGGTAATCCGACGCTCGCGGGTTCGCACCTGTGTTGGGGCAAGAACTTTTTTTTAACTTTTTGTTATTTAAAAAATTAGATCGGCTCTAAAAGGTGTATTGGCAACAAGTTCTTCCTCGATAAAATATTTTTAAAATTGTAGGTAATCTCATATTTACTACAGCTTAAGGCGGCTACAGACGGCATGACAAGCCTTGGCCAGCGTTTCAACCAGTGTTTGTAGAGACATTGGTCTTTGCTTGATGTTCGCGCACCGACAACCGTACACACGACATGTTTTATCTTTGCCAGTGTTTTCGAGGCAAGTGAAAGCGAATCTCTACAAGTGTACCTACAAGACAGACGAACTGGAGTCCGATGATGAAGTGATAGCAGCGTCTGCTCTACTTTTAAGTTCAGCTGCATTATTTTTATCAGAAACTATTAAAAAAAGAAAAAAACGCAGGTGGTGAACTAATTCGCTTTATCTAAGTAGGACAACGTAGGTTAACTAAATAATATTTAAATGAACATTCACACTACAAATAATTTTTTAGGTACAATAAGTGATTTACTTGGCGATTTGACAAAGGAGGCATCTCTAAAGTTCATTAACTTCTGCAGAATGTCTGCAAGTGATTTTGAATACGTGTGTACGGCGATCAAGCCCACTGGCGAGCTTCAACAAGTCCCTTTGATGTGTGTCGAAAATACCGCTTACTAGGCGAACCCTGGCCAGCGCCAACGTTGGCTTTGCTTTGCCATATGTTTTGCATCCACACGATGCGCCAACGTTTTAACGAGCGGCATTGGCCAGGGCTTGCCATGCCGTCTGTAGCCGCCTTTACATCCTGCACGTGCGTAGACAAATATCGTATTACTATGTCTATAGTCGCCAGCATTGTATGTATTAAAGAAAACGGAGTTTCGGCAGCGTTCCTAATTTTATTTTACGAATAGTCATACTTTTAGCTCAGAATTTTTTTCTGTTTATATTCGGGCTTTTAGTACAAGGCGCGACACCTATTGAGGAGAAGCTAAACTTATCACAACGAAAACCGCTAAAATCTGCTAACTTAGAGTATTAAAACACATAGAAAAAAGCCATAAACAGAAGAGTGATACTGAAAGTCATAAACATCAAGAGTAGAAATGTTCAATATTCTGCAGTACCTATTCTATGATTTTGGCGGTGTTTATTTGTAGGTAAATAATTTCTTGGCAAAACTAGGCACATTATTAGAAAGCCTCCCTTAATTAAAAAAGTGTATTTTGCTTGTTGCGTTGATATCACTAGTTGTCCATAAAATTTTGACCCACCTGTAAAAAAACTCACGGGCCGCGCCTGATAACAACCCCTTTATACACGATACACCTGCCTTTCTAAAATGAGCAGTCTACTAAAATAAGGTTTAAGAAATTAGAGAAACCAACTATACAAAGCGCAATATGAGAAAAATACTAGAAAAATAACCGTACAAAACGATATCTCTCAATTCGGCTTATGAGACAAATACGAGTTTTAGAAATTGTATTTGTAAGGATATAATAAGCCCTGAAGAAATTTAATCTCTAGCAATTTTTCTCGGGATGCAGCAAAGTTTATCTCTTGAAGAGTTA
This sequence comes from Philopedon plagiatum, assembly GCA_963971165.1. Taxonomy (NCBI): domain Eukaryota; kingdom Metazoa; phylum Arthropoda; class Insecta; order Coleoptera; family Curculionidae; genus Philopedon; species Philopedon plagiatum. Next base: position 3,008,227 of record OZ020189.1, read on the forward strand.
CACGATGCGTTTGTATTTTTCTTTTCTGACAGGACGAATCGGTTAATTTTATTTATTTGATAAAAGAAGAAAAGAGCATCATGTGCGGATTTATAACAATTCGGTTAATATTATTATTATTAAGTTTTGCCAGCAATATCTGCAAAAATTCGCCATAGACCAGGCGATTCAGTGGCTTAAAAAAACGTTTTTCTCCAAATGACATTAAAAGCGGCCTTTTAATGACACTTGGCAGGCTTAGAAGTTGTACTTTTAATGCCTAGGCAGAAAAAGTCCAATTTTACTGCCTAGGCAGAAAAAGTTCGTTGCTAGGCAACCTTCCAAGTAATAATTTAAATCAAACTGGTTATTAAAATTGACAATGACATTAAGAAAACTTAACTTTGCAGTAAATCCATTTCTAACATGACAACTTTTCAAAATTGACAATGACAAAGTAAACAGTAAACAAACATATTCAACAAACATGATCAGCGGTAAACATAGTAACGCAGGGCCCGGTTACCTTTGATAAAATAATTTAGTTATTTGGATATTGATAATGAAACGCAATTTAAATATGGAAAAGTCGATTTTGCGTGGAATTGGAACAAATTTGAAGAAAAAATTATATGTTTCACACGGCAGAAAAGCAGATTTAATGCCTTGGCTGGTTTCATAGCCTCGCTACGCTCGGCTATGAAACACCAGCCGCGGCATTAAATCTTGTGCTTTTATGCCTAGTAAAACAAATAACTATTTTTTGTAATAGAGCAACAAAAATTAAAGATTTTTTTACCTTAATTCAATTTTTATTAATTTATAGACAAAACTATTAGTAAAAGTTTAATAAGTTGTATATTTTTGGAATCTCCAGAAAATTTGATACCAGACGATGCAAAATTCTCCTTGGATTAGAAGATGCAGGGACTCAAATCAAAACTTTTTTAAAATGGGGCCAAGTTTTTACATTACTTCAGTTTTTATTGAACTTTGGGCAAAGTTGTTGGTATTAACAAGTTATACATTTCTCAGATAATACCTAATCTAAAGTACTGTTCCCACATCTGGGGAGCGGCATCACCCTCGATACTTAACATTCTCGATTCAATCCAAAAGAGAGTCATTCGACTCATCAATGACCCAGTCCTCGCAAGAAAACTCCATTCTCTCGCTCATCGCCGTGCTGTTGGGGATTTATTCTTATTCTACCGGTACTTCCACGGATTTTGCTCTAACGAACTAGCTGCTATAATTCCCCCTTGACTGTTCGTAACAGAACAACAAAAGCCGCGTCACGTATACATCCTTTTACTGTCCAGCTACAAAAGCCTAGAACATCCCACTTATCTAGCTCATTTATACCTAGTGTCGACAGATTACGGAACAAATTGCCTGCAGATGTTTTCCCTTCTCCTCCCAACCTCAAATCCTTTAAATCCCATATCAATAGACTAAATCTAACTTCTCCTCAGACGCCCACTTTATGTTAGTACTTAGGCCTGAAGTATACGTGAGCTATCTCAGATATAAAATGCTCCAGAAAACCAAAATCAGATGATGCAATATTTATGGACGTTCGCATTAAATTGAAAGTTAAAGTTGTTAGCAAAACCTTAAAAAGTTAAGCGTACCTTACAAGGTCAATAATACTGACAATATGTTATTATATTGACAAAACTATTGACCGTGTAAGGTGGATATTTTAAGAGGATTGATGGATTGAACTGACGCGAATTCTAATTTCCTAATATCAGGCCTCAATATCAGCGAGTAGGGGGATACTCTCAGTATTACTGATCGTCTAGGGTGCGCTGTCAATATTGGATCAATCCTTGTGTAAAGTCAGCTGCTGTCAACAATGGAAGCAATAAGCACGCTTTTTTAACCAATCTATCATCCAGCGCTTACACTTTACTGTACGTTTTATGCCTAAACTTAAAATTATTGTAATACATGCTCTCTGTCGAGGATCCATTTTCAACAGGCACGGATAGTAGTAGGTTATGTCACATATTTATGTACTGAAGGAAATATTGACAATAATACTTACCGTGTAAGGTTGAAGAATATTGATACAGAGATTGAAGTGAATTGTTGAAATATTGTCAGTATTGATTGATATCAATATTATTGACCGTGTAAGGTACGCTTTATACATTTTTGGAATCTCCAGAAAATTTGCTAAAAAATAATGCAATATTCGCTAAAATTCGCCTTGGATTACCGATTCAGTGGCCTAATAAAAAGGATTTTTTTAAAAAAAAGGGCAACAAAAATTAAAATTTTTCAACTTACTTCAATTCTTCTTATTAGTAAAACCTTAACAAGTTAGAGAGTTGAATCAGGAGATACAGTTGCATCTGATGTTTTTTTCCATTGCCAATTTTTAAATAATTAGTAGAGTTGAAAATTTAATTTAAAAAAAACTGTATTTTGGAATATTGCGTTTTGGGAAAAAGGTATTTAGAAAAGGAGTATTTTACATTTTTCGAAAAATTTACCAAAATTTTTTTTCTCCAATTTATTAATAAAGAAAATAAAATTTAATATCTCACTTTCGTTTTTGTCTATATGGATTCCCAACGGGGTAACCACTGTATATGACAAGCGACAAAGACACCGCTAATTGCTATCTCATAGTTTGAGCCCTCTAGCGGGCATTTAGCCTAATTCGACGACTCAACTTTAACGAAGTGATGTAGAAACGGTCCAAATGAGGATTTACGTCCCTCCTCCCCTCCCCCTCTGCCATCTTCCGGACACATGCATGGGACACACGACGCCGCCAGAAATTCTTAGTTAGTTTCTTGGTTTAAGTTAGTTTCAAAATTGTTACTGTGGGATTTGAGTCATTAAGACGGGGATATTCCTGTACGGTGCGGAGTTAGTATAGCAGGAACTTTAAGGGTTCGGGAATTAGGTTTGAGTTCGAGCGAATGGCTTGGGATTGTATGTTATTAATGGCAAATATTTGTTTCAGCAGGATTCCTAAAACAGAATGTAATATTAAAAGAATATTCCTATAGTGTGAATTTGGGACTATCTTTAATTCGTATTATAATACGAAAGATTACAACGTAATGTCGTTATCCGACGTGAACGATTTAGAGCAACAGTACACTGTGACCAGACTACAGCACATACAGAGTGTTTGGCAACGAATGGGTCATACCTTAGCGGCTGCTTCCTTGGCTCAATTTAGGCCGATTCAACCTAACTTATCTTAGTACAAAAGTATAAGAGAGATACAGGGTGTTCAAATTAAACTTTTGTTTTACAATTTTATCAATATGGTTTGAAAGGTAGTAAATACAAAATTTGGTAGACGGAGGATGCCGTTACACTCTTCAACATAGCACTAGATGATGCCCTAAAAGGAATTAAAAGAAAAACAAAGAAACTACAAATAGGATATAGAAATATTCACATGGTGGAAGTGGCAGAAAATGCCTTCGCTGACGACTTGGTAATATATGCTGGAAATAAAAAGGTTTTACAAACAAACTTAAATACTTGGAAAACAGCTTTAAGAAAGAGAAACATGAAAATTAACGCTGATAAAATTAAAGTCAACACAATAGGGAAAACGAAAGAAAAATTGCAATTAAACTGGATAGGACATTGAACAGGTGGAAACATTCAGATATTTAGGAATAAACATACATAAAGATGGAAGGGAAGAAGCAGAAATCAACAGTAGAATGGAAAGTAAGACAAAGTTATATTATGCAATTAACAACGCTTTTATAAGAAAGAAAGAAATTTCAAAGAAAATTAAAATGACAGTCAGTATTTAACACAGTATTCAAACCTGCTTTAACATAACAAATTGCCTGCAGATGTTTTCCCTTCCCAACCTCCAATCCTTTAAAACCCGTATCAATTTTCCTTCCCCTCAGACGCTCACTGTACGTAGTACTTGAAGTCTACGTCAGTTTTCTGAGGTAGAAAAAAATAGATTTTATTTATTTTTCAAAATTTCTTCATAGGCAAAAGCTACGGACACGGTCCTGGGGTTCTTTCAGAAGAGTAGACTTAACGCTAATAGAAAGACTCAAGCAATAAGTGAAATTGTGCTGAAAGTACGTTACAGGAACAACAAATCAGCCGGGAAAGAGCCCGAAACAATAATTGGCGGCACGTAAGCCCTGTTCAATTAGCCCTGCGATGACGGCCTCAACATGGCGGCGGCGGAGCACCGACGTATACCCTATTACGAAAAGGGGTTTGTTTGACCCTATTGTCTTCCCCGTCTGGGTTTTGCTGTAGCTGAGAAGCTGCTATTTAATCAAAACTATACTTTGTTAGAGGTTAGGTGAACAACACATTCGAAGACAGAAATAAACATGGTAATTAATAAAAAAATTAACAAGAAACTAGGAACATACATATAATTCAAATAAACCTGAAATATTTCTCTACTATTCTCTTCATACTTTAAATATACTAAGTGATATATATATATATATATATATATATATATATATATATATATATATATATATATATATATATATATATATATATATATATATATATATATATATATATATATATGTATGTATATATATACTAGTGATTATATTTAATATATTTTAATAATTTTTGGCTTACATGTTTAGTAGACAATGGTTAATAATTGATTAGGTTTCCAGCCAAATCCGATAAACACCAATGGAATTAAGTTCAATAATGTGTCGAATATCCTCGGTCTCTTATACACTCATTGACACGCCTGGGCATTGTTCTGATAAGATGGTCTATATCCTCTTGGGGTATCTCATTCCAGGCTACCTCTACCTCATGTCTAAGTGCTGCCAGAGTCTGAGGGGGTGCTGTAAGTTTAACAACTTGCGACCAATGATGTCCCACACATGTTCGATCGGTGACAGATCAGGTGATCTTGGTGGCCATGGTAAGCGGTTAATGTGGTGTTGGTTCATGAAGTCCAGGGCTTGTCTAGCTACATGCGGTCAGGCGTTATCTTGTTGAAAACTAGGGTTCTGGAGGGTTTCCAGATATGGAAGGACATGTGGTTCCACTACTTCCTGAATGTAACGGCGCGCTGTCATGATACCTCTAATGAAGACTAGAGGTGTTCTGCTACCATATGCAATGGCACCCCATACCATTACCCCCACGGTATGATGAACATGCCTCTCCATGTCAAACTGTGGATCACGTCTTTCGCCACGTCGCGTTCTTACCCTTGCACGACCATCATGCATACCCAAACAAAAGCGGGATTCATCGCTAAAGACCACTCTGTTCCATTCATCGTTCCATTGTAGTCTGTCTCTGCACCATTGCAGTCGAGTGCGTCGATGCTCAGGAGTGAGGGGCAACACCCAATGGGGACGGTAAGAAAAAAGACCAAAACTTCTTAGCCGTCGATATACTGTACGCATCCCAACTACCCTTCCATGTTCTTCAAACCACTGATTCGCAATCGCCCGACTGGTACTAAAGCGGTCTCTAAGCGTCAAAAGTCTAAGACGACGATCTTGACGCTCGGTTGTTCCCCTGCGACGTCCAGTGCCCCTAGCTCTGTGTTCACGGGCTTCTTGGGTCCATGCCTGCCAACATCTCAAAATGGTGCGTAAAGATCACTAAGCTGAGGAATTTGACCAAGTCTACGCACGCGCGGCATAATTATGCCTTAAAACAACACTTTGCAAAACACTTTTTATCAGTCAAGCCACAAATGTGAACAAAAATTGCTAAAACTACAATGGCATGCAGCTCAAACCAGTGTAAAATAGCCGGGTAAAAACGACAAGATAGTGCATAGATAAGGCTGAAAATTTAATCAGTTTTTATTTGACCCAAAATCAATTTGCATGCAAAAAATTATTACAATGGAATTATAAATACTGGGTGTTTACCTTTCTTTGTCACTTAGTATATTTATGCTAGTTGTTTTTATAAATTTATTCTGGTCTTTGTTAACCAAAAAAAAAAAAAAGATTTTCTACTAGAAATTTTCATACAAAACTCGAAACTTGCAAAACTTGATCCTGTGGGTTGTGACGTCACATGCCATGTAAATAAAAGTGTTATAATGACTAGTTCATGGTGAATTCGAGTGTTTCGTCTGATTGGTTGATGTGTTGCGAAGAGGAAAAATAAATCGGATAGAGTATGTGACGCTAGGAAATGTGGATGTTTTCTGTGTTGCATAACAAACCAGTTCAACTTTAGGTTAAGCTTTACGTTGACGTGTAGAATGACACTTATTTCTGCTTATCTCCTGGCGTCACATGCGACTGAGGGCAAATGGCTGCTTTTTAAATTGTAATAAATTATACCGGGAAGTAAAAAAATTTCTATTAAAGAGAAACATTCACATATTATTATGGAGTTCTATTCTTTCTAAAATTTTGTTTATGTTTGTTGCGACAAACTGAAACCACATCAGTATATCATCATATCCTTAAGCTGCCCTCCCGCAGAAAAACCCATCTGATTTATCTCCGCGACTTTATTACCGTGTCGCCGCCATTTTTAATGTAGATGTTATGCACAGTTTGCGCTCTGCACTGTATCGTATTGTGGCGGTGCGAAACGCTTCGCCGCACCGTCGAGCGGCTGATGCATGGCAGACATCGTCTGCGAATTATCCCCGTTTCTCCAGGTCTCCTCCTTGTCGTCGATTTACATAATTTTCACCTGCTGATGGTTAAACCAGAAAACTACAAAAACAAGATACAAATAAATATGCATGAAACTTTTTAATTGCATAAATCCGTTAAGGAAGTGATTTCAAACCCAAAACAAGGCGGATTTACGGGGGGGGGGGGGGGTAGTAATTACCCCATGAATTCAGAAAATTAAAAATTAAATCCCAGAAGTTAGAAATACCTGGTTACCTACAAAACAAACATCAAGTAAATAATATACGGAGTGCCAAAAAACTACTGAAAATATATTTTTGAAAATTGACACGTCTTGGAAGGATAAAACCGTTTCTGCCACTATACAGGATTAGTCAGAAAAAATGCTAATTTTTTATTAGGGTTCCGTAAAACGAAACCTTTATTAGATTTCGGTGTCCGTCCGTCCGTCGGCCCGCCCGTCTGTTACAGGCGATTTTCTCCAAAACTATTCGACGTAAAAATTTGAAATTTGGCACAGAGATAGACAGATGTGGTGACCCAATTAGAGACGTGAAGTATAAAAAGTTAAATTTTGATTCTGGGGTTAAGTTAGGGGGTACTTAATACGGACTTGCTTTTTGCTGCATTTTTTGAAAGAATACTTCATACCCTTTACAACTGTGTATAACTTGAATATGTTTTCCGACGTTTTGATCAAGAATAGCATCATCATCAGCATCGCCAATGTGTGCAATAAACTCCATATTATGTCCTAGCAGGAAAGGCATAAAATAATAAAATATTTTGTTTTAAATTTCGCACAGTGAACATTTCGCTACAATCCATAAAATAACTCGCTTTAATTCTGAACTTATCGAACTTGCATCGCTCCTACGTATCCCTAAATTCATCTGGAAAGACAGAAAAATTTGCAGACTTATAAAATGCGCTTCGAAAAACAAAATAAATCTCTTCTCCGAAAATATCTTCGCAATTTCGTTAGAAAGAGTATTAGAAAAGCGGGGGCAGATAAATGTTCCCTGCAACAGACTCGCTGGCATTCGATGGCGGCGGCGTTTAGCCCTGACACATTATAAAGAATACGAAACTTTTCATTCCATGTAAGTCGGCCGTGTAACTTACTAGACATTTATCAACTTCGTTTGTTCGTTTTTCTTCAGCTGTTAGGTAAAAAAAACATTCAGCAGCGACGAAAAGGTTATCGAAGTTTGCAAACCCTTTTTTCTATCTTGGACAGACTACGAAGCCTAAGTAAGTACTAATCCTAAGTACTAACGTACCGTGGATGTCTGAAGACGAAGTAAATTAAACATTACAAGCTAAAATTAACAAATATCGAAAAGCAGAGCGCCACTGACCAATATTTTAGAATTTAAACCAACCAAGAACTATAAAAAACTTCCATTGAAAAATTGCCTCTCGCTCATAATTCGCGAGATAACCCGGCCATACTTCCTTATTCGCTTTTATCTTTGCACAAAAGCTAATTGGACTAGAGTACATTTTTAATTAAAAAAGAAACGGATTCCATAGTTTCTCTTTTTGGCCACGGAGGCCACACAAGAGATCTTATTTCTGGTGTTTTGTATTTTTTACAGCGGTTATAGCAGTGAATTTTTAACGAATCTTAGCTTGAGAGGGTCTAAATTTAGAAGTGATCTAACATCATTGGATTTAAAATTATAATTTAGTAAGGATAAGATATATATATATATATATATATATATATATATATATATATATATATATATATATATATATATATATATATATATATATATATATACATATATACTGAATTGATCTACCTGCCGCAGAACTGAATTAAGAATTTTTAACGTCAGTTTTTTCTTAAAATTTACAAACAAAAAAATAATATTTATTATGTACATAGAAAATAGTATATTATACAACTGGCTTTCGCCCGCGACGTCGTCGTCCGCATGGTATGGGGGATAATAGTATAGTTTTAGTGTCATGAATATGAACAGTAACAGAACCATATAACAATTTAACTCCATTACAAACTTTAAACCCCCATTTGACCCCCTTAGGGATTGAAAACACGTGTTCAAACATTCATTTTTTAGAGTACTTCTATGAAGTTTTGAATTAATAGGACCGTCTAATATTTTTTTTCATACAAAGTTTGAACCCCTGTTTCACCTCCTTAGGGGTTGAATTTTGAAAACCCCTTCCTTAGTGTATGCCAACGTTATATAAGAAACCTCAGTGCAAAATTTCACGTTTCTAGACTCAGCGGCGTGGGCTGTGCGGTAATATGTCAGTCAATCAGTCAATTAGTCAGTTTCTTCTTTTATATGTATGTAGAGGGGCAATATTCATGGAAATTCGATTTCGATTGGACGATATAGATGGTTAAATAAAAACTTTTTGACTTTGAACTTTTCCACCTAAATTCAGTTTTGATTAATTTCTGGACAGAATTTTAATGAAACGTTAGTCATATATTCCTGGAATCTCCAGAAAATTTTCTGTCGGATAAAGCAAAATTCGCGAGAATTTACTGTATATTAAAAGATAAAATTGATTAAATAAAATCTTGTTAAAAAGATGGTCATAAAAATTCAAATTTCCGATCTTAATCCAGTTTTATGAATGTTGGGATGTAATATAAGGACACCTTAATAAGTTATATGTTTTGAGAATCTACAAACAATTTTTGTATCGAATAAAGCAAATTTTCCACAGTAGAACTTATAGCAACAAATTCTAAGATTAAAATTATATCGAAATCAAGCAAATCGCAGAAATGTTAAGAGTACCTAGCATAAGTTTTTAATGACGGCTTAGTAACAAGGACAGGACAAAATCTTGTCAAAACTGTTCATCTAGAATACCTAAATCTAAACAAGCACTAAGTTTTAAACCTTTTTAGTGAATATCGGGTTTAAATTGTCTTATCTGAGGAGCGACTACTCTTCTAAGTGGTGCTTATTTCAAAACAATGAAATAATAATTTAACGAAGTAGGAAAAGTCGCAAAACAACGATTATAGCGCTAATCATCGTTCTTAGATAATGGAGATAAATGAACTATATATTATTCACAGCAACAATTTAAACAACAAACTTATCTGTGATCTAAAATTCTTAACGCTAGATAGAGAAGCCACTCTCTCTGTGAATTAATTTGCTTTAAGATAACACCGAAATTCATTATACTCAAGATAAGGCGCGATAAATGACCGAAATTAGGTGCAGAAACTTTTAAGTTTTGATTTTATTACTAAGTATACTTTTCTTAAACCCCTCTATATATATATATATATATATATATATATATATATATATATATATATATATATATATATGAATCGAGTATTGTTGAAAGGGCCCAAGCGACATTTTTAGGCGTTTTGAGTTATAATGAAAATTCGGTAGCATTGACCTTCCCGCATCATTTGGTGTTGAAAGGATCCAAGTGCCGATGCACTGTGTGAAATAAATACCAGATGTACTAATGCATTTATTGTTGAAAGGGGGTATGCGACGTCGCTTGGCCCGTTTCAACAACTTATGTACCGGCGTCGATTACTAATACACAAACGCCGAGCCAAAAAATTTTATAGGTATCTGAAGGAAGCCGAAAATCGTTGCAAATCTCAGGATAATGTTTTAGCTCTATCATTTGACTATATGCAAAATTTGCACCTACCCGAAATTCCCGTGCAAAATCTTTTTTACCTAACTCAACTGAGTGTTAATGTGTTTGAAATTCACAATTTTAAAATAGGTGAAAGTTTTTTCTATCTTTACCATGAAGGAGAAGCCAGCAAAGGTCCCAGTGAGGTATGTTCATTTTTGGTGCACTATATGGACAATTATGTACCAGCAGCGGTAAATGAATTGCTTTTATTTTACGACAATTGCCCTGAACAAAATAAAAATCATACAGTGATTAGAATGTGTATGGCTCTAGCCGAAAGTAGATTTTAAAAAGTGGAACAGATATATCCTATCAGAGGGCACTCATTCTTGCCCTGTGATAGAGACTTTGGGATTATTAAAAAACAACTCAAGCATTACGACAGAGTATTTTCCGTCCACGAATTCACAAACTGATTATTACTTCAAGTGCTAGTAAAAAATTCGCTGTAATGGAGGTTAAAAATAGTGATATCCTGGATTTTAAAAACTGGTGGCCCAGGATATATAAAAAAATACTGTTTCTTTAGAGATAAACAAAAAACCATACCACGAAACAAAAAAGTGTCACAATTCCACCACTTTAAGCACAAGGCCTCTAAACCTGGATACGTCACTGCTTCACCGTTTATTAATAGTCCTTTCAACATTCATACTATTCATTTAGAAATGCCTGAAAAGCACGAACGGCACGCTATAAGTATGCCTGCAAATAGGGCATATAAGAGCAAGATTCCAATAGTGGATACTAAAATAAATCATATCAAGCTCACACTTAAGTATATTCCAGAAGACCAGAGGCAATTCTATGACAATATTGTTGAAAACGGCCAACAGTCAAAAAATTAAGCTAAGTAGTTTTGTTTACTATTTTTCTAACCTTCTACTTAATAAATACGTTTTATGTACTTCTTTTTGTTTAATTTTTTACGTAAGTTGTTGAAAGGGGCTAAGCGACATTAAAAAAAATCAATAAAAAATATATACAAAAAGGTATTATTTATATTATTTTGCATAAAAGTGGTTTATAACTGAGTCTTCTTTGAATTGTTAACAAAAAAAACCTTTAAAAAATAATATGCGATAGTTGTAGACAGTTTTTTGCGTTTTTCTCAAAACTAATAAAATGTTGCTTGGGCCCTTTCAACAATAATCGATTCATATATATATATATATATATATATATATATATATATATATATATATATATATATATATATATATATATAATGTTTTTGTGCACCATTTAAAGGGCTGTAACTCCCTTAGGAATCATTTTAGGGCATATGGTCATATGGATGTTTTTCTTATTTCCGGTACACTTTTTTACACCCTGTATATATACACACAGTCTTCTATTATCTTTTAATGCTTCTGTCCTTCTAAGATGTTTCAGAATAATCCAGAACCAGCAAAGGGTATATAAAGGGTCCAGACCGACTTTCGTTGCAGATTTTTAGTTTGATCTTGCGTTTTCTTTATTGAGACATTAAAGTAAAAAGAAGGTAATTCTCAATGAAAAACGATTAGAAAAACGGAAGTTTATGTAGTATGCAGACCGTTCGGGAGAGCTGATTTCATGATTGTAACAATTTCTTTTAAACAAAAAAAAAGATACAAATATTGGATTGAGCCATGGATTTATTAAATAAAAGGATACGGGATGATGTAACATTCTTTGAAGCCAAAACAAACCTTTCTAAGCGACACTGTAAACACAATTTGTAAACATTGGCCACATCTTATTTTACCTTGTATTTGTGTACAAAAAATACGTTAGAAGCATTACAAGATTTGCTGAAAGTAATAAAAGCCCTAAATCACTTTATTTTCTGCTAAATAATAATAAATTTAAGTTAAAAAGGTTTTATTATTTATAGGTTATGTTATTTCTAAAGGTGTTTATTTAAAGTCGCTCCGAGTCATTTATAAATCTATATAAATCTATACGTCGCACTTTCTCTTTTCTAGTTCATTAGACAAAGACGTACGTGTAACCGAGTGTTCAGACCGAGGTTCAGCCGTTTTCCTAAACAACCAGCACAGACATCAACACTTCTGAGCTCCAACACTCCAATGCTATTTTATCTCTTTCTACTACCATTCTTGATTCAATTAAGTAGTAATTCGTAGTCTTGTCTATGTTCGTAGTTCGTAAACTACTCCCCCAAGAGAATAACAAACAACAAAATATAAGGCTTCACGTTCGATACGCTCACAGTATACGGATATCGAATCCTTTTATTAAATAAATCCATGGATTGAGCCGATTTAAGTATTGACATTATTAAAATGTTTATTTTTAAACATAACTTTAAAAAGTCAACAAGACACTCATCTTTCATAACAAAACAATAACAAAAAAGTTTGGAGAAGTTTTTTTTTTCGGCTTAATTAAAACAACAAGAACTTGATGATACTCGAAGTGTCGGCATTCAAAATCGTTCGATTCTCATCTTTAAACAGGGCGATAGAAAAAGAGACTATCCGGTTTGCTGCTCGTTACTAAAACGAGACGTTCTTTAGTGAATGACATTTGAGAAAGTCAGTAAAATAAAGTACCATCTTCGGGTTTAGGTCGAATGGATTTCATTTTGTTTGTACTTATTTGAAAGATTTAACCATTATTGTTGTACAGTTTGCAACGTTCTAAAATACAAACCGGTCTAAATTTTGTGAATTAGGCTGATAATAAAAGAAAAACATAAAATACGAGGGAGTATTGATAAGTAATTGACCTACCATATAAAGCGCCACAATAATGCAAAACTAAATTTTATTTAATCTCTTTTAAGACGTACACATTTAGCAGAACGTCTATAAAGAAATTCTAAGCTATTTTAAAAAATTATTTGTCTTGATCTGCAAACCACTCCTCAACGCCACATATGGCTTCATCATTTGTCGAAAATCTTTCAAATGTTTTTTGAGTTTTGGGAACAAATAATACTCTGACGGTGCTAAATTCGGAGGATAGGGCGGATGGTCATCTAATTCAAAATCAATTTCATCAATTTCTGAAGTCTGATTGATGTGTTGGAAATGCGGATGTTTTTTGTGTTGCATAACAAACCTGTTCAACTTTAGGTCAAGCTTTAAGTTACTGACACTTATTTTTGCTTATCTCCTGACGTCACTTGGCAGTGAGGGCACATGGCTGCTTTTTAAATTGTAATACATTATACCGAGAAGTAATTTTTTTTTGTTAAATTATCAGTTATAATACCAGAAGTTCAAACATTTTTCGAAAATTCTGAAGAAAAGTGTGTTGCATATAGCCCGACTCTGAAAGATCAGGGCTATTGGTTGCAGCAACGAAAAGATAAACGAATGCGGTTTTCTTTAGGCAACAAAATAATATTTTTGGGTTTGTAATGACTTCCTTAAACGATTTAAGTAATAAAAAACACAAGCATATTCCTTATTGTGCAATGTATCATTCTAAATCTGTTTTTTTCTGCAGCACTCTCACTCGTTATCAAAAAACAACCTTAAAATAATGAAGCCGAAACGGAAATTTTTACTATTTTCTCTCTCTCTCTCTCTCTGTGTCTCTCTCTTCATCTTTAGTGTTTTCAAAGATGGCAATCCCTCCCCCGAATAATTAAATTCAGACCGGTTTAGCGCCCTAATGACACTTCAGGCATAATCGAAAATCGTTTTAATTATAATTATTACCAAAGAAGGACACATTTAGGAAAACTTTCTTAATTTAATAAGAAGATAACGGCTTCGAAATTGCTGATTCCGGCCTTCTTTCAGCTCTTTTTAATATGTATATAACTTCGGCTGCATTGTCGGAATCGAGTTTAAAACAGTTCTTTTATTTAATAAGGGTGAAGTTATTAATCACTTTTATTTTCGAATTTTTTTTGCTACTTCTGAGCGAAATTTAAATTATCGAAAAAATAATTTTTCGAAAATACGAAAACTTAATTTTCATTATAATAGGGGAGTATATAAGAGCACTTTGGGAATTTGTTCCTAACTTTGGGCTAATGAACTATATAATGGAATATTCGCCTTTGAGTAAGGCACATTCAAATGATTGAAAAAAAATTTTAAACCCCAGAGTATACAGGGTGGTCTAACAGTAATAGGCATAGAGCATGACAGTGATTTCTTTTAGAAAATCACGGGGGTTACTTTTAACCAACACATCAATATCGAGACGCCCAATTAAGTATTTTCCTCGACAATAGCCTGTTGTAAAACATTATCAGCCTACAAACCCGCAATAAAAAATTTAATTATTGACCTGTTGGAAAAAAAATTGAAATATGAAACCTTCTACGGAAACTTTGCGCTATAAACGGTTTAATTTTAGAGCTGAAAACAGTGCTTCACGAGGGGGAGCAATTTAAACTGCTTAAAATGCACAAACATGTAGGTTTTGCCGCGCCCGGTTCGAAAATTACAAGTTGGAAACATATTTGCAGATCTAATAGGATTGTAAACTTTAATTACTAAAGTAATTATAAATGCACTGGTGTATTCGCATGTAATACACATTTTCTGTTAGAACGGCTTTAATCAAGTTTTCTTGGGGATCCCGATTAATATTTTGAAGAACTATGTCAGAATTCACTGATATACATGATTAACAAGAAAGACAACAACTATAAAACCCTTATAGATGAATTCTTAAAAGCCTATGAATTACTAGGATGTCGCATCTCATTAAAAATTCAATTTTTGCACTTGCATTTGGATTTTTTCCGGAAAATTTGAGTGCAGTAAGTGACGAACACGGAGAGGGATTTCACCAGGACATCAGGACAATGGAAATACGATACCAGGGACGCTGGTAGCCACCTATGATGGGTGATTACTGCAGGTTTTTTAAAAAGATTTTACTGAACACAAGAGAAAAAAGTGAAATATTTTGTCACTGTCTGGTAGGTACCTTTATGGAATATTTTATATTGTTTATTGCACATGGTTCTTAAATAAACGTCTTTACTTAGATTTAACATGTTTTCGACATAAATGTATTTTTAATTCAAAAATATGTCCTATTATGTTTTTCGTCAAACCCCCAAACCTCGTAACAAGAAAAACTGTACATGTTACAGTATTTTGTATATCATTTTCGAGTTTAGGGCCACAACATATTTTACATACAGCTATTTTCATCAATGTTACTTAAAAAAAAAGTTCAAGTTTGTTGACTAGTGATTATTATTATTGCCCTATGCATATTGCTTAGGTTTGTTCAGCTATCTTACATCGTAAATGGTGTTTCTTGAATAGCAAGATGTCCTTTCTTCTTTAAAAATATTCTAACTGCTTTTACCCTATACTATTTTATTATTAATCGATATGTTAATCAAAATACCATTAACAACGCGCATAATATGAATATTATCTGCATTATATGACTGCGAATGTCATGCAACAGTGTGATTTAATTTCTTTAGTAATATGAGTTCGAAACGACCTATTATATAGACAAATATGTTCCCAACTTGCAACTTTCGAACTTTGAATGTCTGTGCATTTTGCGCAATTTAAATTGTTTCCTTGTCAATAAATTTGCATACTCCTAAAACTGAAAGTTCTATCGTAAAAGCTCAAGTACTTGCTTTTTGAAAAAGTACGCACAATTTCATATTTTGATCATTTTTAAACGGTACAAAATATGGAATAAAGAATCGATGCAGAACAACACAACAAAAAAAAAGCCAGAACATCACGTTCGCTCGAGTCACCCACATGAATTGCCAAGCCCTATCCAAGTAGCAAAATCTTTCCGCTGAGCAAACCGCTGCCGAAGTACAGCCCGCAAAAGCTCCGGACAGCCTATGTCAAACAAGATCTGGGCGACTACATCCAGGTGCAGGTCAGCGCGATAAACAATATAGAACAATTCGCACAACGTGCGCTTTATTTATCTGAACGATTTTTTAGTGGAAACTTTGTGCTACTTGGGTACAGAACAATGAAACGTTCGATCTTGTTGGCATCGCTTCCGAACATGATCTCAGCTGGCACAAACACATTACTTAAATAGCAGCTAAGAAGCTTGGTTTTCTCTTTCGAGTCAGAAAATATGTATCCCCTTCCAACTTACACTCTCAATATCTGCCAAATAAGACCTAACTTAGAGTACTAGTCCCACATCTGGAGAGTGGCCTCACTTTCGACACTTAACATCCTTCATTCTAACCAAAAGAGAGCCATTCGACTCATCAATGACCCAGTCCTCGCAAGAAAACTCCTTCCTCTCGCTCATTGCCGCATTGTTGGGTATTTATCCCTTGTCTACCGATACTTCCACAGATTTCTAAAGAACTAGCAGTTTTACTGACCAGCTACAAAAGCCTATACCGTATCCAATTTATTTTGAGAATGATGACTGAAACCCATTTTACAACGGAGAGATCAATTATTCTCTCTCTCTCTCTCTCTCTCTCTCTCATGTTCTTTCTCTCTTATTCTTTTCTCTCTCGTCCTCTTTCTCTCTCATACATACGTAAAATTTTTACAGCTGGTAGAAAGTTAGGTTATGAGAAAAATAAACATGACATATTATTTGAAGCCTGTCCCATAATATTAGTTGTTTTTCAGTGTAAAAATATACCTAAAAAGTTTATATAAAGTATTAGCAGCTTAAATTCCTGTGTTATATGAATCTGGGACTGACTAACAACTATTGAAATATTACGCAAGGTACATATTTGTTCTCCTTTACTTGAACCGGGCATTATGGGAATGAGTAACAGGAAAGCCGACTCGATATAAAGTTGAGAATAGTGGGCATTACAGAAGATTTCTTTAGTTATTGAGAAAGTAGTGAAAATTGCGCCCTAGAAACGTTTGGTTTCAGTTTAAAGCTGAAGCCACAGTGCCATTACAAAGTATCCTTCTGGAACTAAGACTCAACATTTACAGTTAGAAATTGTGAAACTACTTGGTATATTCGATTAACCAATTTTTATCGCGTCTTTAACTTACACAAACGTCACTGTTCGCATGTAGGCTGTATTATAGATCCATTTTCATTATATATCGGAAAATAGGTATATTTTTTAACCTTATTATAAATTGTTAATCTTAATAAAAATATGTACTCACTTTTGTTATTTTTTATTTATTTATTTAAAGATTTTTCCTCCGATCCTTTTATTGCAAATTATTGGTTAGAGGGAGTATTGTTACTTGGGTAGGAAACAATTTTAAGTAGTATAAAATAAGAAGGTTAATGTGGCTATGCTGACACTGTTTTTGGTCAATAAAAACCAGATTTTTGCAAATGCTGTTTGTGTTCAGTAAAAACGAAGGAATACTTACTTACGTAAGTATTTTGTCAGGTTAGAAATTAATTTTTTATGACAATTCCGATTAAACTTTCACCGGAGACAACCAGAAATACTTGCACAAACAAAGCCGAGTGTGATAAAATGTTTGATTATTCTTTTTTATTGGCAACAACATCGTTTTTATTTGTCTTTTACTAATGCCCCTCTTGCTAACAAGGATAGAAAGAAATCGGATTCCGTTGGTAATTTTATCAGGAAAAAAAAATTTGCGATGACTAATTTTTCGAAGTATATAACCAGCAATACTTCCACAAGCAAAGAAGGTAAAATAAAAATTTGAACAAATTCTTTTTTTATTTGTCTTTGTCTAATGCACTTTCGCCAACACAGATAGAAAGAAATCTGATTACTGCGTGATTATTAGGAAAGAAAAGATGAATACTGTGATCACTAAAAGATGTTCTGGTATGGAACTGACCAATAGGGTGAATTCTCTTTCAATTGTTTTTCTATCATCATTCTCACATAAAATTGGATAGAATATAGAACGTTCCACTTCCCTCGCTCATTCATACCTAGGGTCTTCAGATCATGGAACAAATTGCCTGCAGATGTTTTCATTCCCCTCCCAACCTCCAAGCCTTTAAATCCCATGCCAATGGATTATATTTTTCTTCTCTTCAGATGCCTACGGTACGTTAGTACTTAGGCTTCACCTCTTCGTGGCCTGTCTCAAATAATAAATAAATTACGGTAGCGTTCGCCATTAACATTAACCGTTTCACCATCGTCATTTTTATTTAAAAGTGACCCTTTTAACACCTAACCATACGGTTACTCGAAGACGATCTATGTATAGGTTTTTCTTCTTCTATCAGTTGAGGATTTTCGAAAAAATATTGTCACAAACTTCTCGTATATCTATTGCCGCACGACTGTAGGAAGTAATCATTTTTAATATTCGCCTAATTTTTGCTGAATTCTAAACACAAAAATTGCATTTAATTTTCTAAATAAAACTCCATTAAAAATGAAAATAAACCTCCCAAACATGAATTACGGCGCTCTCGTAAACGTTTCATTACTCATAAAACTCCTATAAAGTCCGTAATTTTTCAGCCTGAAGCACGATAAATCAGTCTAATTTATTTATTTTGTTTAAATTTAAATAATTATCTCAATGATATAAATGTTAAGTGTAAATGAAATGAAATGAAATTATGTATTTTAATATAAATATTTTTGTTATTTTTTATTATAAATTTTAAATTAACCTTTTTTTCTAAGACAGTCTACGTAGACTTCAAGCCTAAGTACTATTAACGTACCGTGGGCGTCTGAAGAGAATGGAAATTTAATCTATTCACACGGGATTTAAAAGATTGGAACACAGAAATAAATCTTGGCTAAAATCAACTCAATAATATACCAAATCATCCAGATCCAGGATTGATATAACGCCTATCACAAACTGAATTAATATCATTTAACTATTTGATTGACTTTGTGTCTAATTTAAAGTTTATCATTATTAGATAAATTTAAGAAAATAGGTTTAATAGACTTTAGCATAAACGCGATTAATATTATGTTGATGTTTGATAAAATTTATTAGAATATAATTGTGAAGAAAAAATTTAACAGATTTAAGATAAAATTTGATAAGATACAAATTCGAAAAAAAATTACTTAAAACTAAACTTAAAATGAAATTAACACTAAATAACATATTATTTTACTTATATATGACGACACCGAAACTGAGAAACCAGTTATATGGTTAATAAATGTTTTGATTTCATTCAAAAACATCTAAGTAAAATTAAAATATCTGACGTTCTTGTACAGATTAACTATAAGCTAGTATCTAAATTTAATATCTATTTTATTAAAATATTGACGTATTTTATGTAATGTTGTCAACTAGTCATTCGGCTAATAAATTAGTTATTAGGCCATTAGTCTAACACAGTTCCATGCATTTTCCAGATTTACTGTGCTTTGATTTAACACTGCTACTGGGGGACACAACGTGTGAATTTATTTTGTAATGAGGATGTCTTTAATATCTGAAACAAAATAGATACGTATCTAATTAAAAAGATCATATACTCATAAATTAGAAAAAAATAAACACTACAAGAAAAAAAAGGAAAAAAGTTACAAATGGAAAATATGGGACACCCAACCCAACCAAATATGGAATTATGACTTTTGGAAACTACTGGAAGTTAATACATAGTTTAGTTATTCTTACCATTTGTTAAGTATTCGCTTCTCAGTTTCTTAAGCAGGCTGTGTTTATCCTTCATATGGACCCGAAAGTATAGGATTATTCTTGATGCAGTCTTGCCACTTTTGGTGATACTTTTTACGATTATTTAAAACTTTTCGACTCTGCCATGAGAGTCTTAGCAGTACTTTAAAAAACTAATAAAAAAAAAGATCTCGTCCTGTAAAAAAAGAGACATTTTTTGTGTATTTTTAGATGTTAGTATCGAAGAAGCTCTAAAGTTTAGAAACAAATAGTGGCGTAAAATCGATTCCCTATAAAAACCCAACATGCTTACCCCTATCTACGCCCATGGCAGAGTAGAAAAGTTTTAAATAGTCGTAAAATGTATGACTTTAATCACTTTTTATTTGCAGCAAAAAAAATTTATTTATATTTAAAGATTTTTAAAATATTAACAAAAATAGGTTTTTCCAAATAATTTTAACACCCTGAATCTTAAAATTGGAGCACTTGCGGATATACGTTTATAGGAACTTCTTTTCTTAGACGATTCTAGAGAACCGTCCCCTAAAATATTTGAACGTATTTAAGGACCACCCTGTATAATGTTTTGGGTAGCAGAATAAAACTGCAACATGGCATCGACTGACCGACTTGGGTTACTAGAAAAATATATTCATAATTCCCGAATTTAAATTCAATTAGCTGAAACGATGTTAAATCACTTCGCTGTCACTCGTCGTTAGAGAACATCTTGAAATAATGAGGCCCGAATGAAGATTCTTTTCTCTCTCTCTCTCTATTGTCATTGTTCATCAAAGATGGGGATCTCGCTTTCTCTCCCGAATAATTAAATTCGGAACAGTTCAGACCCTTAATGACACTTTAGACGTAATCGAATTCGTTTAGAATAGTGTAGTTAGTTATAACCATAGATTTAAAAACAAGGGGAAGATACCATTGTTTACATTTTAAACCGATTGGGGATTCCAGCCTTATACTTAATCTGGATGACTAATTGGTGTCCCAATAGGTCCCAAAATATCTTACCAGTAAAAACTTACAAGGCAGTACCTATGAAAAAATGAAAACGAAGAAGGAAAAATATTGCAGTTCCTTCACACTGACAGTTCCTCCAGAAGACAAAGAACGATATCTAACGGCAGAGTTATGGCCAAGAGGTGCTGTAATCAACCATTTTCTGAATATACAGCGCCAAACTAGGGTGAAATCTCAAAAAACCACAGTCTCGTCCAATAGCAATGAACACCTCCAACAAAACTCAGATTTCTGCATGTTAATGCGAGGTCGCTGAATAATAAATCACTGCAATCGGACGCATTTATTGCTGACAAGGAAATAGATGTCGAACATTGGATGAGTCAAAGTGAAATATCTGTGTTTCACACTGAAGGTTATAAACATAAAGCTGTAGGATATTCCGCAAGAAGGGAATCACCTGGAGGTGGTACTGGTACTGGTACTGGTTCGTACACCTTTGTTAATATAGAAGTAAAAAATATTAATGGAAATTTTGTAGAAAAATGTATTGAGTATTCGTTTTTTTTTTTTTTTAGAGCATTTTAATATTTATATCTTAGTTCCGTATAGGTCTCCATCATGCCATTTTCACATCATTTTGGCGAGGGTGGAGGGAATACTTTCTGCTCTTGCTGCTGGCGGGGGGATCGTGTTGGCTCGAGACTTTAGTGTGCACTTTGTTACTGCTGAGCCAGCAGCGCTGCGGCTTTGTGATACTCTTGCGGGTTTTGGAGTCCAGAAAACAATAACACAGGCAACCACGCATGGGGCTTGCTTAGATAATATTTTTGTAAGTACTAACATGAGCTTTTATTACTCTGAGGTTGGGGATCTTGACATTTCTGATCACATGGGACAAATCGTTGAGCTTGCAGTATGCTCGCATGGAGGTGGCTTTTTCCACACAAATGTAGACCAATCACACAGAGATGCTTGTTTACATTTTACAATATTGTTTATGAGAGCTCCTGGGTCTTTGCTATTAGTGATAATGTAAATATTAATGGTAAATTTAATAAGTTTGTAAAAATTCTGGAACAGGCATCTTTAAGATCCTTTCTAGAAAAGCAATATATTGTTCGGTCAGATCAATTA
The DNA here is from genome assembly GCA_963971165.1 of Philopedon plagiatum. Lineage (NCBI taxonomy): Eukaryota > Metazoa > Arthropoda > Insecta > Coleoptera > Curculionidae > Philopedon > Philopedon plagiatum. The sequence continues at coordinate 3,030,128 of OZ020189.1, forward strand.
AACAAAATTAGTTCCCCCACCTACTGTTTGAGAAGGGCTGTTACCAGTCTTTCAGCTGTGTGTCACATTTTCAGATTGATAAACTTTTTTATCATTGGACAGCCCACGAAGGTCTTAACCTAAGTACTCTAGGTACCGTGGGTGTACTGGGGGTATCTGTCTCACACATCCAGAGCTGGAAACATCCGTATGGATTTCACCAGCCATTAAGCTGATGTGTGGGGTGGTGCCAGGGCGCCTCCTCGGACGAGGACGAAATCCTCTACCACCTTCCTTGTTTAGTGCCAGACACGGCATTCTCTGGCGGTCACCCATCCAAGTAATAACCGTGCCGAGCCTCGTTTAACTTCGGTGATCGAACGCAGTGGCTCGACCACCAAAGTTAAAAGTCGCCTATACTTTATACTAAAATATCGCAATTACTGTGGGTTAATACAGACTTATCTACAATCATAAGTACCAGAGGCTAAAGCATATGATTAAGGAATAATAATATATACCAATATACCATTTTTCGTTTACCTCCGTCGTACAAAACCTATTAATATAATTGTCTTGTCATTACACTTGTCAATTTGTACCCTTGATTGTCAATTTCGACCGGTCTTAGCAATCATAAATCCCGGCCGTTGTTAGTTTGTAAACATGACTGTCAATGCTTTTACGACCGAAAAAAGAATGCCCCTTTCTCATTCTTTCTGTTAATAGAACAGCCTTTCCGAAACACCTCAATGCATAAAACTCCCTATTTTATCATCCTGCCGGACTTTTCTCGTTAGGCCAACTGCCCGACTATAATAAACACCACCGGTTCGACCGTGCCGAATTCGTAAAATTGGTTCATAAGGTCGCCCGTTACTTCACGTAACCATCACCGGGAAATCGTCGTTTATTGGACGCCGTGCCGACCGGCCCAGGGTCGTTTTGAAACTGCACTTTTGAAAGAGGCCTAATTTATGGGGCAAAGGTGATGGCGGAGAAAATTTGTTCCGCGTTCAAGAGTTTGTTTTCTGGTACCTAAACGTAATGAAACAGTTAATGGACCAGTAAATGTAATGTAATAACTTACCGAACTACACACAAAAAACCCTAATGTTGTATTTATAGAGATACAGTCATTAAATCAATGGTACACTATGTTCGCTATTACTGAATGGCTACTGTATTTAGTAGGGCATGTAATCCAAATAAAACTGAAATATTTTTTTATTCTATACATGAATTAAATATTTATAATACAGAAATTTTCTATGTAGCCAAGTTGGAAAAAATACATATTTTTGTTGCAACAAAAAAAAATCACAGGCAAGTTTCTTTAGTATAAAAAAACAAGAACTAAAACAGGAACATTTCTTTGGTAAAAAAAAATATTTTTACCAATTTTATGTTGCTGAACCTAACATCAATCGTGGTCTTCACAGACAGAGCGTTCGTATCTAACTTTCTTGGAACGTTTGTTGCACCCCTCACAAACCCATCGATTTCATAAAATGCAGCGGATCCAAGCTTTTTGGTTATAAATAATCGCATAGAAATACTGAACATATAGATTGCATTCTGAACATTCATAGTTTAGGTCTTTGAAATCATTGTGACACATACAACGGACCTATTTTAAACAAGAACCGCAGGCAATCCAATCTCTAAAATCCGTATAGGTCGAATATTTACATTTGCATATGGAGCAATTATCTGAGTCATAATAGTTTCCTGAGTTGGAGGAACCTGCCTTGGTTGTAGAAGGGCCAGCTTTGTTCCTCTTTGCGTTCTTTTTTTATTTTCAGGGCAATAACTTCTACGTCTGTAGGATGACCTGGTTTTAACTCACTCTATCTAAGATAAGTATTTTAGATTTTTCACTTGCAGCTTTTGAGACATGCCATCTTTCACGGCAACGACAGCTTTTTGAAGATCCTCCAGTATATTGCCGGTATCTCTTGCCTCCGATCTTTTTCTTATAAATTCTAACCATTCTGCATTTGTTAATTAAATTAATAACATACAAAAAACCTAGTACATCAGCAATTCACTTAGTAAAATACACTATTCGAAGTAGCCTCCGATCATGTCAAAGTTACCCTGAATGTCGGAGTAGCCCCGGGTTACGGTATTTAGCTCAAAATAATGTATACTTAAACACAACTGCTTTTCCACAAATATAATGAGTTTTGAGCTATAATTTATTTAATCCAAATACAACAAAGGTTTGATCCTCCTTTAAACCTTTAAAGAAATTAGTTTTACAAAAAACAAGACCTCATAAATCTCCGCTGAACCGTCTGGAACTTGCACAATCTTCAACAAGTATGCATTTCAACACTTATTCGTTACCGTTCGCATTTCTCCCTCGTAAATCTGTTTAAATTATGAATAACTCTCTCAAAAGTGAAACGTAACTCTGACTGCGGAACTACAAACTAAGATAATATTTCTTAATAATAACCTCTCTTCGTAATGTGGTGGAAACAGCGCGAGAAAGTTAAGAGAGACACTACTTAACTTTTAGTTGTTCTGTCAGAGTCAGATCTCGCCAACAACAACCGGGAAGTAATATAATTCATTCTGAATTTTACACGTGAGAAGTCTAACTGCATCAAGTCGTTGCGAACTTAGTTTCACAGACAATCATAACTTTCGAAACGAATTATGCATGCACCGTGTTATTTAGCGACCGGAGAGGAATATCTTTAGTAAATGGTCCAGCGTGGCGTAGTGATATCAGCGACATAAAAACAAAAATAGGCCAATATATGCTCAAATTCAAATTCAACATAAGCCTTATTGTCCAAGATTAATTTATTGACAAAGCTGTGCATAAAAATTACAAATACCAAAAGAAATAACTGTAAAAAAGACATCTTGTAACAGTCAAAAGAAAAAAAAAACATTAAAAAGTTTAAAAATCAAAATTATATAAAATAGCATTAAAAACAGAACCAAATAACAAAAATTAGAAACTATCACAGTAATACGCAGTCAAAGTATAATAAGCCTTACCAACCAGAAGCTTCTTTACCCTCCAAATCCTCGAAATCGTCCAAGAGAGGCTTCCTCTCTAACAACCAGAGGAAGATGATTAAAGATCTTTTTAGTTTCATAAATTATAGATTTCCTTGTTAATGATAATTTTCGCACTGGAAGAGGAACATTCATTCTCTGCCGGGTCGTGTAGTAAGGATTCGGACCCATTAATCTTTCTTTATTCTTAAATATCAAGGTCCCGGTTTCCAATATAAAGAGTGACGCTAAAGTTAAAATTTCCTCTGATACGAAAACCGGCTTACATGATTCTCGAAAGTTAACTTTATATATAGAGCGAAGAGCCCTTTTCTGTAATATAAATAAAACATCCAGAAGACCCTGACCGCACATTCCCCAAAAAACAATGCCATACCGAAGACGAGACTCTATAAGGGCATAATATACACACTTTGCCATTGCTATACCGAGCTCTTTGGCAACAGATCGGACTGCAAAACAGCCAGAAACCATCTTTTAGCTTAAGGAATTAATATGTGGTCCAAATTTTAGATCATTGTCGATGGTAAGATCCAAAAACTTTGCGCTTGATAGATAAAGCAACAAGCAATCACCAATTCTCGGACTTCCCATGTCATATTTAAAACCGACAATACTGGTTTTGTTAACATTGAGGGTGAGTAAATTGGCGTCGAACCCTCTGACCTTAGTTAAGTCAAACGACACTGTTTCCAATAATGTTTGGGCATTATCACTGTACCATAAAATAGTAGTGTCGTCTGCAAATAATTTAAATTTACCCCTTATTTTAACATTCACCAAATCATTAATATAAATTAAAAACAGAACCGGCCCCAATCCGATGCAACTGTTCCAAATAAAACCTTTCGTCTTCTATCGTCTAGATAAGATTGAAACCAATTCAGCGCCAACCCCCTAAAACCATAGTGCTGGAGCTTCAACGCCAGAATTCTATGACTCAGCAGTCAAACGCTTTTGACAAGTCACAGAAGACCGCTGCGGTGGCTCCACCCTGGTTTAAAGTCTCGTAGACCCCCTCCAAAAAACTAAACGTGGCGTCATTAGTGCTTTTGTTGGTTTGAAAACCAAACTGATGTTGGTTTAAAATGGTGTGATGATCAAGAAACGAGATGATTCTGCTTTTAGCTAGTTTTTCAATTATCTTAGAAAGGGTTGAAAGTAATGATATTGGATGGTAGTTGGATACACCTTCAGAGCCACCTACCTTTGCCGACTTCAGGCAAGAGGGAAAAATTCCACAACTCCACGAGTGATTAATTACCTCGCACAACGCTGTCAGAGCAGTATCAGGCAGATTTTGAATTATCTTGGCTAATATTCCATCTTCATCGGATGAGTTTTTATTTTTAATGGTAAAAATAACTCTTTTTAGCTCATAAATATCCGTGGCATAAGTTTTTTTATTGATAAAGCCTGCGGCGTTAACTATTATTAAAACTGGTCTGCAAGACTAACCATTAATTTTTCTCTAAATTCTTAAAAACTAAAATCCTTATATACTAAAGTTCACCCAATGGAGTCCTAAAGGTTTATCTGTTGTGACTCATGGCCATGGCACTTAGCACTCACACACTTGCGCATTGTACTCTGTTTTCAAAAGTCTATACTATTTCAAAGGGCTTGGTCCTCTTCAGCCTTCTAACTAGGTGCTGGTTGTCAAGAAGCCTGATGGCTTGGACGTTAACGTGTTGATGGAGTCGAGACTCGTGCTTGATGGCAAATCTTTTAATTTCACTAGCGACATACGGGATATCAAGATCGCGATATAAGTCACTATTACGTATGTAACATGGTGCATTAACTATGTACCGTAGTACTTTATTTTGGAAGGTTTGGATGCGTTTGATGTGGCTCTCCTTGGCACAGCCCCATAACTGGATGCCATAAACCCAGACTGGTTTTAAAATCTGGTTGTATATCATGATTTTACAGTGTATTGACAGCTTAGATTTTCGTCCCAAGAGCCAATACAACTGTCTATATTTGAGCCCTAGTTCAGTAAGTTTAGTTCTGATATGTTCCTTCCATCTTAGTTTCGCATCTAAGGTCATCCCCAGGTATTTGGCAGTACTTTCATAGGGAACTATGATACCATTTATGTTGACTGGTTGATGATTGCCTATTCTTTTGTTGGTAAAGTTGACACAAATAGATTTTTGCTCCGTTGCATAAGTGAAACGAATATAAAATTGATATATTACTACTATAAATTATGGGATCATTGCAAGGATTTATTTATTTATCGGGGTGTATTTCTGTTTTTCTTTGGCAATGGAGGACCATTTTCTGTGAGTGTGGACAATAATTTAGACTGTGTCTGTGTCGTATGTAGTTTATTAAAAAAGGATTTTCTGGTCGATACAACGTTTTTGTAATTATTTTTATCGCACCGCTTTCCCCTTTATAATTGTCCCACACGTCACTGGCCCACAGCGTACATATATTGCAATACATATTATATAAAATTCTTAAAAAAGCAAATTCCCTTTCAAAGAAATCATATTTATTATAAATTTATTTAATGTTTTCTCATCTTCAAAACCCTGTTTAGCATTAGCAAAACGACCGGAAAAACTTCCATTTTTCTCCGGGCCTCTCTTTCGGAGACTGCTTTTACCGGATTATTCGAGTTGTTTTACGGCGACTAATGAAAGTGCTTTTTGTCATTATTGCGAGTTATTTAATTATTTTTAAAGGACACGATGAAAATTTAATTGTCTAATTTATGTAAGAAAAAAAATGCCAGTTGATTATATTGAACACAAAAATTTTCTTGTACAGCTTCGTTAATGTAATTTAAAATTTGTACTTTCGAATTAAAGCTTTACATCTTTTATAGCGGCGCAAAAAAAAACCTTTTGAGTTAAATAAGCTACCAGGCTTTTCAATTTTTTTCTGGGTATTTGTATGGTAAAAAAAATATCTATTTGGAAGTCATATCTGACAGAAACAGATAATAAATTTAGCCTCGTCATTCCAAAATTCATTTTTCCAGACAAGTCTCGAATCAGGAGCTGGATAATAGACTCAGATCTATGCACCTATCCTTTTTTCAAGATCTTTAATTACTCTTAGACTGGGGTGCCACGAACTTTGTTTAGTAATCAACGTCTTCAAAATCCAGTCATGCTTCTTGTTACGCAAGAAAAATCCAGCATTTAGCATTCACATGCATGGCCAAGCCTTGCAGAACAAAGGAACGTTCGATCTTGTTGGCATCGCTCTCGAACATGATCTCAGGCGGCACAAACACATTACTTCAACAGCCACATCCGCAGCTAAAAAGGTTGGTTTTCTCCTTCGAACCTGAAAATATTTCTCCCCTTCCAACTTACACATTCTGTACAAGACCTAACCCAGAGTGCTGCTCCCTCGTCTGGGGAGCGGCATCACCTTTGATACTTAATATTCTTAATTCTATCCAAAAGCGAGCCATTCGACTCATCAATGTATCACAAAAAAACACCGTTCTCTCATTGACCGCCGCGCTGTTGGGATTTGTCCCTTTTTTACCGATATTTCCACTGATTTTGCTCTGCAGAACTTCTTTTTCGAGTGCCTATTCACTTTACTGGATGTTGGCGACCATATTTTAAAACGCTTCTTGTTCCTTGCGGTGTGGACAAGCTCTCCGATTGTCCTGTCAGTCCTGTCCATTGCCTGATGTTTCTTGCCCGATACATCTGTTTTCTCCCTATGCATCTTGATCATTCTATTTTTACTTCCAGAATCAGCTGCAGAAGGTTGTACTTGTCATTCCGAATGATTTGTCGAAGATAGGCGGTTTTCCCATTTTTAATCGTAGTAAGGCATTCTCGGTCTTTGTACATCCTTGCAACCACTTCTTCGTTGGTAACTCGATCAATCCAAGATATTCTCAAGAATCGTCTGTATGTCCACATTTCGAGGGCTTCAGTTTTATTAATTATACTCGCTTACATAGTCCACGCCTCCATTCGATATAACAATACCGACCTCACGTAACATCTGGCATACCGCATCCGCAACTTGAAGGGTTGGTCTCTGCTGCATAAGGTAAGTTTAATATTTAATAAATGCTGTTCGTACCATTTCTATTCTAGTTCTTACTTACTTATCAGGATTCCAGTCTGCATGCAGCCAACATCCAAGATATTTAAATGTTTTCTACCCTTTCGATCCGTTGACCTTCGATTGTAATGCATCCCTTTACTGTACAGCTACAAAATCCTAGAACAGACCACTTCTCTCGCTCATTCATACCTAGGGTCTCCAGATTATGGAACAAATTGCCTGCAAATGCTTTCCCTTCCCGTCCCAATCTCCAATACTTCAAATCCTATGTCAATAGACTCAATTTCCCTACCCTTCAGACGCCCATGGTACGTTAGTACTTAGACTTGAAGTCTACGTGGGATGTCTTAGATAAAACAAATTGCTTCATTGGATTATGCTTGCTTGCTTCTACTAATAATTATAAATTTGGTTTTATTTGCCTGTTCAATGTTCAATACAATCCGGATACTTCGTTGAAAATCTACTCCGAGTACAGGTTAAACAGTAGTGGGGAAAGCACATATCCTTGTCTCACTCCTCTGCGAATACGAATATCATCAGTGGTGAGGTATTGAATGTTTACGTATGCTGTTTGGTACCAATATTTGATTCCGATTATTGTAATATGTTCCCTGCATAAAGGTTTTTAATTAATAATTTTGAAAACGATGGACGAATATACGAAAATCGGGTTCAAAAGCGTGTAATGAGAGACGAAAGTGATCCCTTTTCATTACATGAGAGAAGATTTATCGAATTATTCCGTCTTAACAAGGACCTAGTGGTAAATCTATTTGATAATTTAGTGGACCATTTACAGGCAGAAATAAAGTCAACTAGAATACCCATGCTGTTTAATTCGGAAGATATTTCATCCCACAATCTAATGTAATTTTCTCTTCCACCAATTCCTGTGAAATTATGCGTTACAAGCAACTGCAATAAAAATTTAATTCACGTAAAGAATATAAAAAATCAGATATGTTTGGATTATATGCATATTGCTCATTGAACTAAGTTTCAAAATAAAACACTACTTAATCCTAAACCATTCTTGTGAACATCTAAACACGGACTATTCTATATTACTCAAAAAAAAAATGAGATACTTTAGAAAAATATCAATAATACTTAGCTACTACCAATAGCCAATTCCACCAGGATCCTCGGTCTTTTCTCATATAAAATTTACGCTTATGGTGCACAATCCAACCTCCCGTTTTCGAAATAAAAAATTAATGGTGACAGATAGCGGCGACAAATCACTATAATCTCTAAAAAATTCAATAAAAGTCGACCGTTCGAATGCAGTAGCGGCCAGTTTGAGTGGCCCGAATCAATTTCGGGCCTTATCGAAACCCCTTCAAATGGAAAAGCATCTGTAATAACCTATAAAACTAAAATCTATGCGAGTTTTATTTCTGTAAAAATGAAAGATATTAGTTTTTAATAACAATAAAACCATCGGAAAGATTGCTCGGTTTAAAAACGTTTAGGAAGATTACTGCAATTAAAACAAATGGTTCGGCTATAACGCACGTAGTTTCTGGCGGGCCAAAAAAATTCTCTTACACGCTTCATGTTGTCAGATTTGGTGCTTTACTGCAAAGAAGACATACAATCGCCATGATACAAATAAAAGAAGATTTGACACCGCGCAGGTAGGCGTGGCCATGTACGTCACGCTGTGAGTAATTCCGATATATTTTGTAAAAGAGACACGTCTTTGTTAAGATCGCATTGTGTTTTAAAGATATTTTTCGGTGTTTTTATATCACTTTTAAGTGTTTAAAAGTGAAAATGAGGTGTGTTGTGTATGCTTGTGATGTGGACAATCGATGCAAGGGCTTTATGCCCGATATTAAAGATTTTAGCTTCCCCAAAGACAAAGAAACACAAAGTGTCTGGAAGCGTCTGTGCACACGGGAAGATAAGTTTAATGTGAAAAATGCTAGAATCTGCTCTAGACATTTTAACGAAGGTGATTATGAAAGTAATTTAAAGCATAAATTGTGTCATGTCATGAATGTCAAATGTGTTTAATGTTTTTACAAACTCGCTTCAATGAAAAAGTTTACTGTGACAAACCATTGCTAAAAATCTTCACGGTAACGAATCTCCAGACTTTAATCGACAAAATACGACAGAGACTGGAAAAAAGGCTATTTTCTTAAAAAATAATTTGTTGTTTTACCTACTTTCATAAATTTAGATATTGTTGTTTCGTTTAGAATAATTTTTGGCATTTTTAGATTTTTCTAAATTTGAAGGATCAAATAATACGAAAATACAATAATTTTTAGTAATTTACTATTTAAAGTGTAAAAGAACCCCAAAAAAAAACTATCAGTAACAACAATTATCACGAACCGTTGCATAGCAATAGACATAATGGCTGCGTTCGGCCGATGGTCAGCGGTCTCAGCACCTAAGGCAGTGACTTTTATTATTATTTTTTAAATATTAATTATTCTTAACAGTAGAGTGGCGTAACACCCAAATAATAAATCTTTTAAGTGTTTATTTTAATTAAAATGATATAAGGATTATTTACTTAATGTTTAGATTTTTATTTAAACTATGATTTTTTTCGTTTAATAAAATATATAGTAATTTGAATCACACCGCCTACAAATAGCTATTTTTCGCCCAATTATATTTAAGCATTCTCATCAAATAGTTTAATTTTTTGGCTCTAACAAGTCTACACTCTAAGGAATAATATAAATTTATTGGTTTCCAATAGTATTTTACGATTTAGTACAGTAATAACGTGCCCCAATATATGTTTTTATGAGTATATGCCACAACTTTTGCAGAACAGCGAAGTAAAGTACCAATGTCCAAGGCAGTGACTTTTATTATTATTTTTTAAATATTAATTATTCTTAACAGTAGAGTGGCGTAACACCCAAATTATAAATATTTTAAATATATATATATATATATATATATATATATATATATATATATATATATATATATATATATATATATATATATATATATATATATATATATATATATATATATATATATATATATATATATATATATATTATATATATAAGTCCGCCACAATTATACAGACATTATTTATCATATTAATCTTTGTGAAAAAATTCAAAAACTGGTCTAATTGGTATGAAATATTGAAGGTATGTAACATTATAATGGGTTATGCGGAACCATATTTACTGTCAGTTTGAATGTGTCGATCCCGATTATTCAAAAAGTTTTTGATACAGCTTAACAGATAAACCTAAATGTTGATATTTTGTACTGAAAAGTTCAAGTTTAAAATCTCCTGCAAGTTTGTGAGCTGAAAAACTAATGTTAAGGACAACAATCAATTTTTACTTTTAACTTTAATTTAAATAAATAAGTACCCTATTATGTATTCTCTTTTCTTAGTCACTTTTTAGAGGAAGAAATAAACAGAACTTCACTTAAATGCGGTAAGTTGCACTTGCCGGCGTAGATACAGCGTCTGCACATTGGTTACTTGGAAAAATAATACCCAACCGTTCAGAAAAATCAACTATTTCTGTCAATAATGACAGTAAGTGTCAAAAAACATGAAAACGACTTGTTCCTGTTTCGATGCGTACTTTCTAGAATAATCCCCTTTTATGCTTCATTGTCACTCTGATCCGACAATACCTTACCGAAACTTCGATCAGAACAATAAATAATTCGAAATTTATAGGTCAATTTGCAATTGCATTCGGCTGTGTTTTCACTGTGAACTTTGTACGTAATTACATTCCGAAAATGCATTCGGTCTTTCTATCAAAGTTTAATTAAAATTATACAGAACAAGGTCCGCAATAAATATTATCTGTAACTAAGTACACGGGATGAAATGTAAATATTGACAGTGTATGGTGTAGTAGTAATCACGTTAATATAATAGGAAATATGCATATAATCGACATAAACCTGTACTATTCTCTTTTTAATTCTCTATATAAATTAAATACTATACTGGTGGTTTTTTGTCCATTTTCTTTGGTCTTTATTAACAAAAAAAAAGATTTTCTACTACAAATTTTCATATAAGCTTGCTAAACGCGACGCTATTGGTGTGACGTCACATGTCATGTGAATTCCAGTGTTAATTTATTTTCTTGATTATTTCCCAGAGGTTAGGAAATTTCGTGGAGAAGAAACAATACATTTGGATAAAAGAATTAGGAAGTTTCCTATTTCAGAAATATTGAGTTGGTTCAACATCATTTAATAATCTTTCACTTACCTAGTCAAACAAAAAAAAATCATCTCGATATCTTCAAAATTTACGAACTGATTAAATTTCTTATATGTTAAATTTTTAGTTACTACGCACCCGGCTTGTGTCCACTCGTGACGTCAGAATACACAACACTGTCGCCGAGCTAGCTTCCTGCTGCCGCTTTCATGCTCATGTTCACTGTGATGTTTGTTCAGTGAGGTCTGCATTTCTCGTTTTTTTGCAATATGATATTGTGAAAATGGAAAAAGGTTTTGTTCGTGGGGATTCAACAAACCTACCCAAAGTTGATATTATTGATATGATAATGGATTTTTTTGCGAATAATCCGTAATACAGTAGTGCCGGGATCCTAGGAACTAAACTTTCAAAGTATGTTTGGCCCAGGTTGTTTATATATTATTTTCACTGAACTTTCAGAAATATTTGTTGCTCTACTGTACATGTATGGAGCATGGAGCTGATTAGATTTTGGCACTCATTGGCGTAGGGCGTGAGGGTTTTTAAGAGGGTCAAATGCTGAAAAATATTCTCAAAATTTAAAAAACAAAACGTTCAATTTTCAGTAAACTTTTAGAAATATTTTGTCGGGGTACATGTCCGTCTGTAATTAGTTTTTGGTTTTTGGTACTCATTGTCGTAGAGTTTTAAATTGTTAGGGGATCCAATTTTGAAAAAAAAATAAAAAACAGTTGCATTTTATTAAAATGTTGTTTGAAAGCTTTTGTGCGTTTACCATTTATAAAAGCATTACGCTTTCTGAAACATTCAAAATAGCAGATTGAATATTGCAACTGAATATAAAAGTATTTTAATTCCGTTGGAATTTAGAATGTCTGGATTTATTCGCAAAGTTTAGTCTGTTTTAAATCGCTAAAAATGAAGTTAATTATATTGATTGATTGATTGATTGTGTGTGTGATTAAGTTTTATGGATCTGGTTTAAACCAACTGGCCAGCAGCTTTTTTGAAGAATAATATAAATTTAATTCTCTTAACAATATTTCAAAAAATAAGATACTTCTTCAGCGCACCTCGTACATCGTGTATCCCATAGATAAAGTAAATAATGAAAAATTAGATGTTATGATACACTTCCTGTATTGCATATCTATTATAAATATCTTCTAACATATCCTCACGTTTAATTATATTCGAAACTATGTCAGATTTATCAAAAATGTTTATTGGGACTAGTTCCACTGGTATTGGTGCATCTTGGAACAATACAGTACTTATACGAACCTGTTATCTTAGGCATTACTTTGTTTTTCAAACGACTAAAATGTTAAACAAGCAAAAACTACAACGACGTTACGCAGTGTCCTGTCCGGTAAGAATAATACTAAACATTAAACGGGCGCCTATTCCGCTGTTGGCCGAGTCGTGTGTTGTGACGTCATCGAGTCTCAGCCAACGTGAGCGTGGGATCTTAAACTTTGGAGGACGATAACATTTTTATTTCTACAGAAAATTAAAAAAGAAAAATACAGACATTTTGAGGACTATATTAAGAGAAAATGAAAAAAATGGAAACTTCCTAATTGTTGTCCAAATTTGTGCGAAGATATTCGGATAATTTGCTGAAAGTTGATGCTTGTACGATGGATAGCCGTTTATTTGTCTTTGAAATTTCGTTACAAATAGTTATTATTTATTGTAACATAAAAATAAACGCAAACCCAAATATGCTTACTCAAATTTGACGACGATACTAATCTTTAATAATACCTATATATGACAAATTTTTGATTAACTTTGCACTAGGTATGTACTTTCTTCCAACAATGGCTGTTCTGAGCACGTAAAAAATGAGATTTTCAGAGTACTTGCAGTATTTTTGCACATTTGCATAATACAATATGTATAGCGTAGTTTTTTAACAGATATCTTTGGTTAATAAAAATAATTATACATAATTTACACTGTATTAAAAAACAACCGTGAATAAAGCTCTTCTAGTTAATCAATTACGTCGGCTTTTGCTTTATATTTGTCTAATAAAAAAAATAAGCCATAAATGGTATATTTCCCACAAATTGGCAACTACCAAAAAGACCGACATAATACATTCGAGTAAGTTCTTGTAATGTCAGAATTGCCAGCTAAATCCCGAGATATAGGACTTTGGGTTTCTGGATGAAAGTTTACGTAATAAAGTTTTCATTGTTTCGAGTTTTAATACCTTGGAAAGTTTTTGGCTTGGAAAGCTTACAGTGTAAATTTAATAATTCATCAGGATATAGAAGTCTTCCGGGGGGGACTTTTCCAAATTATTATGCTGATTAAATGGCTGAGATTTACGACAGAAAAACGACCAATTACGAGAGAAGAGGAGTTAAATTTAACAGCGGATCTGTTTTCTGTTTTACGATTTTACATTAGCTTATAAGAAACTGGGATTAAAATTCAGTTTAAAATAGATTTTTCGAGCGCTAAAACTACCGTTAAAATTGATATAAAGTTTAATTTTCCGAGGATTCTTACGTCATACGAGGACTGATAGGTCAACACTTCCCGAAATTTTGATAGATCACTCAAAATTGAAATCGTCTATTCGGCCTCTTTCGAGTGAAAAAACACCCATAAAAACTACGGGCAAAGACCACTGCAACGTCCTAGGCAAATGTACACCTGCCACCGAGCGCAGGCAGTGAATGCATCAATGTACTACTGGTCGAAATGAAATGAAAACATTTATTAACCGTATAACTGGTTTCCCAGTTTCGGTCTTGTCATATGTACAATAAAATAAAATGTAATCGTTAAAATACGGTGAAGTATGGTGAAAATACAATTACATTTAACAGTCTTTTCGGCAAGTGTTACAAAAACTACCTGTCACCCGTGCATAGTATAATATGCAATCGTATACACACTATGATACGCAAAATGTAAAAACGAAAGGTAACCTCTATATAATATACCAATATACATACATACACATATTACAAAATACATGTAAAGTAGACATCTATAATAATATTTACAGGTAGACATTATACAATTTAAAACAATGTTTACAGTGTTTAATAACACAAGTTGTTGAGAGAGAGAGAGACGACAACAATCCTCAGCAATGCAACAGTACAACAAATTCACCCACTCAACTACTTGTTAGTGAGATAAAATCTTAGTTTTTTTTTTTAATTTTTCATAGCAAGTTATTATTTTTAGTTCTGTTGGTAGCCTGTTATAAAAAGAAATACTTCTCCCCTTCAAACTTATACACTCTCTATGTTTCCCAAATAAGACTGAACCTAGAGTACTGCTCCCACATCTGGGGAGCGGCATCACGTTCGACACTTAATATCCTTGATTCTATCCAAAAGAGAGTCATTCGACTTATCAATGACCCAGCCCTCACGAGAAAACTCCCTTCTCTCGCTCATCGCCGCGCTGTAGGGGATTTATCCCTTTTCTACCGCTACTTCCACGGATTTTGCTCTGAAGATCTAGTCGGTATTATTCCCCCCTTGACTGTTCCTAACAGAACAACAAGAGGAGCGTTACGTATGCATCCCTTTACTGTCCAAGTCCAGCTACAAAAGCCAGACCACTTCTCTCGCTCATTCATACCAAGGGTCTCCAGATTATAGAACAAATTGCCTGTAGATGTTTTCCCGTCCCCTCCCCTGCGTTTTTGTGCTAAGAATAAGCGATCTGCCTGAAGTCCCCAAGAACTACATTATAAGATATATAACTGTAGGATAGTGAATAGTACACAGTCGTAAGTCCAGGCTGATCCATTGAGGATTTAATCAGATAGATTGCATAGAAAGCGGAATTCAGTTTTTTACATACATGTTCAATGTTTTTATCAAAATTTAGGGACATGTTCCCAGAAATTTTGTATTTGGAGATCTTTCTATATCAAAGTCTTCTTACTTTCCCGGGTTAACGGTCTTTGTATATTAAAGTTTACGTAAACGGTTTTTTTAGAATTTAATATTAACTCATTACGGTGACACTATATCCCCAGTTCTTCACACACTGTCTGAGTCGCTTCTAATAGTTCGTCGGATGTATTTGCTGACAAAGTAATAGTGGTGTCGTCGGCATACATACTTATTTTACCCTTACTTATAAATCTAGGCAGATCATTTAAGTACACCATAAATAGGAGAGGTCCCACCGTGGATCCCTGAGGCACTCCCAAAGTAACATCCTCTTCAGATGATGTAGTATTTTTATATTTTACAATCATTGCTCTTTCAGTCATGTAGGAGTCTATCAAGTTTAGCATCCCACCCCTTACTCCATAAGGCAGAGGCAGCGACTCGGAGGTCGGTTACTCAATTGATTTATTGGTTTGATGCCGACAATCTAAAGGTTAAGTTTCACAGAACGAATATGGATTTAAAAAACTGAACTAGGGTCCTCTGTGTGAAAATACCTCGATGTCGAGTAGGCTGATTGGAACTGTTACTGAAACTAAAATACTTCGACTAATAATTCTGCCGTCATAACGAAGAGGGCAGTAAGTATATATGGGTTTCCATATATACTTACTGCCCTCTTCGTTATGACGGCAGAATTGATATATCACTTAAATACGAAACACACTTAAAGGAGTTAAATTATGTTATTCAATTTCAGATCACAACGTTTGTAATGTCATATTTTCACCTGTTATGAGAAATAAAAAGTGTGGTATGTCATATTTCAATAAATTGTGATCAAATAAAATTGTGAAGACAATTTCCAAAAGAGTTGTTTCAAAAATACGTTTTTCTCTTAGATTTACCTTAACTATGTACATATGTATACAGGGTCCTGCAATAGTCCGTCAGGCTTACATAGCTCCTATACGAATTAAGTTAGGAAGTCCTTAGAGAGATAGTCTCCGTGGGGGTGCTTATCAGTGTATACACTACAGATACTTTCACTCGAGAACGATCTGGTTCACACTACTGCAAAAGATTTTACTAATTGAAATGTTATGGTGACAGAGTACTAACTGTGGCTCTAACGCTGGTCAATAAAAATGTTCACACGGACCAATAAGGAAGTTTAAAACTGCTAATGTAGTCAATGAGATTCAGGAACTTACGAATCCAAGTTGATGCGAACCGCCCTCCTAGTATTTAGTAAAAGTATTAAATGTAAAATAAAATGTTTGTTTAGCTTTTGCTTAATCACGTATTTTCTAACTACCCTTGGCTACCAATCATAATACGGATTGCAATTCGAAAATAACGAGAACTTTGCAGTTGAGCAATATCTGCTTTTTAAATTAGCTACAAAATTTTACACAATCTCTTTATTATCATTGAAAAAAAGGTGAGAACATCGTGTTGAACACCAAATACCTTAAGCAAACATTAAGAAAAAATATTGAATAAAAACCACTCCAAGCAGTAATCCCTTCAAAACAAAAATACAGATCCTACATAAGCAGTTAACCTAGAGAATAATATGACAAGCAAATGCAAAGGAACTGTGTATGGAGATTAGAAAGTTTCGTTTAAGTGTGGCAAATAGTGTCTTAAGGAACTCAAATGCCGGAAACTTCAAAGCAGAGCTTACATGGACCCCTTTGATTTATTATTAACAATTATGATTAAACTTTGTAAGACGTAGATATGCTTCGAGAGAGGTAAGGATTTGTGGCGGTAAACTTAAAATATTACCTTACAATGTAGTAATATATTTGGAAACACTCCCTTAAGTAATACTAAACGCCAAAAAAGTAGTGGGTAAAATTTTTTACTTTTACGTAACATTTCAGATCACAACGTTTGTAATATCATATTTTGACCTGATATACCTGAATGGTATGTCATATTTCAATAAATTGTGATCAAAAAAAAATAATTTCAAAAATGTGTATTTTCGAAAAGCGTTGTTTCAAAAATACGTTTTTCGAGAATTCCTCTTACCTTAAACATGTATATATGTATACAGGGTCCTGCAACAGTGCGTCAGGCTTCCATAGCTCCTATACGAATTAAGTTAGGAATTTCATTCATACGCTGAGTTATAGTCTGATACAGGCTGTATTTCAGGAAAATATTTATGCAATTACACCTGCAATACTCAGAAATGTGGAAAGGGCCTTTCAAGCGAGAATTGATAAAGGCCTTGAACAAGATGGAAGACATTTCGAACATCTTTTAAAATAACATGCTTGTTTTGTTGTAAATTGAACATAATTCGAAAATTATGAATAAAAACAGGAAAACGTAATTTTTCCCTTATTTTTAAAACTGAAATAAACGACTGAAGCATTCTCATGGCACTCTAAACTAAAAAATAAATTTCGGAAAAATGTTTTTTGACTGAACAAAAAGTGACAATAGTTGAATTCAGAAGGTTATTCTGAGTCAAAAACAAGAAAAAAAATACCGGGTGTCCTATTTAAAAATTAAAAGTTGATTTCGTTTCCGGATAAACCGGAAATTGGAAAAGGGTGTCATCTGTTAAAAAATGGAATTGTATCTCTTATAAACACAATCCAAATTATATCTTTTTATCTTGAAAATCAAAAAAGTTATAGGGACGAGCCACCCCCTTGGGATACCCGGTATAGCAGCCAAATATTTAAGCATCGAAAGAAGTGCGAATCGGGCGCCATTAATTTTGCATGCGGTTTTGTAACGCCCCCGCCCGCGGTGTAGTATTATTTATGAGCCCGGATTCTAAAAGAACGCTTATAATGGATACACTGCTAAGTGACATAAATAATTTAAATTTTAGAGGTAAACCAGCTATAGTAAAAAACATCGGAACAGCCAAAAATAAATAAAAACACAAATTTTGTTAGAAAAAGTACGTATTTAAATTTGAAAGAAAATTAAACTAACCGAGGATCATCAAATCATAAATACTTAGTTATAAGTATAAATCGCTCATAAAAACCGACAAACTTTTTAGTTTTATTTTATTTCAATGTGTTCAGTTATACATTCTAAATAAAATTCGTAAGATAAATAACGCAGACAGACGCAAAAACTGTCTACGAAAAAAACATAATATAAACCCAAGAATACAAAAAAGTGTAAAAGAAGAAAGCTAAAGACTGAAGATTTGATTGGGATTCTAAAAGAACGCTTATAATGGATACACTCCTAAGTGACATAAATAATTTAAATTTTAGAGGTAAACCAGCTATAGTAAAAAACATCGGAACAGCCAAAAATAAATAAAAACACAAATTTTGTTAGAAAAAGTACGTATTTAAATTTGAAAGAAAATTAAACTAACCGAGGATCATCAAATCATAAATACTTAGTTATAAGTATAAATCGCTCATAAAATGCGGGTGTATTAGTTAATAACCGACAAACTTTTTAGTTTTATTTTATTTCAATGTGTTCAGTTATACATTCTAAATAAAATTCGTAAGATAAATAACGCAGACAGACGCAAAAACTGTCTACGAAAAAAACATAATATAAACCCAAGAATACAAGAAAGTGTAAAAGAAGAAAGCTAAAGACTGAAGATTTGAGGAAAAGTGTGAAAATAGAAGCTCGAAATGTGATTTATGATTTATATAGACTGAAAAGAAAAGTGGCCCTTCCAGTGTTAAAAGATGTTCTAAAAAATGAGGTATTTTGGAAGTAGGACTTGGGTTCATTATCAAAATTAATAAGAAACTTAGGGTTTACAACAGAAAAAATTGTAACAGAAGGTTTTTATGAGCTGCCCCAGATAGCTAGAGTAAATGTGTTTAGTTTTTGAGAAGGTATACAGAATTACAGTTTGAAATTTAGAAAGGTAGTATTTTTAGACGAAACGCGGATATTTTTAAATGGAAGTGGATCAAAATTTGGGCAAGACGAGTACATAAAAAGCGTTAAAAGAAAAAAGGATGTGGTCCAGGAAAACGGTTTATTAATTTGCATGCAGATTCTTCAACAGGATTTGTTTCAGGTGCAAGTTTAATTTTTTAGTCAAAATCAAAAAGTTTGGACTATCTATGGACTATAATATGAATTGTGAGAAGAAATGGCTTAAAGAACAGTTAATACCAAACTTGAACGATCCATCTTTAATATTGTATTAGACAATCGCATCACTCAAGAACTTTTAAAAATCAACCTAATTCACCTGGGCGAATATGATCGGTGACCTTTGGACCCGCTTGATAAGACTGATTTTGATTTTACAGGTATTTTTGATAATAATGTCAAAATTGTCATTTTATCTCGTGAGAAGAAAACTCAAGCCAACCAGTGTTAAAAATAATTCACTTTTACCACTACACGAAAACAAATTTAAGCCAATCCTAGTGGTTTGCCTTTTTTAATTCGCACTTAGAGAATCTTAAGAGTTTACAATCATAATATATTAAGAATTATAGAAATAGGGCATTTCCTTAGTCCTTACATACATAACTATTTTAAGTCGAAAAGAAAGGGGTAATAAAGCCTGTACTTCTTCAGAATTCAATGCAATATATACCAAAATACCGGTATGTTAAAATAATAGCCGATAAAGCGTCGATTTCGCTTATGTCAACATCCCCAAAAAGGTATATAACTTGAGATGGATTATTTTCACCATCCTAAAACAACTTTTTGGAGCCTTTAAAAATACTGACGATTATCACAAGAATCTCCTAATTATTTAATTTTAATAACGTTAACAAATATTCGTATAACTGGTGAATGTTTTGTTTCTGATTTTTTTTTAAATTAACCGACTTTACAAGGGAAGCACTGAAAAGTATGAAATAATATTTTACGTACTGAGGGTAACGGTGACTGTAATCCACTGTCACGGGATTTAAAGGATTGGAGGTTGGGAACGGAAGGGAAAACATCTGCAGGCAGTTTGTTCCATAATCTGGAGACCCTAGGTATGAATGGGACAAGTGTTGCCGGATTTTTTGAGTGACAGGGAGAAAGACTGGGTTTTGGAGGCGTTGAAATGAACAAGGTTCTTGGCACTCCATTCAATGATGATTTGAAGATCCTGGGAAAGGGTGCACAGATCTGCGTCTATTATCCAGCTCTTGATTCGAGACTTGTCTGGAAAAGTGAATGTTGGAATGGAGAGTACTATCGTCAGCGCGACTGTGGATGATAATTGAAGAGAGCTGGGCCCTATTTCATGAAAAAGCTCTGGAAGTCTTAACTCTGCACTTTCTACTTGCTAAAGTTGAAGACTGTAGAGTAAAGGTATTTCACGAACGTGTTTACTAACTCTTTACAAATGCGTTTCATGAAAATATTTGCAACTCCGTACTTTACCGTTTGCATTTTGCATTTCTGGGTTTGTTTTATGTACACATGTTTTGCAGAGTGCAGAGAAATAGACTGAAGAGTGAAAACTAAAGGTAAGTAGAGGAATTTAGCAAAACGCTGTATCATGAAAGATTTTGTTTGAAATGTTTTGCAGTAAAAAGTCTTCGATTTAGGAAGAATTTTGCAAAGTATTTTAGTGCTTTGCAAATCCATGAATAGTTTATGTTGACAATTAAATTTGTATTTTTCATTTTTTTTACTGTTTTAAATGGTTTCAAGTGCTCTGGTTCGAATACTTGAAATGATTCGTCGTTATTTACTGGACTTGAGAGATGACAATGCGGAAAATGAGGAAGTGATGTTGCGTACGTTGAGAAAAGTCAGAGAAAGAATAAACTTTAACAAAGTAATTTTCGATTTAAAGAAACTTTCCGACTCACACAACATCAAGTGGATCACGTCTTAAATTTCATTGGCCCTCGCATTCAAAAGGCTATAGTAAGAAGTAAAGCTTTATCTCCAAAACACCGTCTTATGGCAGAGTTTGAGGCTTCTTACCGGGGGGCGAGCGTCCGCGTGGACATGGCACGCATAGTGGGGCTTAGTGTTGACCAGGTTCGTCAGCGTAGGGGAAAGGCCGAGTACGCCGGATACCTGTCGATCTTTCCGATCGAGTCCGGTCACGTATGAGGCTGATCCCGTCTACTACGAAGGCCACTTTAACACCTCCATCAATAAGCGAGCATACTCCAAGGGACTGTCAAATTCAGCTCAACACCAGCACAGGATAATTGTGATGTTGGGGGCCGTTACTGATAGAAAATCGCAATCCCTCCTTTGAAATAATTTTTTTTATTAATAAAAATGGGTTTGCTAATAATTTAGCTGACACCCGGTATATTTTTTGTAATAACACGATTAAACTCTCCCGTCCTAAAAGCCACTTTTACTGTCAAGGCAGACTCGAATATAAATCATTAATTATGCACAGGGTTGTGTGTAACATTCAGCAGGACGATATTATTTATGACTTAATGTCTAAAAGTGTACACGGCTGCTAAAATTTTGGATTTAATACGTTGTGAATACAAAGTTGCTTTGTAAAAGCAAACACAATGCCCGAATAACAGAAAAAATGATCAAATAAACAAATACTGGCTTGAAACGGGTATTTGAAGCATTTTAAATTGATTATTATATTTGGACCGATAACTTTTTTATTTCAAGAGGTACAAAAATGTTTAAATTGGAAAACTTGTAGATTCGTACAAGAATCGTCAGGAAACATAACTGAAAAAACAATTGAACATCAAATAAGGGAGTTTTCAACTAATCTTAAGTTTTTTTTAGGAGGCTCGGCATATTTTTTTTTAATTCTACTCGCCAACTACTATTTTATGTTGTTACCTACACCGATGTTCGACGGTTTTCCTAAAATAAAGAATATGCACATATTTTTTTATTGCACAAATCGTTTAAGGAAGTCATTATAAACCCAAAAAAAATTATTTTGAAGCAAATTACTAGGATACTTTAGCTACAAAAAATGTTAACTTTTTGGTATAATTTATTACAATTTAAAAAGCAGCCATTTGTCCTTAGTGAAAAGTGACGTCAGGAGATCAGCAAAAATCTACATGTTAACGTAGCTTAACCTAAAGTCGAACAGGTATGTTTTTCTCGGAAACAGTCAGAGGGAGAGAAATCGATTTTTTTGGGTTGATAGAGGAATAGTTCAACTAGTTTTAAACGCGATAAAAATTATTTAATCGAATATACCAAGTAGTTTCACAATTTTTAACAGTAAATGTTGAATCTTAGTTCCAGAAGGATATATAATCTAGGGCGCAATTTTCACTACTTTCTCAATAACTAAAGAAATCTTCTGTAATGCCCACTATTCTCAACTTTATATCAGGTCAGCGTTCCTGTTATTCATTCCCATAACGCCCGATCCAAGTAATGTAAAGGAGAACAAATATGTACCTTGCGTAATATTTCAATAGTTGTTAGTCAGTCCCAGATTCATATAACACAGGAATGTAAGCTGCTAATACTTTATATAAACTTTTCAAGTATATTTTTACACTGCAAAAAGAACTTATATTATGGGACAGGCTTCAAATAATATGTCATGTTTATCTTTCTCATAACCTAACTTTCTATCAGCTGTAGAAATTTTACCAGTATGAGAGAGAAAGAAGACGAGAGAGAAAAAAATGAGAGAGAAAGAACATGAGAGAGACACATAATTGATCTCTCCGTTGTAAAATGGGTCATCATTCTCAAAATAAATTGGATACGGTATACATACCTAGGGTCTAAAATTATGGAACAATTTGCCTGCAGATGTTTTCCCTTCCCCTCTCAACCTCCAATCCTTTAAATCCCGTGTCAATACACATTTCCCTCCTCTTCAGACGGCCACGGAACGTTAGTACTTAGGCTTGAAGTCTATGTGGTCTCCCTCAGATAAGAAAAAGTACAAAATCTTAAACCTCAAATTTTATATCCAAAATTTAATTTTCGAAAAACTGTATTTTCGAAGAGAACACGCCATTTTATCTACCAAAAACGTTGCTTTATCGTATTTAATTATTGATATTGTAAGGTTATTTAACCTAAAGTTTGTTCTGCCGCTTCAAAAGTCCCCAGTCATAAATAATATCACGCCGGGAGGGGCGTTACATAACCGCATACAAAATTAATGGTTCCCATTCACACCTGTCTCCGTGCTTAAATATTTGGTCACCGTAGTCGCGCTTAACAGAGTTTGCCAAGTTTTCGCCTTTCTAACGGTGAACTTGCCGTTTGTGGGTGGGTTGTTGACGTTCATTTACTATCTGTGGCTTGTGTTATTTTAATCGGACCAATGTTAGTTGGACTTAATTAGTTTGGCTAGATATTAATAGGATAATTACCCTCGATAATAGGTTATAAGGGCCAGTAGGATTCTCTTGAAACGTGGTTCTTTATTGCTTAATCGCTGAAAATGGCGTCGCAACAGTGGATTTATTCGATTTAAATTTTCGGCGGTTGTAGTTGTAGAGGACCCGGGGCTACAGAACCTTGCTAATATTGGTTTGAATCGGAAAATGGGACGTAAATATTTTGATTTTTTTGGGTCGAAAAATGCCATTTGCAGACCTTAATAACTCGAGAATGGTAGGTCGAATTGAAAAACGATTTGACACGTCAACCTTTAGAATCTATACTTTCTTTTTGCAATACACGTTCCTATACCTAAAACCACTGGAAATTGGTAAGATTTGAAAAAAAACTGAAAATTAGGATTTTTGACCCATTTGCTATTTGATATTTTTTAAGGCGGTCATCCTTTACAGGAAGGGACCAATCGACGATAAAATTTCGATTTTGTGACTTTTTACCCCCAACATATTTGACACACTGTATATTTTTCTATCTAATTTCCTCAAACTTGTCAGCGTTATCTGATCAAGGGATAATCAAGCTCTAAATTAAACTAGCTTCCTACGGTCTTCCTCCCAAACTATGTACCTGGATCAGTAGCTTTCTCTCTAATCAGCGCATATCTGTCGTGGTCATCATCATTTAACTTCCATCCTATCAATGCTGACGTACCCCAAGGTTCAGTCCAAGCACCACCCCTATTTCTTCTTCACATTAATGACCTGCTCTCTTCAACTACCAATCCCATCCACAGTTATGCTGACGGTGGTACTCTTCACACCAACATCCGTTTTTCCAGACAAGTCTCGAATCAAGAGCTGGATAATACATGCAGATCTATGCAGCTATCCCGTTCACAAGATCTCCAGTTAATCTTAGAATGGGGTACCAAAAACCTTGTTCAGTTCAACGCCTCCAAAACCCAGTCTTGCTCCCTGTCACGCAAAATATCCGGCAATACTTACAGTTAGGGAGTTAGCGGCAATTTCGATATACGGTTTTATCGTCGTTCATAGTAATATGTAATGTTGTTTACAACTATGTGGGTTAGAAAAAGATAGAGCTGAGCTAATATGGCGCTGACTTTTTGTGAAAATGAATTTTGTGAAAAAAATAAACTGTCATAAATTATATTATCGTGTCTGCCACTGATATATTGTATTAAGGGCGCTATACAGATATAATATAATTTATGGAAGGCAGACGTCCAGATTGTCGCATTTTTTATAATAATAATTACAAACATGGAAGAAACAAACTTTATTAATTATATGAATGAAGTCTACTTGTCAGGGGTACATATAAATAAGTAAAATTGAGAATCAGTTCTCTAATCCACCTGAAAATTCCTTATACAATAAGAATTTGAACAAGTCATGGTAAAACAGCCATTCTCCGGGCTATATGCCCCTCCACTCGCTGAATTACATACCAAACTTTGCCGTAAAAAAATTTGCAAATTTAGTTTTTCCTTTAGAGGTGAAGATAATTTCCTTGTCAGCGGTCAGAGGAGGAAAAGTTGCTTCATGTCCTATTACTTTTGTGCAACCCTGTATATTCTGAACAGGTTTAACTCGACCAGTGTAGACAATTCAAAAATATATTGTCGAAAAATTATACTTTCAAAAAAGCGTCTTTCGAAAAAATCTATATATCTTTTTCCCAGGGTATATCTCGTTATCCGCCCGTCCCAAAAACCAAAAAACTTTTCAAAAAGTTAAAACAGTTCTATGAAAAAGCAATAAACAAATCTATTCAAACCAAAATAAATTCGGTCTTATCTTTTTTCTAGATTAGCGAAATTAGTTTGTCGTTGGTAAAAAAAACCTACAAAAATAAATCAAGGGACGATAAATCCTCGAGACAGAAAAAACTCGTATTTAAATCTTAAAAGGATTTATGTCTAGTCTACCCTACATCTTTTCTCTCTATGCATTTGTAAGATTGAGGACAGGATTGCTGCTTAATTTCCTCCTTTAATCTCTTTAGATGCCGCTGCATGCGCCGGCTTTTAGCATAATTGCGATTTAACAAATGCTTGTCTTTTAAATTGGAGGTCATAAATTGTCCTGAAATGTATATTTTTACGTGCTTTTTTTGCTAATACGAGGCTTGATCCCTATTCTCCACCCCTGACCCAATTCTAATACAGCTGCACAAAAACATCCACCCTTCACAATGGTCATAACCTCTTGGTTGCTTGAAAATTTTTTCGACGCAAATATTTTTATTTTGGGAACAGCCTGTAGTTACTGAGGGCCAGGTCTGACGAATACGATGGGTGTTTCACAAATTCGAAGCCTGCTTGATGGCAGGCAGCCATAGCAACACAGGAGGTATGGCTAGGAGCGTTGTCCTGGTGGAACAAGCACACAGTTACTTAACGTTCCCCGGCGTTTCTCTGTAAAAACCTCCCGCAATTTGGTAATTAAGTTTGCTTCCTCCGTTTTGCATATAATTCCTTTAGCATCCCATAAGACTGACAGCACAACATTTCCAGCAGACAGTACTACTTTGAATTTGCGTGGCGAAACGAAGTCGGTATGTTTCCATTCTCTACTTTGGGCTTTGGTCTCAGGATCACAGTGATGTACCCAGGTCCCATCCATGGTCACATATCGACTAAGAAAGTTATCTTTGTTTGATTGGTACATTCCCAAAATACTCGGGTTCGTTACTGGTTTATGGTCAATATTTGGGGAACCCATCTTGCGTTCACTTTTTTTCATATCTAGTTCTTTAGTAAGTATGTTCTGCACCACAAGATTTACAATTATTTGCCTGATACGTATTCGTCGGTCTTGTAACACCATATTGTGGATGTTGGTTTTCACCAAATGTTCATAAAACACAGCCCACTCCCCAGTAATTACAATAATGTCTTGATGGATTTGAATTGGCATCATCTCCTTTTTCTGTAGATATTTTATTACTGCTCTTTGCTCAGCAGGATCCATTTTTATGGAAAATCATCACACAGTTACAAAATGAGCCACAGCACGAGAACACTTCGACATACAAAACTAATATTTAAAAACAACCTACAAATGCCAGTTGGCTAACTGTCAAAAACATTAATTATGCAGGCGCCTGCAAATAGGCCAGGGGTGGAGCATAGGGACCAACCCTCGTAGCATTGAGGTAAATCATATTTTTCAAAATTGTGAACACAACAAGAACGGTGAGTCATTAACGTACAGATTGTTACTGGATTTTTATGTTGAAATATGGGCTACATCAACATGTTTCACCTTTATATAGATCTAGAACCGCCGTAAGAAGTATACAGGGTATGCCACGAAAACAAATACGAGCTTATATTACACAACCTGGTATGAAAAGCGGAAAAAATGGGATGTGCATGGTTTCTGTAACAGTCAAGGGGTGCATTTGAAAGCAGTCGATAAACGCCACTTCTCTATAAATAATCATTTTTATTTTCCTGTCTTACTGTGCCCACTTGAAGAAAAACAAATATCAGTGATAATTTATTAGAAATCCCCCTACTAAGCTCCATTAAAGTAACAAAAAGCTCAGTGGCCCTAAAACAATTTAAGCTGACGTTTTGACTTATAGCGCGGACCTTTCGAAGCGTCCGGTTAGCCTATAACTAATACCTTACCTTAGGAAATGCCGTCACATAAATCGCCCAAACCCGAAAACTATTAAGTAGGCTGGTGCAAGAACCTGAGACGGTAGTTTTAGTGCTTATTAGTCTTGGGAATAGAAATGCAGAATTTACCTGAAAAGAAAAAATACAGTTTGTACTTCATTTTTGTCTTTACATACGAGTAAGCATTGATAAGTTCTTAGCCTACCATATAAAAAGCCACAATATTTCAAAATAAAATGTAACTTATTCAACATAATCTCCTCTCAGACTTACACATTTAGGAGTACGTTTATTACGTAATTCGAAGTCCTTAAAAAATTATTTGTCTTGGTTTGCAAACCACGCCTCAATGGCTTCGTCATATGTCGAAAATATTTTACCTTTCAAATGTTTTTTGAGTTTTGGGAACAAATAATAGTCCAGGGTGACCACTTTTTCTCAAGACCAAAATTCTCTGACTTTTCCAGACAATATTTCAGATTTTTCCCTGACTTTACGTTGTATCAATGTAAAGACTTCACGACAGCACATCTAATAGTGGAATAAATAACATTGTATCGTCACGAAATTTGATGGACTACATTTTCTTATTAAAAATGCTTGACGATATTCTCGGAACTTGCGTTGCGTTGCATCCCACAGATTTGTAAGTGCGAGTGAGATAGCATGCAAACATAGTAAGCGATTTATTTTCATTCCATCTTGACCAATTTTCAGCACAGATTTTTATTTTTCAATAGATCGATTTTTATGTAAAATCACTACTCGTCATATAAATGTACCAAACTGCAGACATAATAGATTGATAATTAAAAATATGTAATAATTAAATAACTGAAACATAATAATTTATTGCATACAGTGATTTTTTTTGCAATTACATTAATAACAAATAAAATTGACCGAATTTTATTATCTATCAATTTGGAACACGACGCCCTTGAAAATCTTTTTTCCATTTTCCAATTTACTCCCTAAATTAACCGCCAGAATCAAAATTCAACTTTTATACTTCATAATTGGGCTCAACACTTTATCTGTGTACTAAATTTCAAATTTTTACGTCGAATAAAAATTGGAATACAACTTTTGTGTTTTTCACCATGTATATATAAAAAAGCTAACTCAACAGACAGGCGCTAACCAGCATCAATTCGCCTTTAGGTATCATAGTTCGCCGGCTACTAAGTAAATTATCCCATTCTCACATATAAGCCGTAAAATATATGCTGCTAGTGTTGTCAAAACTAGGGATATTCCGATACTACTGATACGATGCTAGTATCGATATTTTTCTTTCGATACCAAGTAAATTGGTATCGATACCCCTATTTGTAAATCGTACTCGTATCAGTACAAAATATGCGATACCCTGTGGCGATACCGACAAAATAACTGTTAACGCCCACCTAATTTAAGAAGAAGAGCTGTCACTGCTGTCAGTGTCAGTAAGAAAGCCACTCCAGCCGACGTCCCATGTGCGGAATTAAAGACGGAGGCGGAACGGAAAAGGCGATTCTATTGGTCGCTGGGCGGCCGTCTTACAATATTTGACGTCAAAAATTCAAATCAAACCAATAGAATCGCCTTTTCCGTTCCGCCTCCGTCGTTAATTCCGCACATGGGACGTCGGCTTCCCACTCAATTTCTTTTGTGAATAAAATATAACTTAAAATGTTGTTGTTTTTTATAATAATATTGTCCCAGTTTTTTTTGTACACAACAGTACACTGAAGTCATTAAGTATCGATACTTGCGATACCGAAGTATCGATACCATGAAATATCGAAACGGTATCGATACTTTTCAAAGGATACTTTCGATACTTAAGTATCGATACTTTTTTGGTATCGCATATCCCTAGTCAAAACACATTAATCGACTACACTGGTAAAATACTAAATCCTAGATAAATTACGGTTACTTTGGGTCGTAAATAATTGCAATTTGAAATAGATCGTCGTCCTTTCAGACGCTATAAATTGGTTTAGAGATTTAGAAACCTCGACTTGACTTGCTCGAAAAAGTGGCACATATATATTCTTGACTTAAATTTATCTGTGTACCCATATTAGAGAATTATGTTAGAACAGTTTTTAAAGTTGGGTGATATGTGTTTATTATCATTCTTGTCCAACCCGTACGGGCAAGTTAAAATACATTTTTCTACTAAGCGATATTTACCACGTACATTATATACAGGATCTTTCTAAGTCTGAGGTAATCAATTCAGGGTGTAGTTTATGGCCTAATTGTGAGAAAGTTTACATAAATGTGTATCCCAATACGAGGGGGTAATATCAAGTTAGCCTGGAAAGTTTCTAGTAGACAAAATTCAATATGGCTGCTATGGTTACAACTAAGTATGATATTTTATAAATAAGTTGTTAAAGTTTGACATTTGTTTGACGGTTGCAAAACTTTGAATTTTTGAAAACAGCATATCTGAGAAAAAGCTAGATTTTGAAAAAATCGAGTTTCGGTCAGTGATTATTTTTGAAAAGGTTATCGGGCAAAGGAATTTTTGCTGATATAACAGAAACCTTAGGTGATATTTATATATATATATATATATATATATATATATATATATATATATATATATATATATATATATATATATATATATATATATATATATGTGTGTAAACCCCCTTTTTGGGATAGACTAACTTCATAACGTTTAGGCTAGGCAAACAAAATTTATATTTGGGCCTTGTTTCTTATATTAACTGATACGCACAAAGCAAATTCATAATTTTAGACGCTTTCTGCCCTGATTTCTTCTCAATATTCATAACAAAGAACCATATATTATAAACTGATTTATTGACACCCCATCTTAAGACCAACAAAACCCAGCACAAACCCTGTATCTCATATCCTCGGTGTCTCCTCAGATTTGCTTGTGCACACACGATAAAACTTAGCTTAGATCGTGGCGACTCGGCGTACGGAAAAAAAGCGCCAAAAATATAAATCAGCTTTGAAAATAAATGCGCCGCGATGCGTCGCGATGTCGTTCCGTCTCCCAATGAAAAACCAGGAATACATTTCGCAGAATAAAAAGGTTGATTCGCGTAAATCAAGCAGCCTGGTTGGGATATAATTTATATCGAGTTTATCGTCCCTGTTTTAAAATGGTTTGTTCCGTTCAATAGGAAATATGCATGTATTGTTGTTATTGAATAAATTCTTCAAGTAAGGCATTGCAAACATATAAAGTAATAAATCATAAATCCACACAATCACTGAATTATTAGTTTTGATTTTTGCAATAATTAATTTGTGATCCAATAATTATCGAATTTAAAAAGCCTTGTTTAAATGGACTACGCCACTGATATATCGATTTCCAGCAGCCAGGAATATTCTAAAACGAGACAGAGCACGTGTGATGTCTTCTTACTATACCCTTAAAGGGGTGTAATTTTGTCCTATTTTTAGGGAAATTTGATTTTGCAACATCGAACAACGGTTTAAAACAGTCATTATTGCAAGGCAACCCAATAAATGTCATAATTCCGGCAACGTGGGGTTTTATTTTTCAACCTATTTAATTTCGGAAAAGCGTTTTTCTAGACTTTTTCTGTAGATGGTGGAAAATATATTTGGTACGCGGAATCCAAATTTAAAAATATCCCTATATAAAACCAATCCATTAACCCAAATTTCAAACCCATGCGCCATATTTACGTCCGAAACGTCACGCGAACAGAGAAAAATGCGAGTGCAAATGCATTTTCCGACGAACGAAAATACGAATAATAGAAAAATTTAGAACGAAACGAATGAGTCGGAGGACAAATTGCTAACCAGTGCGGGAAATAATTTATTTCCACTTTATTCTCTATCGCTAGTTTTGAAAGAATGCAAAAGCTATGGGTTCAGTATTAACGCGACGTTGCCATTGTTCGATTACGGTCGTGTTGGCCATTGCGAAAATTTTAAAACAAAAAAAAGCATTTACAAACAAAAATACAATTTCAACGCCTAAGACATAAAAGTCACTTATGGGAGAAAACCATCTAAACTTCTGCAGGCAACCATACAGAGATACACTATATTGTATCCAATTTTATGTGAGGATGATAAGAAAAATGATAAAAACAATTGAACAAGATTGAACACCCTATTGGTCAGTTCCATGGACAGTTTACACCACAACATATTTTAGTGATCACAATATTCATCATTTCTTTCCTGATAAGCACGGAGGAAGTTCAAATTTGAATCTGACAAGCCTTCGATTTCGTCATAGCGTTATTTTGTGAATAATCTAATAATCTTTAATTTAATTTATAATAAAATATCAGAAAAACCAGTAAGTATAAATTATTATATACTTTAAAGTACAATATTGAAACAGAGTTAATAATATTTTAGATAGAAAATAAGATCTTGTTTCGCATGTCGACGGTCAGTTGATTGTGCCTAAGTAGGTAATTAATTATTTAAGAAGATTTTGATTTTAATTATAATGTATTATATAAAAATTAATATTTGCGATAAATTATACTTACCTATTTTGAGTTTTAATTCGAGCTTAAATACTGTTTTTTTTTTAGATTTCCAGACGATGCCTCGCTTTATTTACATAATGTTCTTACCCGTTTTGCCCCAAAATCTCAAATTGTTATTAAAAATGATGTCTTCACTCTTTAGTTTACATTCTTGTGAAGACTATCTACCGCTGAAACTACAAGTAATTTTTTCACTTCTTGCTACTTAAAACTGCCATTATCGTTACATTAGCTACGTCATTATTGTAAATAGGATAATAATTAACTTTTAATCCACTTTACACAAATAAAAAACACTTTTCTTTACTTTTGAAAGGTAAAAAGACGAAAAGGAAACCGACAAGCTTACATTTTAAACTACTGTCAGAACTGACAGTGACAATTCCGTCAAAAGTTCTGGTACATCACGTGGTACAACACCAAACATCTTTGCTTCAAATTCTAACAAGGGGTAGATGGGATGCTAATAATATAGTAGTAATACGTATATGCATTTTTTAACAACTTAACCTAGAAATTTTGCATGCGTCATCTAGAGACCAGGCAATTTAATTATGGATCGTTTTAGGACGGAAGAACATGTTAGAATTGTTCAAACTTACTATACTACGAAAATTCCCGTTCTTGTGTGAAAACAAAATGCTATCGGCAATTTTACGCAAAGAATGGTCATCTGTAGAAAGAGTCGAGGGGGCCTTTACCAATCCTGACTTTACCCACATGTGCAAAAATAAAAAGAATAAAAGCCTCAAGGCAAAATGGCGACTTCTTAAATTGAAATAAATCATACCAAGAAGTAAAATGTAAAAAAATACATATATATTCCCGATTGCCTGCTAAAGTTTTTTCTTCCCCTTCCAACCTCCAATCCTCTAACTCCCGCATTAAAAGATTGCATTTCCCTTCTTTCTGGTCGCTAACGGTGCGTTAGTGGATAAGCTTAAAAGCTTGAGTTAGCTGTCCCAAATCCACTGAAAAATAACACCATCTGGCAACCACGACAGATTCCTAATAAAAGAGAAGTGGCTGGTTCATCTAGTCTTTAGTGTTAAATTAACTTTTAATTAAGATTTATTCCTTTGCTCGTCATGAAGACACAAGATCGGAAAGAATAAGAAAAATATTCGGTCGCTGCTGCAGGAAGAGAAAAGGTCCAAATTGCTTCTGAAATTTACATTCCGAAACTACCTCTTACCAAAAATGCCTGCAGCTCTCTTATTGGAAAAGTTGCTACCGACAGTCCGCCGCGTTTCAGCTAGATCAAGTTTTAATTTAAAACATAACTTTTTTACTATTTTCAGCTTAGTTGGTTTAACGCTCTTTTCATTACTGGCGGTATTTTTCGTCTGGCTTCCAAAAATAGTTCTAATTGTTCAGAATTTTTGATGGTTTTGCCTGAAAAGCTTGTATGAATTGAAATATTGTTGGTGATATACAAATACAGCCATTTCAGACTGTCTTGAATTTATTTATGATGCTCTTAACGGAAAACAATCTGCATTAGGTTTGTTTTATGACCTGAGTCGAGCATTCGATACTGTGAAACATGTACTCCTGCTGGATCAACTGTACGCTAGTGGCGTGCGGGGTGTAGCTTATGATTGGCAGCATCGTATCTTGGGAATAGGACGCAGACTGTTGTGATAGACGGAGCGAAGTCCCTTTCAGGGCAGAGCGACTTAGGTGTTCCATAGGGGTCAATATTGGGGCCATTGTTTTTTACTATCTTTTATTAATGATGTTTATGAGTGCTGTGGCGGCCTGGGTCGTGCTGCCCAGTATGCAGATGACACAAACACTTTGATAAGTAACGAAAATATAGAGGAATTGGTCGTGGCAAGCAATGCAATTTCACAAAAATTTAGTGAATACTGTCAATTTAATTAACCCCGAAAAAACAATTTTTATGCAGTTTTTCCCAATAAATGTTAATGTTTATTTATTTATTTATTGACGGACAATGTCCATTTTTACAAAAAAAGATTTACAATAGTATTACAATATACTTACGCAAGAGAATAAACCTAAAGAAATAAACTTATGCTGCTAAATTAAATTAAATTAAATTACTGCCCAATAATAAGTTGAGCCAACTGACGTAGAAACAATGTCTGAGTGCTAAAAAAATCAAGATGATAATTTTGATTGGCAAGATGGGAACTGCGCGAAATAAAGGAATTCGCTCCGTAATTGGTGCGGTGGAAAGGAACATTAAATGTTTGGTGACTTCGAGTTGAACGAGCAGGGGCGTGAAAGCCAATCTCCGCCAGTAAATCAGGGCTATCCACTCTGGAGTTGATGATCTTATAGAGAACATGAAGGTCATGTTGTGCTCTTCTTAGAGAGAGCGGTGACACGGCAAGTCGTTGACAGAGGATGGTGTAATTGATATCGCTATTGTTGAAAAATTTGTAATTGATATGATGAAGAAATCTTCTTTGTACACGTTCCACTCTTTGACTGTGGACTGCATAATGTGGGCTCCAGACGGAAGAGGCATAGTCCAAGTGAGTTCTGACAAGACTACAGTAGAGAATCTTCAAAGAGTGCAATGAGGAAAATTCCCTTGAGTTTCTCTTGATGAAGCCCAACATCATAAGAGCTTTGCCTGTAATACTTTCTATGTGCTTAGTAAATGACAGCACTGGATCTAAGGTTACTCCCAGATCTCTTATTGATTCAGTGGAGAGTACGGCTTCGCCATTGATGAGATAAACAAACTCAGTTGGCTGGCGCAATCTACCAAACTTCATTAGTTTACATTTTGATGTGTTAAGTTCCATCCCATTCTCATGGCACCAGACAACAAATCGATCAAGGTCCCCCTGAAGCAACTGACAATCATTTGAGCTTGTTATTGTTTTGTATACTTTAAGATCGTCGGCGAACAGCAAGAAATCAGAGAACCGAAAGCACGAAGAAACGTCATTGACAAAAAGATTGAACAGAAGTGGTCCTATATGGGAACCCTGAGGGACTCCAGAAGGAACAGCTATCTCATGGGACAGAAAATTATTCACACGCACTATCTG
This sequence comes from Philopedon plagiatum, assembly GCA_963971165.1. Lineage (NCBI taxonomy): Eukaryota > Metazoa > Arthropoda > Insecta > Coleoptera > Curculionidae > Philopedon > Philopedon plagiatum. The sequence continues at coordinate 3,064,729 of OZ020189.1, forward strand.
CTTTCGATCAACAAGATAACTCCTCATCCAGCCGAGCATCAAACCCGATATGCCCAAGGCCTCAAGCTTGCTCAGCAAAATATTGTGTGGGACCCTGTCGAATGCCTTGGTGAAATCTGTATAGATAGAATGAATCTCGGAACCATTCTCAAGGGACCCAAACAGATGATGAGAATAAACGAGCAGGTTAAGTTCAGTACTCTTGCCAAGGCAAAATCCATACTGCTGCTTAATTATTGTGGGTGACAGAATTGATGTGAGGTGCTTGGTTACAAGGTTTTCAAAAACCTTAGGAATAACACTAATGATACTGATAGGTCTATAATTTTTAACATTATCTTTATCCCCACTCTTGTGGATAGGGACCACGAAGCTGGTTTTCCAAACATCCGGAAAAACGCCTTCAGTCAAAGATTTATTGAAGATAATATGCAGAGGTCTAGAGAGATTAAATGCACAGTTTTTGAGAAAAATGGGATGAATCTTGTCAGGACCAGGTCCCTTACTAATATTTAGGTTCGTCAACTCGGAAAAAATATCTGAAATTAGAATAGAGTGGTTGTTAATGTTAATACCATTAGAAGACAATATACTACTGCACGTAAAGCGATTGTTAGAGGAGTACACAGAACTAAAGTACTGGGCAAAAAGATTGGCTGCCCCAGGACCCATCGCCGCTTCAACCCCATCCAAACAAACAGCATTAGGCAGTGCGCTGGTTTTTCTTTTTGAGTTAATAAAATTCCAAAAATGCTTAACATCATTGTGAATATGAGATTCGATATCAGCTATATAATTACCATAGCACTGCCGAGAAAGATTGTTACATTGTAAGCGCAAATCGGAAAACAACTGATAATTTTGGGCTGTCTTTTTTGCTTTATAGTTTTTATGAGCTATCTTTTTCTGAATAGTCAGAGCAACGAGGTCCCGAGAGAACCATCGTGGAAACTTACCACTGGCAACTTTCTTAACCGGGATAAAGGCGTTTATAACATTGTACAATATATCGTAGAATAAGCACACCATATTCTCGACACTCCTGCCAATCAAAATTCCATCCCAGTCAATACAATTTAAAGAATCATTAATAACCGAACAGTCTGCGGATTTAAAGTCGGAGTAAAATTCGTTAGCCTGGTCACTAACAGTACAATATTCCCCAGATGATTCAATACTGAAACATAAAGGCGGATGGTTATTGTCTATACGAACTAATGGATCACTACATAATACACTTAACCTACTATTGCTTAACACTAAATCTAATATTACATTATTAATATTAAGTACATTATTCGACTGATAAAGATTATGCAAAGCGCAAATGTCAGAGACAGTAAGAATTGCATCCGCAGTTTGTGGTGGAACATACACATCATCACGCGGAACAGCAACCGAACACAGGTCCACATCAGTCCATACGGCCTTGGGAAGATTAAAGTCGCCAACAATGCACAACTCGGCCCCAGGTGCCGAGTCGCTCAAAGAATCCACACTGTCGCTAACCAGCAAGTAATCCTCGGCAGGAGAATTTGGAGGTAAATAAATACACCCTAGCACACGTTGAGCCCTTCTCGACCCAATAGCAACATATATCTGTTCAATAGGTGCAGCTGTAGGAATAAGTTTACATGTAATTGATTTATGAATGGCCATGAGTACACCTCCCATTGTTGACTTAGTGCTAGTGATACTCGACCTATCTTTACGGAAAATGGTATAATCACTCAAACCCAATTCAGCATCGGACACATCCTCTGACAAATTAGTCTCTGTTAAGGCAATCACATGGTAGTGGCATGTAGAAACATTGCATAATAAATCGATGAGCTTTGTGCGCAATCCACGCACATTTTGATAGTATACATGCAGACTCCTTCCCACAAGGTTGGAGCACCGGCCGTCGACAATCAGTTTTCCGATTGATCACCAACAATCTGAGGGACTCCCTTAGTGTATCTAACTCGAATACCATCCTCTCCCCTAGATTTGCGATCCCTAAAGTCATCCCAAATGCGCTTTTCAAGCTGTTGTTGTTTGGGAGTAAGGTCCATATTTATATAGATGTTTTTCCCTTTTAGCTTCTGGCGAGAGCGGATCAGCGAAAGTACTTCATTGCTAGAGCTTATTGAAACTTTCAAGGCACGAGCCCCTTTTTTGTTCTTTCGGCCAAACCTTGAATGACCAGTCACTCTCGGGGGATTGTTACTCAGGATCTTCAGAATTGCTCCAATTTCCTTCATGTCGTCGTCGCTCTCAGGAACATTAAACAACACGATGTTGTTCGATCTGTTTTGACGATCCTGCAGTTCGCGCAATATCTCATCTTGATCAGCGTTGGTCTGCAGCGAGCTTGACCCCCCAACTGGTCCAAATTTGTCCTCAAGGGTTTTTATAGACACACGCAATAGTTCAGTTTGAGTCTTCAATTCACTGACGTCTCTTGCAACTCCGGTCAGTTGATTATAATCTTCCTCTGTAGTTAAATTTCTTGGACTTTATATCGATCAGAAGCTTACATAGGAAAACATATTGATGTAACCTGTGGCAGGATCTGTGCATTGTGTTTTTTAGTTAGGCATTTGAGAGAAAGTGTGGATGAAAGAATGTATAGATTGTTTATTATAGACTAGTGCAGTCGATCTTGCAGTATGGTCTGCTGTTCTGGGACTCCTCATCTCATTTTCACAAAGCACTTATAACTACAAAAAAAGTAAAGATGCATTGAGAATGTACTACCAGGTACTCCATGTAGAAATATTTTTAAGAAATATGGCTTCTTGACGCTGCCATGTTTATATATCTTCCAATTGATGAACCATGTAAATAGCAATAAGCAACCCCTTAATCGTACTTGTGACATTCATGCATACTACACAAGAAAGGCCCAGGATCTCCGAGTGCCATACTTTAGGATGGGTGTTGGTCAGAATTCACCATCATATATGGGTGTGAAATGTCTGAACAAAATGAAAAGCATAGTAGATGAAAATAACAGAAATTCTTATGTGAACATGCATTTTATTCGGTTCAGGAGTTTTTGGATTACAACCATGTACAAGGCTTTCCCATATATTTTGGAGTACCCCTGGAGCGTTTGTTTTAAAAGCTAGAGAAAACTTTAAGTTACAAAAGTTTATGTATTTGCTCTAAAATGTCAGAATCACATAAAGCAAATAAATATCGTAAATGAGTTTAAACATATTAAATTTGTTTATTTATAACGGATCGCTCTGTATATTACTTAATATTTAGAAATGCTCTTCCCGATTTCAAATATACAGTGTGTCTACTTAAGTTCGCAGCATATGGGAAACTTTTTTATTATTAATTTTACGAAAAAAGTTATTGTTTATAAAAAGTTCTGCATGGTCCAAAACCTAAAATGCAACCATCAGATATCGAAATTTCCCAGTCATATACGAGGTCGGTCAGAAAATATGAATTTTACGCTACAGTAAAATACTTTTATTTTTGACAATATCGACAACTTTTATAAAGAAAATTTATTTAGAATTGTAAAGTAATTTCTAATAAACAGTTATCTCTTTATTCATTAAAAATTTGATAAAAATAAAAATTGATATGATTTCGTACATTTTTCCATTCTCTAACCTGCAACAGTGAACACATTTATATAAATGCATTTCTAATTAGGTTGCCATGATATTTACATATCTGACATTAAACGTCAAATATTATTAACTTTTTACGAAATTATTACAATATTAGTACTGTATTCAAGTTGATAATTGTAAAATAAATTATTTTGTTATGTACTATATGCATCAGTTATTTTAATGCATCATCAAAATACTGTAACACAGAGGTTAAGAAACGTAAAGGTTATCAAACGTTTTTTTATAAAATAAACACGCAAGTCCTTTATCTATCATTGTTGCTTTTTTCTTAATAAATAATTCCCAAAGTACATATTAGGACATCCTTAGTAAAACTTAGTTATCTTACTCTTACACTTGTAAGCTAAAAACCTTTGACTGTCAAATTAAATCGGCCTAGAGTTGCAGAATCTGGCAATTAAAAGTTTAAAATCTAGTTTTCCAAAAAATAATTAAAAAAAAAACTTTAGAAAAAATTTATTTTCCTACGACCACCTATGAAAGTGAGTAAAAAAGCACGGTTAACTTGGCGAGAAAGTGTCTTATATCACACGCGTGATGAAATAGTATATTACATAACAAGTATTGAAAGTGACATTTTTCACACGAGTGGGAATGTTGTCGCACGAGGCGACAGCCGAGTGCGATAATCCCACGAGTGTGCGAAAATTACTTTCACACGAGTAATGTACAATATTTTTCCTACGACCACAAAAATATTTACACCTCAATTTCTGTCTTCTAAAACCCTCATTTTCAACACTAATATTTTCATCAAGTGTGCTGAAAATAAAACAAATGAAATTGGCACCATCTATTTAAATGTCATGTTGACAAGTACTTTTCAACACACATGTTGTAAAGTACTTTTCAACACGCGTCTGATATAAGGCACTTTCTCGCCAAGTTAACCGTGCTTTTTTACTCATTTTCATAGGTGGTCGTAGGAAAAGTACTTTACAACACGTGTGTTGAAAAGTACTTGTCAACATGACATTTAAATAGACGGTGCCAATTTCATTTGTTTTATTTTCAGTAAGTACACTTGATGAAAATATTAGTGTTGAAAATGAGGGTTTTAGAAGACAGAAATTGAGGTGTTTTTGTAAATATTTTTGTGGTCGTAGGAAAAATATTGTCCATTACTCGTGTGAAAGTAATTTTCGCACACTCGTGGGATTATCGCACTCGGCTGTCGCCTCGTGCGACAACATTCCCACTCGTGTGAAAAATGTCACTTTCAACACTTGTTATGTAATATACTATTATCGACAGAAAATGCTCCCAAAATTATTCCTTGCAAATCCAAGCTTTACATCTTGATAAAAAAAAGGCAGCGTTCGTCTGTTTATTAATACACCATTTCCTGTCGAAATTGGTTCTTTTCTCGTTTGCATTAAAACCGCATTGAAAACACCTTTTTGAGTGACCAAATCACGATGGGGTTTTCGTGTCCGTGCACAATGGCCGTCGGCTCCGGGTCAGTTCCGGCATTCGGCCCAATATTAATTACATAATGGCTCTTTGGGAATATAGGTTGGCTTTCACGCGCTCTCTCCTTGTGTCGCTCATTGTCGAAGGACAAAAGCAGCGATATGGCTGACAATGCGCGATGGAAGCCTCACCCTTTAAGAAGGTAATTAATAGTGTCGGCCTAGTCACCTAATTTAATTCCAGGATCCCGCTCGGCAGGACAATAGGTGTGTATTGATCACTGAGTTGTCTTTTACTTCACGAGAATAATCAAAAATATAGATTATAAGTTGTAATTAGAGCACACAGAACAAACACTATCGTATATTGAATTGGATACCCATTCACTCAATGACACACTCTCTCTTTGGATTATTCAAATATAACAATTATTTGATGCCAGTAATACCCTGTTGTAAATTCGATGCAAACTATCATTGGTTTCGCTAGAAGTTTATTTGTAACAATATGCACCTCATTTGATGCAAAATAGCTATTATGGGTTCAATTACAACAGTAATTAATTTAATGTAACTTCCAATTGAAAGAAAACATTTTTGTTTAAATTCAATCATATTCGTGTTTTGAAGAACAATTACTCTTATTTAATATAATGAAGAATTTATATTACCTACATCAATTTTATTTATATTTCAAACAAATGAAACACGCTTTATTATTTTAAAATAATTTTTATTTAGTATTATTACATTGTTTAGACATTCTGTAAACATTTAAATATAAAAAAAAAACACATTTTATTACACCACACTGACGCGAATGCCGTAAACTTTTTATATTTATTTCACTTCAAATATAGGAACTGCTTCTTTGTAAAACTGTCTCCGGTGGCTTGTATGGGTACAGGATGCTAGATGGAACAAATCTGGCACTGCATTCGCATCTCCTAAATTTACAGCTAGATTTGGTGGAAACCACGTCTAAAAAATACAAATTCAACAATAAACTTGCGATCATATTTAATGTTAATAGTTTTTTAACAATACGTATCGGCTGAGTAAACAGTAAAATAGGCTAGATTCACAAATAAAAAATTACACAAACACAACTTATTACTGCAAAGCTTTTTAGATTTGTTTTACTCACCATAACTCTGAAATAAGTTGATCCACTCTTGCAAAAGATCTATTATTTTTGGCGTACGACTCTTCAACGAACAAAGAAAAATTCTAACCTCTCCAAGGGTGTCTGCGAGCAATAGAAATAATATTTCAGCCAACAATAGGATCCATTGAATTAATATTTTTTATTATTTCTTCAACACCTTATATGATTTAAAGTGTTTATTTTAATTGAAATGATATAAGGATTATTGACTTAATTTTTACATTTTTTATTTAAACCGTAGTTCTTGTTCGTTTAATAAAATATATTGTAATTTGAATCACACCGCCTACAAATAGCTATTTTTCGCCCAATTATATTTAAGCATTCCAATCAAATGGTTTAATATTTTGGCTCTAACAATTTTACACTCCAAGGAATATTAGAAATTTATTGGATTCCAATAGTATTTTGGTCATTGAAATAATGGTAATATCGTTTTCAAAGAAGTAGGTATACTTTTCAAGTCCAATAATAAGTCTATATTTAAAGCAATATTTTTTTGATTATTTCAATGATGTTTTGTTGAGACAATATTAGTTTTAATATAACTAATGTGATAGTGGTCAAAGTACTATTATTAAAAATAGCATAGCAGTTTATTCTGTGTAGATTTCGAAACTTTTCTCCAAGATTGTATGGAGGATACAATGGTTCGTTGCATAATAATTGTTTCTTGGCGCCTGCGAAAACATTTTCGCACGCTTTGAAATTATTGATTTTCAGTTGTAGTTATTAGTGTGTTTCTGCACAAACTTGGTCAATGAAAAATCAACAGCAAAATTTGGGATTCTGATAGTTAATTATAACCCTAGTTGATCTGGCTTAATGAGTTCATTCCTGCGAGAACGGTAATAATATGTAAACATTGTTTTCATCCTTTTTTATTTAACTAAGCAATCCGGTGCACTGCCAGCATTTCATTATCCCAGCATTGGAGAAATTTCCTAATTCGTATGGAACAGAACTCCGCCGGTCGGCCAAACTAACAAGAGAACAAGAAAACTCAATTATGCCGGTGTTCTTACTACTTTACCCTTCTATTCCGGACGCCAAAGCAACGTTTTATCTTCGGTGTCTTAAAAATGTTCCGTTTGGAAAAACCGGAAAAATAGTAAAGTATACAGAAACGAAACTACATGGCTTGTGAGTAGGTTTTTTTGTTAACTAGTTATCCGTTCTTTTCTTTTGTCTCTTCGGTTTCCATCGAGTTATAAGGTACATCGGTGACTGTGCGAGGTTTTACATTTGTGTCATCAAACCTAACCTCGCCAAAAAAATAAATATGTTACATGTACATTAAAATATCGCCAACTAAAAATGATATACCACAAAAGCATATAAAAAATTATCATGGAAAAGGGCTAAAAGTTATATTATATTGCAAAACGAGATGGAAAAGCTTACTTGACATGCTCGAGTGTTTTACACTATCAGAGAATTTCATAAAAAAAGGCACTGATCTAAACATAACTCAGGTTCTCAAAGGCGTTGAAAAAGTTCTCCAACCAATAAAAATTACAGTTGAAGCTCTATGCCGTCGTGCTAGGAATTTATGTAAAGCAGATGCGGCATCAAAGTTCACGTTGAAGGAATTATCCAGAATTAAAACACCACTCAGTACGGACCTACCAGAGTCATTGAGAACAAGGATTAAGCAACACAGAATAATTTATTCTGACATTCTCTGTTATCTCAAAAATCCCGACATTTTAAACTCTGAACAAGATGACTGTTTTAAAACATCAAATATTTCCCCCACCAAATCTAAATTGGCAACACTTTTAACCAGGCTTGACACAGACAACGAAAGTGAAACAGAAATCAGCGACGAAGATGACATTCCCATTGCAGTAATTCTGAAAACAGGAGAGAACGAACCATTCAACGTCAAACTGCAAAAAGCATTACTAAAATGTTCAGAGCCAATACAAAAGCAAACCAGCAATAAGACCCGGATGTCCACAGTCCTTACTCAAGACTAAATTGATTTATTTGCAAATGATGACAGTATCGGACGTAATCTTCAAAAAGTCCTTAAATTCCTATTCAGCCAACAAGCATAGAACCAGAGAGATGTTTCTCTACCGCAGGAGTTTTCTGCAACAAAATATGTCTAGCCTGAAAGACAAAACTTTGGACGCCCTGATATTTTTACGGTATTTTTTTTGGTTAGTTGCTGACTAGTGTTATCAAAGCTATTTAAAAATGTTAAATATTTCCACTAAGAGGATATCGTTTTAAGGATTTAAAAGAAAATTATACGCCTTAAAAAATTTTATATTATTTTTTTTTGTTCATAAAATAAAGCAGCTTAACCTAAAAAAATTAGTAAAATCAAGTTTTCTTTTCAAACTATTGATCTAGGATTTACATTTTGAGCTTACATTATTTAGGCCACAACACTTTAACATAATCTGAAAAAAAATGAAGCCCTTTGCGTTAAACTTCATCGCGGCACACCGTGCTTACTGCCTATGTCGTATCGTAATATACTTTTGAAATATTGGTATAGGCACTACAGATAGGCGATATAAAAACCGCTTAGGCTGATTAAATACAATTAAGAGCAGTAACGGTATATAATTCCCGTCCTTCCAGCTACATAATCGAGCATCAAACGCCGATGTTCGTGAGCCTTAATATCCAGCGGGGCATCCTAATCGCCCTGACTCGAAGCGCCGTTAAAATTTCAACTTCACCAAATGGAAATACTTTGAAAACTAATTTGAAATTAACCAGAATCGAGCCAGTTCGTCGTTTTTCTCCGAGAATGTCGTTTTCCTCGGGGGCCCACTCGGCCCACTGTCTTATATCACTCGTTATGCGATTGGGAAGGTCACCAAGTATTCGGTTTTCATGGATTTGTCAGAAATATATATAAGTTAGTACCGTAGTTCCGAATAGATTTATGACGCTAAAAATATCGTGAAAAATCAGTATAATGGAGTTTGCGTATCTCTTCTTTGGCAGAAATGTGGTTGCTTATGTTAATATGCATATACACTGTGGTTTTTGAATGCTATCCTTTTTTAACTTATAAATCGAGGTACCACTTCAGAGTACTCCGATCGGGATCTTCAAAAATATTTTTTCCTATTGCTAAGAGAGACAGTTCCTGCAAGCCTGTGTGTCGAGTGTGGTGTTTTACACACGAGAACCATCCCTTACCCAGAATGGGCTTGTGTATCTTAAGTTTTTTATTCTTTCGCGTCTTAAGAGTTTCTATTACCTGATTAACAATTTTTTTGGACACTGTGCTCATGCTGAATCGTAAAGAGGGTATATTAGTCATATTCCTCCATGCATTCATTATTCATTCAGGCATGTTAATTATAATCAAGCTTTTTCGTAATCATCTTTTGAAAATTCGTTTCTTATTTCAGTTCTTTCATTAGAATATGCCTTTATCTACCTTCAAGTTCCTGTATTTTCGTCAAGAAATCCCTGTTTTGATTCAAAAACTCTCAAAATACCTTCAACAATGTATAATATACCATTATGCTTTTTTATTGTTATTCTAAAGTTTTTGTTGTTGTGCACACTACGGTTTCATAATGAAAATTTGCATCGTAATGAACATTATTATGACACATATCGAATATATTTAATTTGAATATTACAGTACGGAAGTAAGTAGAAAAACAAATAAAAAACACTTACATTACACCACCCCTGATATATTACCACATCTTAAAAGTCTATAGTAATTTGGATATTCTTATCTCGATTGACTTTATTACCCGGCAGGCTCTTTAATATCAGCGGCGTCAATTTCAGAGGAAACTTCGACCATTTTTCCAGGATGAGAATGGATATTAGTTATAGATACTGCGAAAAATATGGACACTTCCAGAATGGATATTATATAAGTTTGGATGACTTACATTTAATTATTTATGGTCCTTTTGGTCGATAAAATATTATTTTCCGACGATCGTTCAAAAATTTTGACATTTCCGACAAGATATCTTGTAGAAAAAGTCAATATTACAATACGTCTAGTCGTCGCTAGGCAACGGAAAATAAGTGTTAGGATATATTCATTCCTGTATTGTGAGGAAATAGTGTTTTCTTACAGTTGTTAGTATACTGCAAAAGTTATTGAAAACACGATTTTTAGAAGATTTTATCATTGAGCATAGCTTTAGAAAGCATCTTACTACAATATTTTCCGAGAAAGAACTCGTATTTCTGTCTTGATTTTTGTGGAAGTAAATCTAATGGGGTAGTATTTACTGCATGCGCCAGTTTTGGAGGAGTTCCAGAAATGGACATAATCTGATGAATCATCGTATTTCGAAACTACGGAACACGGCAACTGAAATTATCTTCCCGAAACTTTATATATATAGCCAAAAGGCCACTCCAAAACTCGTAAAGTCGCTGCTGATGGAAATTTCAATACAGGTCCAAATTATCTTCGTGTATTAGTGCCTTTCGACAGTTTCGCCATTTTTAATAAAACGAGAGACCCGGTGGATTTTAAGACGGTTGCATAACTTTATCCCGAATAGAAATATCCGTGTACTGATAATAAATGTAGAGTGTGCAAGATTGCTTGAGTACTGCAGGTGAGTTATTTACGATCATGGGATGAAAAGTGTTCGACCCAACAAAGTAAACAGCAAAATAAAAAGGTTTTTTTTTCTACATAGTCTCCGTGTAGGTCATTGTAGCAACAATAGGGAATATTCATATAATCCAAATAAACTTGAATTTTTTCTACGAGCGTGCGGAAAAGTATCACTTTCCGCACTTGTTATGTACAGGCGCGGCCCGTCCATAAGGTCATTTGGTCAATGATCCACCTGAATTTATTTTCAATGATCCACTAAATAATTTATTTTTTAAAACCAAACTTTTCTTTCAAACAAATGCAAGTTCCATGCCAAAACTCCCCAAAAAAGAATCAAGCCATCGTCGAAAGATATCCAAGCTTGCTCCGGGCTGGGTCGTATTTTACATTGGCCTCATAGGTTTAAAAGGACCATATAAATTCATTAAAACTAAGAGAGAAACAGACACACGCGCTTTAGGAAGTTAAAAAGAGACACAATTTGTCGACGGCCCACCAATAATATCGTGCTACTATCACTATGGAAATGCACTTAAACCGCGAGTGTGAATGGCTCGAGAGTTGAAGACGGCTGTGATTTGACTTATCCCAAGAAAAACCTTCATCAGAGGAAAAATTCCAAACAGAATTAATTGAGCAAATTTGAAAGTAATCCCGCAATACTCTCGTAAACTTCTGGCCTTTTTAGTGGTTTTTTGATCCCTGGCGAGCGGGTGGCATTAAAAATTAAGAGGCGCTCAAAGAGAAACTTTTAAAATGACATTATACGACGAAAAGCAACGCCGTACATTATAAAAAGGGCAATTTCCCAGGACGATTAAATGATTTAGCGGCGGGTAACAAGCCACCGAAGTCGCCGATCTAGAGACACATAAGATTTCTCGGGTCCCGGTGGATTGCAGTAAGAAGATTTAGACTGTAAGAGGCCATTCTCAATATTATTTTTATCTGGAACTTCAAGCCTAACGTACCGTAGACATCTAAAGAGACAGGAAATACAATCTATTATGGGGTTTAAATGATTAAAGGCTAGGAAGGGAAAGCCTCTGGAGGCAAAGTGTTTCATAGTCTGGCAACCCTAAGTATGAATGAGCAGAAGTGGGATGTTCTGGGATTCTTTTGTAGCTCGACAGTGAAAGAACACGTGATGCTCTTCTTGTTATTCTGTTAGGAACAGTTGTAGAAGAAGTTATACAAACTAGCTTCTCCGAGAAAAGTCTGTGAAAATATCTGCAAAAAAGAGACGGATAGCTACACACAAGTTTTCTTGTGAGATCTGGGTCATTAATGAATCGAATGGGTCTCTTTCGGATAGAATCAAGGATGTGATACTGCTCCCCAGATGTGAGTACAGTATTGGACAGATCTTACTTGGGAAACAGAGAGAGTATAAGGTGGAAGGGGAGAAGTATTTTCCGGCTCGGAAAACCAAACCAAGCTTTGTAGCAGCTGATGTGGTCCTTAGTAATATTCTTAAACAATAAATAAATTTAGAGATTAAAAAAATTATTAATCAAGCTTAAAAATCTAATAAAAAATCTTTAAAATGAGCCACAGAAATAATACAAACGTTTAAAAACGAAAACGACTTAACACAGATATGATTAAATTTGAAAAATGTTTGTACAGCAATTTTACAAAAAAATGCACTTGCGATTATGTAAGCTCAGATTTTTCCTTACAAATTGTATATTATATATCTTGAGATTGTGTAAAGCTACATTTTCACAAGAAATAATATATCATATACGTTGAAATTGTGTAAAGATCAGATTTCCTTAACAAATTGTATATCATACACCTTTAAGTTGTATAAATCTAAGATTTTTACAACAAATTGTATATCATGAATCTTGAAATTATAAGATTTTAAGAAATTGTATATCACACCCTTTAAGCTGGGCAAATCAAAGATTTTACAACAAATCGTATATCATACACCTGAAGATTGCATAAACCTCAGACTTTTTTAACAAATTGCATGTCATAAGCTTTAAAATTATATAAAGTTCAGACAAACAAATTGTATATCATAAAACCTTCAGGCTACGTAGACATTTAGTTGTTCAACATTTATGAATTTCTTGTGGTTATTCTACTGGGATGGCTATTAAAAAATATCTCGGGAACAATAAAATCTGCTAAAAAGCGGGTATTAACCAAATATTTTGGATTTGTGTTGAAGTCAACAGAAGCTTTTCCTTTTGGACTAAACAGTATTCGGGGGAATTCGCTTTAGATTGGAAGAGACGTTGAATAAAAATAAGTTCTTTAAAAGGTCATAAAAATTGAACTTCCCTACCCTAATTGAGTTTTTATAAATTTCTGAGCAGAATCTTTAATGAAACGTTAAGAAGTTACATACCCTTGGAATCTCCTGAAAAGTTGCTGTCGGATAAAGCAATATTTGTGAGAATTCGCTTTGGATTAGAAGCTACGTTGATCAAATAAAAAAAGTGGATAATAAACAAAATACTTTGGTTTTGGGTTGAAGTCAACCGAAGCTAATTGATAGCTTTTATATGAAACCTTCCGCTGCTGAAGCTTTAAGCACGGCCAATTACTTTTCTCCCTGGATCATTTTGCTAAATCCTGACCTCCGCCGCCCCAAAATCAACCTTTAAAATCTGATTAAACTCAGGAATCCGAGATTAATTCGCCGTATCAGGACATTAAATCAAGTGACTAGGCGGACACTATTAATTAGCGTCTTAAAGGGCGCGGCGCGGCCGTTTTGTATTGTCGGCCCGTATAAGCCCTTTGGGCTCTAACAATAAGGGACAAGAAGGCGCGTGAAAGGCAGCCCGACGGCTCTACAAAGGGCCATTATATAATTAATATTCTGCCGAACGCCGGATCTGCTCCGACACCGATGTCCATTGTAGACGAACACGACAACCCTATTGTGATTTGGTCACTAAAAAGCTATTTTAATTATGCTTTTGGGCCGGCAACGAAAGGAAAACGGATTTTATTAGCAAAACGGGTTTTTATTGTAAGGACATTTTATGGTGATGGGTAAAGGGAACCGTTCTGGTAACTAGATAACGATACGTGTTGTGGTTTTAGAGCCGAGAAAACCCACAGTTGACGTATAAAATGGATATGTGATTCTTGGGTAAAGGCTAAGCAATCCCCATTAAAAGCCTAATTCAAATTGAAGGGTAATTTTGCAGTTTACGGTTTTCTGCTATGTTGAATTTTTAGAATTCAGCTTTTATGAACTTCTGGACAGAATCTTTACCGAAACCTTAATAAGTTATACATTTTTGGAAACTCCAGCAAATCTGCTATCATATAAAATAAAATTCGTTTCATTAAAAATGTTGTCTGAATTCAAAAAAAAATGTAATTAAATGAACATACACTTTGTTATAGTGAAAAGATTGAAGCTGTTATAATAACTTCATATACAGTTATCAAAACAAGGCATTGCAGTCTCAAAAGATTTTGTTTTAAGAGCATTATCCTTTATGACTTATACCTAGGTTACTGAAGGTGTAAGTCGAAGTCGAAGAGTTGGGTCTCCGGTAGCCGAGTTGGTACCGGCGCCAGCTTTGCAACCGAAAGGTCGCGGGTTCGCATCCCGTTTCGACCATTAATATTTTGTGATTGTTAATTGTTGGAAGGTGGTAGAGGAATTCTTCCTCGACCGAGGTGGTATCACCCCACGCATCCTCTTAAAGGGCTGGTGAAATTCCTACGGATGTTTCCAGCTCTGGATGTGCGAGCACCTATTAAACTAAAATACCCATTTTTGATAAAATGCGTCTGTGGAATTAAAAATACTTTGGATAATATTCGGTTTTCACCTAAACTAATTAAAAAAATGAAATGTCACGATAATATTTAAGTTTGGCCATGACCCGGCTGGATCATTTGCTTTTTCTTTATAATATTAGAGCCTATGACGTCAGGCTCTTCAGAAGCGTCGGATAAAGGCCGGTATTTGGGCATGTTTTAAAATAAAAAAAGTGTACGATTTGAGGGAAAAAAGTATTGGGTAGACTACCCCAGGAGTCGCCCATTCAAATATATGCAGTGAATTTTATAACACCCCGTATATAGAATAAAAGTGAAATTTCGTCAAAATAATGATAAAAATGATCTGTGAAAATCTCAACGAAGTTTATCTCGAATCTGCTTTTCCAGAGATAGCAGAAAAAGCCGCAGAAGTATCCCAAAATCTCCTTCCTTCGGTTTCAAGAGAAAGATTGTATATGTACGTAAAAATTTAGCATCTGATGTCATGCAGAAAATATTACTGCTGCAGTTGAAGAAAAAGTATAGTGTACAACACGTTTGAAAATCATTTTTTATTATACTTCTTTGAAAACACCTTATTTTCATCTGTTTTAGTAATAATGTAAGATGGGCTTTTTCGGGCTAGCGCACGGAAAGAGCGCACGGAAAAAATTTTCCTGGTCTCCAGTTCTTTCAGTGTGCTGAATGAAGATACCGACTATTTTTTGGCTTTAAAATAGAAATATAGGTATAGGAAAATAAACTAAACTCAAGAAAGTCTATATGCTATCTGATATTTAATATGTACCTATTTTGTATTTTATTTCGTAAATATTTGAATATTTAGATGAATTTCTGAAATATTTTTTGACGTTTTGTCAATCTTATCTGACATAGAGAAGTATAATAAAAAATATCGTTCATTACACGTCCAGAAATGGAGTTTCCATGCTTGCTTGACTTCCCGTGTTCGGCTGCGCCTCACACGAGAATTTGTCAAGCGCGCACAGAAAAATCCTTTTTTCCGGACTGGTAATGAAATATACTATTTCACACTCGTCCGACTTGCGGTAAATTGTATAATATACTATAATATAAAATAATATCATAAGTTGTAATTTGCAAACAACGGGCGGATTTGTTTTTAATTGACTTTAATATTTAAATTTAAAAACGTAATATCTAGTCGTTTAATTGACAGAACTGGCACGACCAGGTATAACATATATTTCATAAAAGCTATTATTTGTTTAATATCCGTAGAAATTCGGGCCATCGATTATCCCTAAAAATGCCTGGAAGCTATTTCCGTATATTTCGCGATGCCATAATAAATTCACCGCTCTAAATTTTAGCAATTCAGACTCTAAAACAATGCAATTTCCGAATATAATGCTCATTCTTCTCTACAACTAGAATCCACCATTTCTCCTCAAGCTGCTGCTGCTGCTAAGCTTTTAAATACGTTAGACGATTAAATTATGTAGACAACAAATTTTACGAGGAAACAGATACTTTGACGCTATATACAGGGTGTGTGAAAGGTTCTACCGACAAAATTTTACCGGTTATTCTTTGGTCAAAAATAAGAAAAAAGTTTTTATTAACATGGGTCCGAAAACACTTCGTTTGGGACCTAAAGGGTGATACAATTTTAATTTTACTCTGGTCTTTTGATATTTACTTTACAGGCAAATTTTCTCAAAAATTTGCACTAAGTTTGTGGAACTCAAAACCATATACCTCACTCCGAAAACGAACGCTGCATTCTCGCAAGCGCACTATGGTCTAATCTACGCGTACTGTTATACTACGTGTTCTCAAGCACAGCTGCCCTTGAGCAAAATAATTAAATTAAAAAGTCGGTTCAACTTAAAAAAAGAATGATTAATCTATTACTTCTAAGTTAGGCCCGCCTAAGCTAAAACCTTTTTTAACGCATTTGTGGTGTTAATGTCTTACTTAAACCACCATCTACCAATCTGCCAACTCCTAATAGTCAAAGGTCATTATCGTAAAACGGAGGCATTTTCACCCGAATGCCAGATGTAGAGACGTATTCCTTGAGAACAATTAGTATAATTTTAGAGAATTTTGCTATTAATATTAATAAGAGGTGTACAGGTGAATAGGCGGGACTATTAAGGTGATATATGAAGTTGTGTTCAAGACGTTATTTGCTCTTTATTAGATACATCCCGAAATTAACACTCTACATGGAAATAAACTGACTGTAATATATTTGGTAGTTTGGTGGTTTGCGACAGTATTCTACTATGTGAAGATTTAAGCGTTTTAGGAGTTGTCTTTAAGCGGTTAGTGATACTCTAGTAAGTAGTATGCAGAAATAACACCCATGAAGAGAAGTAATTAGGTCCCATCTCCACTATTTTAGTCTTTTTAAAATTGTTCTTAAAACTTATTTGGAAGCGTTTACCTTGAAGTATTTTTTAAACTTAACAGGTTCCTCTTTTGCGTATAGGTACAGTATGTCCGCGGATGAGGTTTAGAAGAAGACCAATGGACCAAATTTCGCCAGATACGTAAAAATGTCACTCCTAATCAAGTTTTTGCTTGTAATATCAACAAGATTCACGTTATGAAAAATTTAATTTTTTACATAGCATAAAAAATACGAAAACGTTATTTTGAGTAAGAGTAAAAACATACCTTGTTTATCATTTTCTACCAAAAGAATAAATATAAAATACGTTTTAAAGCCGAAATACAAGATTTCATAAAAAAATATAAATATTAAAAGTAACGAGTTTTATTACATTTTTTTTAAAGTCCCAGCTATTCTCTCTTACACCTTTAACCAGAATACTAGTTTCTACATATTAAATAATAATGACACCTATGGATATATCTGTCAATGTCTTTATTAAATGAAGCAATTATTTAAATCAAAATATTGTTATTCAAGCACAATTTTTAAATAATACGATCATTTAATTAAACTCAAAAGGATATGATATAAAATAAGCAATACTATAAAGATATCAAAATTCAAAAACTCCACCACACCACCCCCCCCCCCCCCACCCATATTCAACACATTTTTCTAATTGGTTGGAGAAACCCAAGAGGTTCTTTAATTTCTATTTTTCTGTTTTTATTTCCTAATAAATATTAAAAATCAATAAAGTATAAAACCTTTTGCAAATAATAAAATTCAAGGTTGCATTTCTTCTTTATTTAATATTTAACTTTCATTTAAATACGTAGTAGTCGGCTACAAACAAAGCACATTTCGGAATAAACATGAAAAGAAAATATTTCCCTCAATTTATTTCTATTCCAAACCGGCACCTTTGTCGGCGAAACTTCAAAAGTCCAGTTCCATTAGAAAACCTCTTATATGTCACTTTTATTGCTTTTGCCTTGTAAAAATATAATTCTCCAAATGCATAAAAAAGATCCAAACATGGCTACAGATATCCTATCCCTGTCTCCTCGTCGTCGTACCAAGGTATCAACGTTCCGCCCCTTTCATCTTTCTAACAAATAAAATAATACCTGCTAAAACATTATTCCCATAAGAGATTTTGCGTCATCGCCAAATTGACTCTTAATTGGTCAACCCTTTCAAGGCGGGTTCCGAGGGGTGGCAATATTCATTAATCTTCGAGGTGTCGTTCGGAGCAGCAGTTAGTTAAAAAAGTAACTCAGCGGTGAAGAGTCGTTGGGTCGCGTCAAGCGACTCGACGAAAGTCGGTCAAGTGTCTGACCAGACACGGTCACACAAAGTCGTAAAAAGAAGGGAGTGCGGGAAAAAGTCCCCATCTCTCTGGGGTCGTCAGCACCCATTTCTCCAGGCAAAGGCGTATTCTCGGGTCACAGGACACCCCCCCCCCCCCATTTATCTAGGCAAAGTCCTGTTCTCAGGTCACAGAACCCCCCATTTCTAACAAGGCAAAGTCCTGTTAAACTCGTTCGAGTCATCAGTATCCTGGAACCCCTCAATTCTCCAGGAAACGTCCTATTAAACTCTTTTGGGTCATCAGTATCCCGGAACCCGTCATTTCTAACCAAGCATGGACCTGTTCTTTTTCGGGTCGTAGTACCCCCTTATCTTCCGCAGGCCATCAGAGCCGGAAGAACGTAACACTACCTCAAACCTCTTTCGAGCCTCTAGTGCTCAAAGAACTCTCGGCCAAGAGCCATTCAACGAGATAACATCTTGTAACCAAAATGTTATGTAAAAATGAATATTCTTATTACAACTGCCGGAATAAAGAGTTGTGTAAATATGTAAATAGATGAATATACGTTGTATGTTTAGTATCTACAAGAAGCAACTGGCAGATATTGCGCAAAAAGATGACATGAACCAGCATCCCATGGAAATAGTTTACAGTAAGATGGAGGTAAGGTCTAGGTATAACGCCCCTTATCCATCCATAATTGCTTTCTTAAATATCTGAAGGGATTCCTGATTTCTATTTGGTATTGGAGTGGCAAAAACAAAAGAAACCCCCATAGAAACATATCGGGCAACGTTAAGTCGGGGCTCCTTGGGGCCACAAAATTGAGCCATTTCTACCAATCCACCTTGGACCAAATCTGCGATGAAGCCATTCTATTACCTCGGGAGCGCAATGTGCTGGACAACCATCTTGTTGAAAATATATTTTTTGACGAAAATTTATTGGCAAAATTTTCGAGTTCATCGCTAAAAAATGTATCCAGCATTTCTAAGTAAATATTCTATTGCAGGTTTTATTTAAAAAATATGGGCTTATTATGCCATGGACAGATATCGCGCATACACATAAACACGTTCACTTTTGTAAAATATTGTCTTCGCCTCATTCCAAATTCGGAGTTTTCCCGAGACCAGTACGTGACATTCTGGGATGCTACAGTTCCATAAGTAGAGAATATACAATCATCAGAAAACATAATAAATTTATAAAAATGGATATTTCCACTTAAAATTTGGTCTCCCGCCCATAAACAAAAATCTAGTCTTTTCGCATCATCTTCCTCTTCCAATGTTTGGTTAAAGTGGAGTTTCAACGGAAATAATTTATTTTCTTTTAAGATCACCTGAATATGAGTTTTTTACTTCTAGAAGATGTTTAGCACGATTTCTAAGGGACATCACGGGAGTTTCTCTAACAAACTGAAGAACTCAAACTGTGGCAGCCTCGTTTGGTCATATTTTTTCTTCTTCTTGAGATTCAAAACCGAACCAGATCATTGGAAGTTTTTTATTGTGTTGTAGATTGTCATTTCAGTTATTGGGATTCCTACAAATTTCTCGCTAAATTATTCCATGATGTAGCGATATGATATGTGGCCAATCACATAACAATGGACTATAAAAATTCTTTGTTCAGTAGATAGCATTTTGATGAGAAGTATTTTAAATTAAAATAATTGCTTCATTTAATAAAGACATTAGCAAATGTCCATAGGTGGCATTATTGTTTAATATGTAGAAACTAGTACTCTGGATAAAAGTGTAAGAAAGAATGGTTGGGACTTTAAAAAAATATTGTGACAAAACTCGTTACTTTTATTATTTAAATTTTTTAATGAAACTTTGCTCTTCGGCTTAGTGTTTAATTTAAAACATATTTCATATGTGTTCTTTTGATAGAAAAAGATAAACAAGGTAGGTTTGCTCTTACACAAAATAACGTTTTCGTATTTTTTATGCTCCCTGTATAAAAAATTAATTTTTTCATAACGTGAATCTTATTTATTTTTCAAGCAAAAACTTTTATTAGGAGTGACACTTTTACGTATCTTGCAAAATTTGGTTCATTTGTTTTCTAAACCACATCCGCGTACATAATGTATAGGGTGTTTCAAAAAACGTGTACCGTCGCTTAAAGGAAGATTCTTTGAAAGAAACTAAGGCAAAAAGTTCATATGGAGGGTTCGCAGATGCTTTGTTTTAAATTTGTTAATTTTTTTCACTTTTTTCAAAATATTTTCAAAATGGCTTCAGCAACCTTGATTAAATTGACGTTGTGGAAAGTACTTAAATTAAGCATAATTCTGACTGTGAAAGAAGTTTGACAGGTCCTCCAGGGGCGTGCATATGAGAAGACGGTAAAATATTTTGTTTAATAAAAACATGTACGCCACTGATTGTTTTTACATTTTTGTATCTCAATCAAATAGTTTGGTTAATTCTTAACAAAACTTACTTCTTACATTTTCTTAATTTTTATTTCGTTTAGGAGATCAATGCAATTTTAATAAGTGCCTTATTGGTTTAGATTTCCCAAAGAGATAATTGCACATCGGTTTTAACAGTAAAGCGCATTTAAAAAATTGAACACCGTGTATCTTTGAAACAAAGCATCTGCGGACCCATCCTCATATAAACTTTTTGCCTTAGTTTATTTGAAAGAATCTCCATTTAAGAAATGGCACATGTTTTTTGAAACACCCTGTATAGACGACAGAAAACTCGACGACAGCAATATGCTACTGGCAGACTAGAAAACTACCGTTTAAAATATTTCTACGTCAAAAATGCCGCGAAAAAATCTCTCCAGAAAAATTGAAACCCATCAGAAAACGCCAAACTCATATTTTATCCTAAAATATCTTGCTTAAACAATAGCATCGTATAAGTAATAAAAAGCAAAAAAAGAACTCCAACACAGCGTTTTTTTTTCAAACCACGCTTCGGCAACACTACTCTCGATTCTTTACGGCCCGAATTCCCATTTTTTATCGTTTTCTAAAGGGAGGAATTTCTTTAAATTTCCTGCTTTTTATTCCTGTTTTTCTCCCGGCGTATTTTTAAAGAAATTACTTTGGCTACGGTCTAACGATAAGCTGCCATTCACTGAGAAAAACTACTTTGTCAACGGCTGAAGTAGATTGCAACGAATTTAAGTTTTATTTGTGTTTTGCATAATTTGTGACAACCAGCTTTTTTATGGGATAATTGGTTTTTGACTTTTTTTTACATACGAGAAAGGAAAGTGTAAAGGGTCTCCCAATAGGTATTTCGGGACATACCTACTTTTTAAATAAAACCAACAATTTTAGATAAATAACATGCCTGTTTATTTTATCAAAAAGTAGAGACATGGCAGTTATATTTAAAAAATAATATTCTCCAAATACCCCCCTCGGCTGCTTCTACAAACGATCATTCTTCGCGTGAAATTCTCAAGAACATTTTAGCACAACTGCAGTTCAATTTTACCAATAACTCGACGAATGTTTTGATTCAGGTCACTAATCGTCTGCGCATTGTTAGAATAGACTGTCCTTGAGGAATGCCCACAAGAAAAAATCGAGGGTGTTAGATGGCATGCTCTTGCTAGCCACTCATGATCCAATAAAAGGAAGGTATGATTCCAAACCGTGTCAAATTCGGCCGGGTTCGCGCATGCGTCACGCTGTGAGATATTTTTGAAATTTATAACGCGCAATATAGAGTTTACGTTAGTTATAAGCGATTTTATATGAATATAATATTTGCATATTTATATACATAAACATATAATAATGCAAGAAACAAAACCTAATACATTTAAACCTGACACCTTCTTGATAAAATTTAAATTTTAGGTCCATTACGGTCCCGAGTTTCTTATTGTGCCAACTTAATTAGAAAATCAAAAATCACTAGTATTTAGGGTTACTGGGAATGCCAACACAAAAGTGTTATATTAGAGAAAGTTTGGTAACTTTCCAGGCTAACTAGATATCAATACCCACTCGTAAAACTTCATAAATTTTAACGATTGTAAAATACAAACTACTTAATGAACTCAGGTAAAACGTCAAATGTATACTAAAGAAAGAGGACGGCTCCGTCAACACGTGTCAATAAATTGAGCCCTCTCTGGGTCATACTGGAAACTTTTCATCCGACCCTCGTAATTTAAAACCATCTAGGAGTTTGGTAGTTCAAAAACAACAGCGCGCGAAATTAAACAGACAATTGCATTTTCTTGAACAAGGTATGTATCTGGAAAGGCTCGAATTTAGATGCGCCCGCCGGGTGGTACAAGAAATTACCAGCACTGAAATGAACATTTCGCAGCAGATGTTTGCTAAGATATAATGGTAATCGATAGAACGGCAGTGCAGGATCTTGTACTTCTATTATGTTGTGAATATTCTCAGTATGTACTATATAATGAAGGTTGTTCGTTTTTGTACACGAAACACATAGCTTTTATGTTAAAGCTTACAACTAATGAACTAAATCAGGCTTAACATGACATTGAGATATATTTCTGGAATCTCCAGGAAACTGCTAAAACAATATTCGCGGAAAATCGCTTTAGATTAGAAGATAAAAGATTTTTGAAGTGAGAGCCACAGATATTAAAATTTTCTACCTTGTTTGAAAGGCATTTTCTTAAAAACTACTAAACCAAATCTAAAAAACTGAGCAGCGTTAAAAACAGAATTTAATGAAATGAGCTATCATTTGACCCCTATTCCCATTTAAAATTTTAGGAGTAAAGCTCACCACTGCCAGGGGATTAAAGTTAAAGGGTTGAAAATATAAGCAAATCGGTAAATATGAAAAATCGGGTTTGTTTCGTATTCATTGGCCAACCCTGTATATTAGAATACGGTACCTACAAGTTTTGAAATAAATGTGACAGATTTGCCTGTATGCGGAAGAAGCCATTTCTGTTTTTTTAAGCTCGGTTTTAATACGAAACCCCACCCTTAAACAAGCTAAAAACATAGTTACTTAGCAGACAAACGAACACAGAGACTTGAGGACGCCAAACAAAACATCTTTCGAAATTTATTACAAAGCAGGGAGAAGTAATAAGAGGTAATATTCAACTCGCAGAATGCGTATAATGTTCGCATTTTGAAAATTATTTGCTCAAAGACTGAACAAGAACACACTAAGAAAATAAATAAGCTCATTCGAGCAACCGCAGAGCTCGTTACCGTATTGTCAACCTAATGTTCGTACTTAATGAAAATTGAAACCTGCTGGGGCATTTCGACATTAGCATAACCCACCGTGTTGTTTTACAGACGCGTAAATGAAAATTACAATTTCTGATACTGAGATTCTGCTTGATATACGTGTCTGTTTCATTAACTTTTTCTTCTATTTTAATTTAAGCTAAATTTTTAGAGGAAATTTAGCGTAACGAATGCGTTGGGATTCCCAATAAGGAATCTCCAAAAAAGTTCGTATCGGATCATGCAATATTCGTGAAAATTCGCTTTAGATTAGAGGATACAGTTGATTAAACAAAATCTATTTGAAACGATGGTCAATAAAAAATTTAATTGACCGTCTGTCTGTTAAAGTCTGTTTGATAATACATTAGTTCTTTTGTGTGCAACGAAGCATATATTGAAAAACAGTAAAAGTAAGTATGTAAGGCAGGTAACTACTAGCAGGTCTACGTAAGCGCTCTATTTCCGGACAACTTCGAGAGGAGCAGTTTAAATCTAATAATTTAAAGTTGTAGCAATATAAATGATAATGTAATGTAGCGAAATGTGAATGCTGCAATTCGGGAGGACTTGGCCAGTTGACTAACGATGTCGTTAACGTTTTCGCGGGGGAGCCATCTGATACTGCACGGGTAGTTTAACGTTGGCCTAATTTAAAAAGCCGCGCGCGCGGTTTTATTCGGACAGGTTACATACGGAATTTATTTTTATGGTAAGTAAAAGGCGGGCGTAATTTGTACGTTTATCAAGTGTTCGTTTTAAATTGGAAGATTGGGTTAATTTTCCCTTTAAATAGATTTTTAAACAATTTAGTGAATATCACCTTTTAGTATTCCAGATATGTTATAGAACGAGTAGTGGAGGGACTATTCGAATTCAAAATATAGAAGTATTCGATTCTGGCACCTATTCGATACTGCAATAGAGAATAATCGAAGGCTGAATCGGAATGAATCGACAACCTTCGCGTCGTCTCCGATTATCCAGTGTAGCGTAGTTTGTTGTTGATTTAGTTTTAGTCCTTGTCCTTATATATTTTTTTAATTTCGAATGGGAGGAGACAAAATCCTGGGTGCGCTACTGTTGAGCAGGCATAATTGGTAACCGAGTCACCGGGCCAATATGTTTTAAAGATAATCTAAATGGACCGTTACATCTTAATTTTTTGCGAAGGACCTTATTCCAGCTCTGGCTGCTTTATTTCCTCATCGTGAAGATCTTCATGATGATCGAATATGGTTTTAGCAGGATGGTGCACCGCCACAGTACGAGTAAAATGTTCGACAATATTTGAATAAAGTTTTTCCTAACGGGTCGATAAGGAGAAGAGGTACAATTGAGTGGCCGGCAAGATCGCCAGATCTTAACCCCCTTGATTATTTTCTTTGGGTCACCAGTAAAGTTTACGTGACAAAACCAGAAAATTTAGAGGAACTTAGGCAACGAACATTTCCGACAATATTTACGATAAAAAAATTATTTAAAAAATACCATTTTTAAATTTTTTTTTCGCTTATCAGGTAACAGAAATTCAAAAGTAAATAGTGGGTTACATTCCTTCATTTATGCCCTTTTCCGTGAGCTATACGTGCATTTGCATTTGAAAAAAAAAAGTTGGGTTAGTTTCTGTGCCTAAAGCGTAAAATTCACGGAGATGAAAAAAACTGTTGAATCAAAAAAAAGGTAAGTACCCGTGTTGTTGAATTTTTTCAAGGAATGGATGAATCTTTGTTACGAAATTTTTTCCAGTTAAATAATCCATCCTGTATTTTGGGAATCTCCAGAAAATTTACAATCGGATAAAGTAATTAGGGAAATTTTATTTCTTTTTTTTCATGATAAAATTGTAGCTTTTTCAACCCGATCCGGGTTTCTCTTGAATTATTACCCTGGAGGAAAATAGAAAACACTAAAAACAACGGCAGTGAGTAGCCGGTGGCGCCGCCGGCACAACCGTACATAATTAAACATAAATTTTCGTTTATGAATCCAATTCGTTTGGGTAAACGTAACCTTAATTTAATTACTGAAATGAAACGGGTAATTCTTCGAAGTTGACCTCATTCGTTGTCCGCGGCAGTAGCAGCCAAGTACATATAGAAATTCATAAACCAAAGCAAAAAAGCGTATGCCGTGAGAGGGCGTAAATTTCTTGGAATATATAATATATAATCCAAATAAACCTAAAATATATTTTTTTGGTATTTTCTACAAATACATTAAATATATGGTGGTTGTTTTCATTCATTTAAAAAAGATTTTCTACTACAAATTTTCATACAAAATTCGAAACTTGCCAAAAACGGTACTATTGGTTGTGACGTCACATGTCATGTAAGTAAAAGTGTTATAATGACTATTACATGGTGAATTTCAGTGTTAATTTATTTTCTTGATTATTTTCCAGAGGTTAGAATATTTCGTGGATAAGAAACATTACATTTAAATAAAACAAATGTTTATAAATGACCGGAACGGAATTTGTCCTGGTATGCTGGATGGCCGCTCATTTGTCTTTAAATTTTCATTACAAATACTTATTGTTTATTGTAACATAAAGATAAACGTACAGCCAAATATGCTTACTTCAATCTGACGACACTGACCCTTAATAATCTACCTATTCACGAATTTTTTTTCATTAACTTTGCACTAATTAGTCTGTTCTCATCTCTTCTCATCACATGACCTAATCATCTTAATTGTCCTTATATATCGTTGTTTCGACAGGGACTATGTTTAGGTTTTCTCGGAATGATTTCTAATTTTATCTTTTCTTGTCTTTCCCTCTATTTTTCTCAGGAATTTCATTTGCGTACTTGTTATTCTGCTTCTCTGTTTTTGTGTTGTTGTCCAGGATTCGCAAGTCGGTTTAACTATTTCTGTTTTTATTTGTTTTGGTATTCCTTTCTTACTTAAAAAGTTACTCTTATATATATAGTCTCTCAGTTTTTGCTATTCTGTCATTTATCTTGTCTCCTTCTTATTCCTAAAATTATCTACCTGTTCTAGTATTTCGCCGTCTATCTGTATATTGTGTCTTTAATTAGACAAATATACGAAGCAAAGGAATTGGGAAAAAAGAAGAGAGGTAGACCGAGAACGTGGAAAAAAGTGCGCACAGCGGTTTATAAAAGAGGAACAAGATGGGAAGATATAAAAGTACTAGCAAATGACAGAAAAGAATAGAGGAAAATACCTAAGAACTCAACTCGACACCGAAAGGAATAAGGGTTCCCAGGATTAAGTAAGTAAGTAACTTTGCACTAGGTATGTACTTTCTTCCAACATCGGCTGTTCTGGGAACGTGGAAGATGATGTTTTCAGGGCACTTGCAGTGGTATTTTTGCAAATTGGCACAATACAATAGTCATAGGGTAGTTTTTAAATAGATTTCATTGTTAAACAAAAATAATTATACACAAATTCAACTGCAATAAAAAAAACAACCGTAACACAAACAACAATTTTATTACTGTCTGGGCAAGTAAGGCGAGAATTATACCGAGAAGTATTTTTTTTTTCTTAAATAACCATAGCAATTTTCTTCAAAATGATATTTTTGGGTTTGTAATGACTTGCTTGGATAATTTATCCAATAAAAAAAACATATTCCCTATTCTATTTTTCCTTGTTCATTGCTGTATACGACCAAAATCAAAATCCATTGTAAATTTTACATAAATTTCCACTTTTCACAGAACTACCCCAATTGGAGCACGAATGAATGATATACACGGACCGATTTTGGTTCGTTAGAGATTAAAGGTGGTCTGGAGAGTAATGGGATGTTCTGTTTTCAACGGGGTAATGAATAATTACAATACAATGAAAATAAATAAGGTAATGTTCCGGCGGTATTTTAATATTTCAAAATTAAAGGTTGGGCTGTAAAATATCAAACAATCAAAGGAACTTCCGCTGTCGTTAACAAGGTTCGTATTTATAATTTTTATTATACTTCACACAAAACTTCTATTTTTGTTCTCTTGTTCTTCTTTTAATTCGCTTTCGCTTCTACTTAATAATTCTTGTTTCTCCTTCTTTCTCTTCTTTTTTTTTCTTCTCCTTCTTGTTTCTTTGGTCCAATTTTACGAAGCTTCTTTCCCCTTTTTCTTGAAATATAAGATATTCAATGCTACCGCTATTATTGCTAACCAAAAGTTTGACTGAATGTTCAGAAAGTTGTGTGGTGACCACACCAGATTTTTTGTCTTTTCTTTTTAAAAATTCGCTTTCTTCTTTTTTTTTCTACTTCTTTATTTTCACTCAGATTTTCGTAAACACCCTTTTATACTGAATTACGGCCGTTGCCAAGATAACCACCTTCGTGTTTATTGTAATTTACATTTCCATTTCCAAAATTTATTTAGACACCTAATTATGAAACACTGCTTATAAACCAGCTGTGCCTGCACAATTTCAGGACAGCTAGGTAATTAGACTAAATAATAGTGTCTAACATATATTGTACAAGTTATAAAAATGACTCCTTTATTTATAGTATTTTTAAACGTATTGTACACTATACTTTTGTTACAACTTGATTTTTATGCACTGAATCAGTTTCTAAATTTTTAGATATATACAATCTTCCTTCTGAAACCGAAGGAAGAAGATTTTGGGATACTTCTGCGGCTTTTTCTGCTATCTCTGGAGGAGTAGATTCGAGATAATCTTCGTCGAGAATTTTTATCATTATTTTTACGAAATTTCACTTTTATTCTATATTGTTAAATCTTGTCGATTCTCTGGGTGGCGGCTGATTGCAAGAAGGCAGCTTTCAAATTATGATTGCTGCCAAAACTGCTTATACTATATTTCGAAACGTTTGTTCAAGCTTGTATGGAAGATAGATCTAGTAGCTAATATGCGCATTGTATTAATGTATTATTAATATTAATTAGCGGTTAAACATAAAAATTTATAAATACGATCACAGCCATGCCAGCGCTAGTCATCAAATATCGCGTCGGAGGTAGAGTCTCAGCGAGTTGACCGAGAGGTCGAGGGTTCGAGGCTGTGTTGGGGTAAACTTTTTTTTAATTTTTATTATTTCAAAAGTTAGATTGGCTCTAAAAAGTGTATTGGCAACAAGTTAGCACTTGTTCCTGGATAAAATATTTTTAAAATTATTGGCAATCTCATATTTACTACAGCTCGCAGCCTGAACGTGCGTAGAAAAAGATCGTATTACTATGTCTAGCCGCCAGTATTGTATTTATTAAAGAAAACGTAGTTTCGGCAGCGTTCCTAATTTTATTTTACGAATGATTATACTTTTAGCTCATAATAACCTCACCATCTATTTATTCTGGGCATTTAGTACAAGGCGCGACCTCTATTGAGGAAACGCTAAACGTATCAAAATGGGAAGGCGCTAACAATCTACCAATCTATAGAACTAGATCACAGAAAAAAGCCATAAACATCTAGAGTAGCAATGTTCAATATACTGCAGTACCTATTTTATGATTTTTGCGGTGTTTATTTGTAGGTAAATAATTTCTTGGCACAGTATTAAAAAACCTTCCTTAACTAAAAAAGTGTATTTTGCTTATTGCATTGATATCACTAGTTGCCCACAAAATTTTGACCCATCTATAAAAAAACTCACGGACCTGATATTGTTCTTTTTAGTTTTTCATTATTATTTATGATTTTTTTTTTATTTCAATAAATGTTGTTTGCACACTGAATTACTATTATTTTTAAATCGGAGAGGGGGGCGCGTCGTAGAAGTTCCGCCCCGGGCGCAGAAATGTCTAGTTGCGGCCCTACATATAATTCCTTCGTTGTTCAGATAGAACTTTTTTTAAATCCCCAAAAACTATGCTTTTGTAAAAATTTAACTGGTTTGAAGATGTCTAGGGTTGAATTGTCCTAGAAACCACATCACTTATTTATGTAAGTATTTAAAAATTTCAATCTAAAAATATTTCTTTTAACCAACCAACTATGCCTACTGAAGGGTGATCACGTGACCTCCGCCGCGGCCCTGTCGGAGTATGATTTATCGTTTTATCTCTGCCGCTATTTAGAACTTTTTAAAAGTTCATCACGCGGGCACTATCTTTCTAAAAAGCGCTGTTACTGTTGCGTGAGAAGTTAGAAGCCGGCGGACTTTATAATCAGATTTATAATTTGAATTTATTACTTCTGTGAAGCGCGGCCGCCGCCCGCCCGTATTTTATATCGTGCAAAAAGAACACAAAAGCCCGCGCTAGTGCTCCCTTGTGCCCCCTGAACTTTCCGTGAAGTTTAGAGGTTGATTATTGCATGGAGTTTCGCATGGATTTATTAGGACTGGATACAGGATGAGTTCACAATCTTTGAAGCCAAAACAAACCATTCTAAACGACACTGGAAACACAATTTGTAAACATTGGCCACATCTTATTTTACCTTGTATTTTTGTACAAAAAATACGTTAGAAGCATCACAAGAATTACTAAAAGTAATAAAATCCCTAAAATATTTTATTTTTCTGCTAAATAATAATAAATTTAAGTTAAAAAGGTTTTATTATTTATAGGTTATGATATTTCTAAAGGTGTTTATTTAAAGTCGCTCCGAGTCATTTATAAATCTATATAAATTTATACGTCGCACTTTTTCTTTTCTAGTTCATTAGACAAAGACGTACGTGTAACCGAGTGTTCAGACCGAGGTTCAGCCGTGTTCCTAAACAACCATAACAGACAGCAACACTTCTGAGCTCCAACACTCCAATGCAATTTTATCTCTTTCTACTACCATTCTTGATTCAATTACGTAGTAATTCGTAGCTTGTCTATGTTCGTAGTTCGTAAACTGCTCCCCCAAGAGAATATCAAACAACAAAATATAAGGCTTCACGTTCGATACGCTCACAGTACCTATACAGATATCGAATCTTTATTATAATAAATCCATGGAGTTTCGGAACAAAGTGGCATGTTATTTTTTTGCATTTTGGGTGCAGTTATCTCGCGCCCTACTTGTATTTCGACGGGGCACGGTGCAGCGATCTTATGGGGAATTGGGACAAAAATCCGAACTCGGAAACAAATTAATTTTATCATATAATTTATTTACCACAAATCTGTCGGAGAGTATATGTTGTAGACCATCTTGAACGTTCTCCGGCAAATGTGTTACTGTTCTTTATGGTATTTAAGAAAAAAAAAATAGTTGAAAAATCAAAATTTACAAAAAAAGACATTGGCCCTTTGAAAATTGACTGTTTGACAAAAAAAGCATTATAAAGGCGGTTTTCCACCAAATCGACTCAGTTTGGTTTGTGGGTTGATGTTTTTGGAAACCACACAGTAACTATGTTTCCACCAAACCGGCAAAAAATGTCCCTACCTATTGGGTCATCCTATACAATTACCGAAAAAAATCTTCTTTGGTGTACAAAAAATAAGCCGTAAAAATAAAATTATGACCGACAATAAAGTAAAAATAAAAAAGTCCCGGAAAATTAGTCAACTCATTTGCCAAAGTCCAAAACGTCCCAGGTTTTAAAAACCTCTTATTACGCCGGAAGTTTTAGCGGCTGCGGCGGAGCGGTTGGAGAAAAAGTTTTCGAGTTTTTTTTTAATAGGATAAACTTTTGCCAACAACAATTTATGTTTTAACTCACGTAGACGTAGTAGATAAACACGAGGGGTTCCGTAATGTTTTGTCTAAAGTTTGGCAGAGCTGAACGTAAACAACGTTTAATTTTGTAAGTTGTACACTTTGTTGTTTAGTGTTACTGTTACGCTAATGTTTTTAGTCGATTCCGTATTGGGTGATCAAAGTTTTAGGCTCGTTTCTCGCAGTGGCATCCCGTACTAACGGATATATAAGAGCACGTGTCCCAAATTAAATATCGTATCATTAGGATTTTAGAATAAGGAATATGCATTACACACTCAAAAATATATTTTAAAGAAAATGACAAGGATAATTTAACTAAAAAAAATGTTTTTACTTCTCAGTATAATTCATTACAATTGTTGGGGAAACCCGATCGTTCGTTTAATTTCTATAACTCTATTTTATCTCTAAATAAATATCAATATCCGAGCAGGTATAAAATCCCCGTCAAATAAAACAAGCTGAAACTTGTCTCCTTTGTAAATTTAACTTGCATAAAGATACGCAGTTATCGGCAAAACATAAAGACTATTTCGGCTAAAACATCTAAAGAAAATCTTTCTTTTAATTTAGTTCTTCTAATACCGATTTTGTCGGCGAACTTCAAAGGCTTAGTTTCCTTTGAAGATTTCTTATCTCTTAGTTTTATTACTATAACGTTCTAAAAATATATTTCTGGTAGATGCAAAAGAAGGCCTGTAACCATGGCAACAAGTATCAACCCCTTTACGTCTCTTGGCCGTACCGCTTATCTAGTTCGGCCTCTTCCTAATGTTTAACGGTCAGAAAAGATTTACGTCATCGCGAAAGCGACGTTAATTGGCCGGACTCGTGGAGGATAGTCTCCAAAGGATGTTATATTTCATTTCAACTTGGCCCCCGTCGGGAACGGAGAGCAGTTGACTAGAGAGCTCAAAGAAAGCCTGTTGTGCCCCGGGCGCAAAAATAAAAGTCGGTCAAGTGCGTGACCGGAAATCACACAAATTCGGTGTGTAATTCAGTGCGGGAAAAACTCCCGTTTTCTCTTAGGCATAGTCCTACAATTCAGTGCGGGAAAAACTCCCCTTTTCTCTTAGGCATAGTCATATAATTCAGTGCGGGAAAAACTCCCCTTTTTTCTTAGGCATAGTCCTATAATTCAGTGCGGGAAAAACTCCCCTTTTCTCTCAGGCATAGTCCTATATTTTATTTTATAAAACAAGGAAAATCAGTTTAAATGCATAACAATAACATCTCGTAATAACAGAATATGAACAACACACGTCATTCCTGTACTAGTAATAATATTTGTGCATACTTTTGACCAAGAAATAAAATAAACCCACATAGTTTAGTGAAATAGATGTCTTTTACTTTCAACAAGTCGCAGCTGCCAGATTTTGCGCATTCGGATGGAGCTGAGCCAGCCTCCTAAGGAAATATTTTACAGTAAGGTGGAGGAAGGGTTAAAATAGAGCCTTATTCATTCAACAATTTTAAAATCTGTTATTTGCCTTCAGTGCCAAGACCTAAAGTTTTTTTATTTATTCATTTATTATCAACGGTAATTCCATTTTTACAACAAAAACAAATAATATATGTATTATTAAATCTTTCACAAGAGAGGTCATTCATAAATTACGTAACGCTGAAAGGGGGGGGGGGGTCGTCCGGTCGTTACTAGCAGTTACGGAGGGAGCTGCTAGGGGTGTAGGCACCGTTACGTAACTTTACCAATTACAGTTCAAAGTGGAAAATAAACTTTTTTTGCGGATGACTTAAAAGTGTTTGCATCAATATCGGGCATCGGGGATCGTCGGTTGCTTCAGGATGATCTGGACAGGCTGTAGGTGTGGTGTGATCGTAATCGATTGGGTCTGAATGTAGGCAAATGTAATGTGGTGACATATTCAAATAAAAAAAAACATAGTCGAGTTCGATTATAGCATACCTGCGGTCACGTTGGATCGTTCTGCTGCTGCCAGGCATCTGGGTGTAATTTTCGACAGTGAACTGACCTTTAACTGTCATGTGTCTGAAGGGCATTTGGTTTTATCGTGCGGAATTGCAGACATTTTACTAGTATAATAGGCCATTACGCATCTGTATTTCGAATTTGTTCGTACAAAACTGGAATACGTCTCTGTAGAATAACTCCGTACTATGAAACTTATAAGTCAGCTCTTCAAAGAGTACAGCGAAAATTTTTAAAATTCTTGGCTCTAAGGATGGAGGGCTTTTATCCTGAGAGAGGCATCGCGTATGATATTCTACTAGCAAGATTTGAGTTTCAGTCTTTGGAACTTAGAAGAAACAAGTCATCAGTTATCTTATTACGCAAAATCCTGCATGGTAAAATCGACCTTCCTGCCCTCCTCCAGCAACTGAATATCTTGGTGCCTAGAGTAACTACTAGAAATGGCTTAACATTCTATTGGCGTAGAGCGAACACCAACTTATATTTGAATTCTCCAATTTACTTGATGTGTACTGTTGTGAAATCATTTCATAACATGGGAAATAAACTAAATTCTGGTGCATGCACCATCGTGTATGCAACCCTTTAAGATATCTACATGGCATCGAATGCTAATGACGCCAGCTTGGAGTGATGAAACTTCTACTGGTTCATAGGTGTCGCCCCCTACCCTACTCTGGAGTAAAAATTGCATTTTTTTAATTATGTAATTAATATTTTTGCATTCTGACAATTGTAATGCTATATTTAACATCAAGCTCCTCTCTAGTATAAGCATATTGGGAAATTTCAAGTAATCTGATAGCACTATTTTTCATTGAGTTTGGGTCTTGATGACTAGTAAAGTGCTTTGTGACTGTTTTGCAGAGGATGCAACGTGCCACTCTTTCCAAGGACGACTTTGTCGTCAATGTTCCTAACTAAAAGTAAAAACTAAATTTAATCTGTCTCTAAGTTATCTACACAGGGTATGGATAATGTTTTGCCGATGTGGCAATAGCTGCAAGATTCTTGATCGTCAACAAATGTAACTAATATTACTATCAATAAATGTGAAATCAATATAAACAAACTAAAGGAAAGGTGGAGTACTATACAACACTTGGCAACAAAGGTAACACTGTTTCCTGTAATGTTATTTAATGGTGTAATTTTCTTAACAGAAACATACCTTAAAGGTAATGACTGGTTTACCAAAAATTATAAACATTTAGACGAATATCAGTCAGTTGAATGTTAATCAAACTTAGTTTTAAACTTACGTATTTCGGTAAATAAATCTGACAATTTATAATAATAATAAGTTTGGGTTTTTATAAATGTATGGTGAATTAAAATGTTATTTAATGTGTAATGAACGTTATTATCAATAGTTATGGTCTTTATATTTTATATGGTAATTTGAAAGTTCAATAAATAATAGATTATTATACTATATTACATTTAAGTTATCTTGTGTAACAAACTGCCCTGTAAATGGTTTTCTGTTGAGCTGTAATGCTAAATAAATAAATATTCCGTTTATTCCTTATTCCTATTATCCACTTCCGAATAATGATCCAAGGTCCACTTTCGTGGACACACCCTGCATTGTATTTATCCGGATAACAAGTAGCCTATGTCGTTCTCCGTGACGTAAGCTTCATCTGTGCAAAGTTAATTACGATTCGTTGCTCCGCTGAGACGTGATTGGGTAATAAACATTCGCATTTATAATATTCGCGATCTCAAATATGTGGCAACACCAATTTTACAAGATTGCGGTTACAATTGGGGTACATTTTATCGTTTGCTTTTCATTTCCACCAAATTACATTTAAACACCACAAAAAAGCACTTTACAGCTTAAAAACGAAGTCCAAACCAACTCAATTCCTTTAGTGAATCACTGCAAGTGGCAGCACCGTAATGGGTTAGGATTTATTTTTACAAAAACTCACCTGTAAGCTGGGATGGCACCCCAGGTCCAGCAGCATCTTCACCACTCCGATGTGCCCTTTGTTGACGCCGATGTGCAGCGCTGTCTGTCTCCTTTTGTTCCTCGCGTTCAGATCGGCGCCCGCGTGCGCCAGTAGCTGCACGACAGCCGGCTCGTCGCCGAAGGCTGCGTGGTGGACGGCGCGGTCGCCGTCCTTGTCCTCGATCTCGACGTCGGCGTGGAAGCGCAAGAGGACGGTTATCACCTCGAGGTGACCGTTTTGTGAGGCGGCTTGAAGGGCTGTGTGACCTGGAAAGAAGTAGTCATAAATACATATTCCTAAATGTTTAGTAGAAACCCATGATACAAATAAAAGAAGATATGACACCGCGTAGGTAGGCTTGGCCATATACGTCAGGCTGTGAGTAATTCCGCCATATTTTGTAAACGAGACACGTCTTTCCGCTTCTATTATAAATTTGCGTTACGATACTTCCGTCAAATCACCACAAATTATTTAGCGAAATTGTTCGTTCTCACCTGCAAAAACACCGTTAACATCGGGCCCCATACTCGTACTGGCAGTGTTGCTTTGCTTCAGAACTTCTTCGCATTTTTGGGCGTCCCCATTGGCGGCCGACTTTACCAATTCTTCGTTTACGTCACCGGACACGTGAGTTTCGAATAGTTTCTTCAAGAGGGCGCTGAGTCGTTCACCAGAAGTGGTACCTAAAAAAGAAATGCATCCGTAGTAGTGCATCCGTAATCGTATATCAATTTCGGTATGACGGATGCAGGAATCAACCCCTGATATTATATTTACTAGGTGCTTAATACCCTGTATAATAATCTGGTTGACACCAAGGAATCTTACCATGCATCGTTCCATCTTTGCTTGCCAATTTGGTAACAGCCAAAGGATTGTAAGTCCACGTGGTATTACAAACCTCGACTTTCAAGTCGTTATCGTTGTAAATCTGCTGAACGTGGCCCACCTTTCCAAGAGTCTAAAAAATACCATACAAATATATCTTTGCTATTTTATACGCTGTGGGGGCGAGCATAATAAAAATATTTAAACAATTAATTTGTTATTAATGTTTATTAAATAATTTTCTTAAATTATTTTCAGCACGCAATTAGAAAGGCTACACAACAATAACGAAAACGGCGAGATTAGAACTAGAGATAATGAATTTTCAATGTGACAGAAACAAACAAACTATTAAAATTTATAAATAATATAAATCGTATATATATTTTTTAAATTCCCGATAGACGTGTCGACGCAAATAAAGAAAAGATGGTACAAAAATTTTTTGTCAAATATTCAAAATTTTGTAAAAGAATGACTCATAAACATTTTTTCGATCACTAAACATAAGAAAGGTATTTTCAATACACTTACAGCAGCCATGCCATCAGCCCAATCCCCATGTCCCCTCTGCAACATCTTAACTCTTTCCATATCGGAGCATATTTGCACCACGTCTCCGACTGCGAATTGCTGTTGAGGCGTCTCGTTAAATCCCGCCGAGTTGGTAGGGGTCGCCACTTTAGTCAACACTGCCGGGTTGAAGGTCCAACGGTTACCGCTGTTGTAGGCCACCACTATGTCGTGGTCCTCGTCTATGCCTACCACTGTACCAATGCTAAAAAAGTAAAAAAAAGTTGCTGAATTCCACCCGGTAGAAAAAGATAGCAAGTCTCCAATCTAGTCTTTAAACACAGAGTGTTCACTGCATATATTGAAGCCGGTACCTAAATCCTGGTATGAATTCAGATGGGGGAAAATAGTAATAAAAAGAATCAAAAATGCCCATACCTGCTTAAACACTCGTACATCCCATCAGTCCACCCCCCGTGACCATGCTGCAAAGATTGCACAATTTCTAACTCCAGATCCACGTTGACTTGGTCTCCAATCTTGAGCCCTGCAGGTCTAGGACTAGCACCTTGCTCTCCCAAACAAGGAAGGTGGTCTCTATAGACGTTTTGACCCTTAGCATCGTTGACCACTTTGAGATCAGCCATGCCTTCGAAACCCACACGGTACAAGTTCTTTGAACCATTGTCCCATACAACATAGGCTGCAGATCTATTAGAATAGGAAGAATAATAGCGAAACTGTGGTGGAAAGGTTTAATAGTAGTTTATACAAGTTTTGAAAATGGCTCTTTTCACACAAGCAAGATGTTTGTGGCAAACGAGTGTAAAAAGGCATTTTGACATTACACTTTTTCTACAACTGCAGCACTGATATTTGGTGCATTGCATCATATGCTAAATTTTTACATATATACAATATAACAAACAGATATTATTCACCGCAAAAAATATTTGACAACTTATAGGAACAAACAAAATTCTTATTTATAACATATTCTCGGAAGACACTGTTGGTATATATTTTAATAAGCATATGCCTCTAAATAAAAATTATTATCTTAATTATGAGGCATAGTTTTATTTTATAAAATTATATACCTTTTTTCACATAAATAAATACATAGAACGCAATTGGCAGGCAATGTACCAATATCTACTATTTTAAATTAATTTATCCCTTTATTTACGACATGATTATTTTAAATCATATACTTTAAAATTTGTATTATAAGCAAGAGACAAAGTATATTGCCAATAGGATTTATATAAGATCGCCTATAACCAACGTAAACTCTATATTGCGCGTTAAAAATTTCAAAAATAACTCACAGCGTGACTGTTCTCTTACCTGGGACTTGCAGCCGACCAATCCTGTACCTCCTGCACTTTCCCCCTCCTGCCGTTGCCGCCATCCTGGTCCTCCCATTGCCAGTCTACACCGCGTACGACGCGAGCGCCCGGAAAAATGCCGCGGATCGCGATTTTCTTGGTTTTCCGACGGGGTTCCAAGTAGAAGCGTTCACCACCCGGTGTAGTGATGCGATAGAACCTGGAAAAGAAATGGCAATAAGACAAAAAGAAGAAGTTTTCGTGCAACAATAATAAAAGCAATCCATATTAAAAAAAATCGGCCAAGTGCAAGCTATACTTGCACAATTAGTGTTCCGTGCCATCAGCCCTCCACTCAACCTGAGCAAACCTCGGCCGTCCAATCTTCGCCCACCTGCCGCCCTACCCGCCACCGACGTTACCAATGCCGTATCACATCACGTATGCGCGGAGCTGAGTGAGAAGCGTTTCGACTGAGCCAAATTAAAAATTTTGAAAAACGTGTAATAACAAAAGTTGTTCCTTACATCGTGAGAAAAATATTTTGTCTAAAAACTTTTTCTCTAAAACCAATGGTTCAACAGTTACAAGGAAATAAACAATTAAATTGTTTATAACAATTGATCGGGCTAGAATTTTTCAATCCTGATAATTTTGGCTCAATCTACATCTAATTCTCAATGTTCATGATTTTTTCAGATATTTCTGAGCGATCCTTTTGGTCATAAGGGTGGGGGACAGCAATTTCTTAGCGTTTTTTCCAAAAAATGTTTTAAAAAATGCATAAAAAAACCATATACATACATTGTTGAATTCGTGCGTCACGTCTATAATTGGACCACCATACTCTACCTCTGTGCTAAATTTCAAGTTTTTATGTCGAATAGTTTCAGAAAAAATCGCCTGTGACAGACGGACGGATACCAAAGTAAAAGGGTTTGGCGAGTAGAATACGATAACAGGTAAAACTTCTTGTAATAGTGATCAGAAATGCATATGTTAAGACGTAACTAAAAATCTAAAAATAAAATCTTCTAAAAAGTACGTTTTAAAAACAAGCTTTTATTATTTAGACGTACTAAAACGAAAAAAATAAGTATAGTTTTTTCATTGTGGCAATGCTAAATGCTATTTATAAGTGGACGTAGTTCGCGTGGGTGGATCCTAATAAAAGTAGTATCAACGTTATCACTGAAACAGATATATTATATTATGTTAAATTTATTGTTTAAAAGCTTGTCGCGTGAATAGAAAAGAAAAAAATACATATGTATGTACTTAGGTACTTACAATTTCTGCCAAACAAAATAAATAAATCTGTATGAACTTTTCGCACGCGGCGAGCTTTTAAGACAATAAATTTAACATAATATATTATATTATATCTGCTTCAGTGATAACTTTGATACTACTTTCATTAGGATCCACCCACGCGAACTACGTCCACTTATAAATAGCATTTAGCACTGCCACAATGAAAAAACTATACTTAATTTTTTCGTTTTGGTACATCTAAATAATAAAAGCTTGTTTTTAAAAAGTATTTTTTACAAGATTTTATATTTATTATAAATAGTAATCATTTTTTAGGGCAAAAATAAAAAAAAATTATGAGGCATTTTAACGAATTTAATTCAGAAACATAGCAACATTCTTAACAGGTAATGGTTTGTTTGTTAACAAAAACATAAGAGTACTATTTCTTGTTTTGCATTAACATTTTGTAAAAAAAATCATCGGGACTCATCAGGAAGTATAACAAATTCCTTATGGACTATTGAAATTAACAATAAAAATTGGCAAAAATATAAGGTATCTTTCATATCGCCTTATATTATATTCTAAAAAAACAAATATAAGAAAACTTATGTTAAATACTGACGTACATACCTGGCCTTTCACAATACATAATTATTCAGTATCAGTAATAGTTTGGAACACAAAAAAATTACACTGAAATATGCAGGCACAAAGTCGAAGTTAATATTAGAGAAAATCAATTTACTGCCACAAGCAAGTTTAACCTGGCCTCTAAAGCCGGCGCCACATATGAGGTTTTCGGCGAAATTCGGCTTTCAGCGAAAGGCGGATAGGCGGACGTCAGGTACACACATGCGACTTTCGCCGAGTAATCGCTCGCTTTTCGCCGAAACCGCATGTGTGGCGCCGGCTTAATTCAATCCCACAGGAGACAATGTATGGCTCTAAGGTCATTCCCCCACTATTCGCCTTCACTGAGCTACGTTTCTCCCGCCTCAACTGCGTTTTCAAAAACCTACTTTTGGTCAGCTAGATTAGAAAAATACCCCTATATGCGCCGGCGAGCCGATTCGTTAAATCCTGACCGAAATTATATGCGCGGTCATTGACCTTACTCCTGCTTCATTCATGATTTCAAACACGGTCGAAGGAAAGGCGCATAGTAAACCGCCATTGGTAGCTTTTTACCAAATCTCATGCTTTTTATCAATGAACTCTATCTTGCTCATTCTATTACACGTCAAACAGACAAAGACGTAGTAACAACAGAAGCCCGACTGGAGGCCTAATACGAAGAGTCGTCGGTTGGTGGCGCTATCGGCGCTTACTACGATATGTCAAAATGATCAACGGTTTCGCTAAATTCGGGATTTTTGAACTTTTTTAAGTGTTTTCTCGTGTTCAAAACCGAAAATTGTGATTATACTGTGTAAAATGGTGTGTGTGGACAGAAGGCATGTTTTAGACAAAACTGAGTGATAGGACATTATTAATTTACACGGTATGGTATGTTTCCAACTGGTAAATTCTCCTAGATAAAAGTAGTAAGTTTTGCTTTGTATTTTTTAAATGAATTAGGAAATAAGCAGAAATCCACGCCCACAGCGCTTATTTTAAGGGTTTTTTTTCCTGAAAGAAATATTTCATCTAAGGATTTTCTCCATGGTATGGCTAAAATTACAAATCTGCTGTGTTCTTTGATCTATTTTCAAGCTAAAATAAAATAAAACAACGCGGCTGTATGTTTCCTTAAACTGAGGGGAGGCTGCTGCAGCAGTGTTCTGTGATTTGTCAAAGGCATTCGACTGCGTGTATTACCGAATACTGCTGTGGAAGTTGGAGATGTATGGGATCAGGGGAGCGGCTTCAGGGTGGCTTCGCTCGTTGTTTGGCGGGGCGTGTGCAGACAGTTGTGTTGAATAATGACTGCTCTAAGGAGATGCTTATTAAGTCTGGAGTTCCCCAGTCCGTTCTGGGTCCTCTTCTTTTTTTAATCTATGTAAATGACCTGCCTCATCTGCCCATCGAGGGGGAGTTTACTGTCTTTACAGATGACACCACCATTTTCTGGCACAGTGCAGATACTGGTGGTCTTAGAATTGATATCGGTTCTGACATAGATAAGATAAAAAACAGTGGTGTGATGCAAATATGCTATCATTCAATGTTTGCAAATCTAATATGTTAACCTTGAAATGTGAAATAGGCAGTATCTCTTTGGAAAACGAAAGAATTGCATCGTCTAATGTGTGTAAGTTTTTGGGTTTGTCAATTGACAGCACACTTAAAGTTCAAAACCATGTCAGTAATCTTTGTAGCAGAATTTCGTCTAACTGTTTCCAAGATTGATAGCTTATAAATTGAATATCGGAGTAGAAAGCATTAATTGTAATGAAATTCAGAAATTACTGGATTTGGATTATTTGGAAAATAGAAGAATACTTATTGAAAAACTTGTCAAAAAGAAAACACTAAATTGTGTAAAATTCCACTTTATTTAAACACTTTAACTTTTTCTAATAAAAATCCGA
The DNA here is from genome assembly GCA_963971165.1 of Philopedon plagiatum. Lineage (NCBI taxonomy): Eukaryota > Metazoa > Arthropoda > Insecta > Coleoptera > Curculionidae > Philopedon > Philopedon plagiatum. The sequence continues at coordinate 3,106,205 of OZ020189.1, forward strand.
CATGTTTCGCTACACGGTAGCTTTCTTGAGAAAGCTACCGTGTAGAAGAAGAAGAAAATAAATCCATATATAAGACGGCATGAGCAGGGGGGGGGGGGGACTCCATAAGATAAGTCCCCACTGTAAATGTTAGTTAACCTTAGTATGGGCACATAGTTTAAAAAAAAAACATTATAAGCTTTTTTTGGATATTTTAAAACATTACTTAATATTAGAACACTTGTGCTTTACAATATGTAGCACACAGATAGTTTCAATAATGTTATTCTAAAGTACAGACTTAAAATAAGTACATACCTATGCCTTAATTGATGTTTATCTCCGTGATAGCAGACAGAGCACAAATCGTAGTTTCCACATTCTGCGCACTTCCAACGAATCCCAAAAATTGGTTGCTGGCGACAAGTATCACACATTGTTCCCTCATGCTTAATGCCAGTGGGGGCGCTGTCAAGGATTCTCAAATCATACTGCCCCGAACAACGATAATTGGCTGCAGTACCATTATCCCAAACAACTACAACTTCATCAGGAGACTCGAAATTGCGGACTGTGCCCACATGCCCTTCACCACCATCCTAAAAATGAATGTTTACTTGCTTATTTAGCCCCCTGAAGAGATACTGAAACACCCTTAGGATCTTTAAAAAGACCCCTTTCTCCTACAGGTTTCAAGGCTATTGTTCTCCTTACCTAAGACATATTGGTTTTAAGAAATAGTAACAGATCACCTAAGACCATCCAAATAAAGCCCTAAAGTACTTAAAATAGCTTAAAGAAATCTCAAAATAGCCCCTTTTGTTGATTTTCAAAAATCAAAACATAACCTCTACAGACCTGTTTGCCCCATTTCCAGTCGGGGCCTCTGATCACCCTGGCCCCGACGCCCTCCATGATTCTAGTGTTCCTGGGGACCCCCGAACTGGTCCCCACCGCGTTTGCGATTTCCATTTAGCTCGAAAAGGTTTTTTAAAGGTTTTAAGGGTTTTTGAACTCGCGAAACCGTCACACTACACGCCACTGTTTACTGTTTCGTTGTCTGTCAACGGCGAGGTTGGCTGGAGGAAACAATTGTCCATGGGTTAAATATTTTTCGAGCGATTTGATTGGCTGGTTTCTGTTGCTACTGGACTAAAACGGCATAAATTCACTGACAGTAGAGGCGAGGTATGATAAAATCGGGACCATCTCATGGGCGTACTTATTTTTTAAAATTATTTTATTTTTTTAACTTTCTCCGAATCTTTACAAGTGATTTTATTAGAATTCAAATGAAACAAAAATGTTTTTTCAACGATTGTATTTAAATAATTATAATAACAAAATAAAAATATAAAATGACCATAATACAATATTTTCTTATGGTAAAGATTAAAGATATATAAGGTACAAACATTTAAAATTTAACGTACTTACTATATAAATTCGGATTGAACAAGTACTGGGCTTTATAAGATTCGTAATCTTAGTTTATTTGTAAGCTTGCATTCGCCATTTCATTTTTGGAACTGTTCATATTCTAAAAAGTCCAAGCGAACAGTGTGATTCTTTATTTACTTTTTTTTTCTTTGGAAGAGAGATATTTTTAAAAAATTAAATAACAATGTAAAGAAACATGCCAAAAGTTTAAATATTGTGGCTGTTGCTTATCAAATTAAAAATAAAAAAATTGACGCGGTTTTCGGTAATCCAAAATATGAAGTGGTTGATACAAAACTTGATTTTAGCACTTAAAAACAAGTATATGTTCAAAAAATATTTACAAATTTTCAAATTAAGAAGTTACCGCGATATACAGAGTGTCCTCAACAAATACACACTGCGCTAAAAAACTGTAAAAAGAAATATGGTGAACAATAATGCATCCAATGATTTTATAAAAGATTAAGAAATCGTACATAGCCAAAATTGCATAGAAAGCAACGTGTACACGTGGTTATTAAGAGAAATACCAATATGACGGTTTTTCTTGAGGTCAACCTGTATATCTTGTTTGCTTAGATCAATCGCTTGCTAGTCCTTGCCTTTATAAACACAAGAAACGGTACTAACAAGTTTTGGCAATGGTATAATAAAAAGAGTTATATAGTATGTCGGATGGGATTTAGAAGAGGACAATTGACCAAATTTTGCTTAGGATACGTAAAAATGTCACTCCTAATAAAAGTTTATTTATGCTTGTAAAATAAATAAGATTCAGGTTACGAAAAATTAAATTTTTTATACAGGGAGCCTAAAAAATATGAAATCGATATTTTACGTAAGCCCCAAGCAAACCCAAGTAAATATGCGTTATTTATCATTTTCTACCAAAAGAACAAATCTCTATACATGGTGACCAAATAAGGAGGGCCAGTATGGGGATCTCGCTTATGGTTAGAAATAAAAAATTGGTTAAATGGGAAAAAAGTTGCGTAATTAAAGAACTAATAAAATGATGTTACGAAATTTTTTAGATGATTTTTCATTTTCGAGTTATTTTGAAAAAACAAAATTTTCGAATTTTTAATTTAATTTTTTTCTGGCGTTAATATGAAAGGTAGGGCAAAACTAATAGTACTTCTTTAAAACAACTTTTAATGAACGTAAAGATTACGTTATAAATTTTTTTATTCGACGTTTCGTCTCTGGGCAGCGATCATCAACTTAATTTTTTTAAATACGGTCCTGACTTTTTGATGTCAAATTTTAGAAGCCCTTTTTATTCTGAATTCGACAGTGTACTACACATTATGCCAATTACGTTTTGAGTCTTTTTTACCATTATTAGGAAATTTCTGTGATACGGACCTGTCTCCTAGAGCATTTGTTGATTGTACCTGCTTAAAAGAAGTGGTTTGGTAAACTTTACGATATTTTATCGACCTATACCTAACATTTGGTGGATGCGCCGGGTACCACGTGCCATTTTGGTGGAGGTGCCGGGTACCACGTGACATTTTGATGGAGGTGTCAGGTACCACGTGACAATTCCTAAAGTGGTGAAATGAGGGTTCAAAGTTTGAAATGTTGTTATACCGCGGACGAAAGCTAGTATGAAATATATTTTAAATCAAACCCTAAGCCTATGGACAAAATTTCATTAAACAATTGAAATATTAAAAGTAAGTTTTATCACATTATTTTTTTAAAGTCCCAACTATTCTCTTTCACACTTTTAAGAATCCCACAGATCAAAGCGAGTTCGCTGTCGCTGCGGCTGTGATTTTTTTTTTTTTTTTCATTAACGCTGACAATATTTTGTTCATTTGTCCTCTTCCAAACCCCATCCGCGGACATACTGTACATATAAAAGTGCACATAAGAGTTTTTTGTAGTCAGAAACTCCAGAATAACAATATTCCAGATCTTGCATGCACTATACACTGTATGTAAAAAGTCCTGGACCGACTATTTATTTTAAAAATCTTACGAGTTAACGAAAAAATCAGCCGGTCCGGGACTTCTTATGGACGTGTATACAAGAATGTATTAAAAAACGAGTGCATAGCACTCACAGACAGATTACGGTACAAATATCTTTAGGAACTGCTGCCTATCTCTTATAACATGTTCCAAATATGCAAAAACTTACTTCGCCTAAATCTTAGGACCAGCATTCGCAAAGATATTCACACATCAATAAAAATACCAAACAAAAATATTTGGGAACCTTCTGAATGTTCCTACCAATACATAAATATTATTTTAACACCTATGTAGGACGCATATAACATCACATTTTTAAAATTTAGTTTCACAACACTTAGTTTAATGCCAAGAAGTAGAGATTTTTAATCTTATTTAAGTTTAGGTCAAGCTTAGAACAATTAACAATATCAATTATTTGAACATATACCGGGTCTTTCAATATCAGAATCATGACACCATTATTAATTCCTTAAATTTTTTTATTCTTAATAGCATTTGATAAGTTCAATCAAATGGGTTAATTATTATTAACTGTTTTAAAGCTTGGAAAAACATTTCTTACACTAAATATTTTTTTTTATCAAAAAACAGTCATTTAGGAAACATATTTCATATTGCTTTGAAAACAATAGTTATAATACATACAGGGTGTTAGGAAATTAATATATTTATCATTTGTACCAAAAGCAGATTTTCACAAAAATGAATTTTAGGAAGAAAAATTAATTTTCATGGTAATAGGTCAAAAACTTTTCAAAATATTACAGAAAATCGAAATTAAAATTCGCAAAATTTTAATGCGAGGAATCCACAGTTGCTCCATGTCCCATTACTTTTGGGACACCCTGTATAAACAAAAAGTCAGCATTATGACACCAACAATATATTTTGAACACATTAAACGTGGCCAGTAGACCATAACGACATTATTGTATAATACACTTTCAAAAAAGCCTCCTCTGAAAAGATGTACAGGGTGTAAAGAAATTACTGTACCGAACTTCGGGAGATTGGGTAGTATAGTAAAAACTATTATTTCTGTCCTTCATTCAAAGGGCTATAACTTCCTTTGCAAGCATTTTAGAGCATATGTTCATATGAACTTTTTGTCGTATTTTTATGAGTCCGGTACACTATTTTTTACACCCTGTATATTTAAAAAGGATTTCAAAAAAATATTTCCATAAATCCCGCTTCTGAAAAGCTTGTGTCATGCATCTAATTCATATCATTGTTAAAAGAAAAATTAAAATGAGATTTTTCCAAAATCAATCACCCTGCAAATATATACCTAAAAAAAACCTAATGTACTTTGGACGTGTGGGCTTTTAAATAGCCCTGACTCTTAAAATACCTATTGCACCTCTCGCACTTGAAACTCCTGTGCAAAAACTGATCCTTCAACTGGGGATTGATGTACGGTTGGTCCCTCGTCCGACACCTGACGTTACTCGGCGAAAATATCTTCCTGGAACCCATCGGGTAAGTTGACACCAACTTATCCAGCAGTTTAACCGCGGGTGAGGAATTTAGGCTTAAGCTAGATTTGTATTTTGAATGTACCATACCAAACGGATCTATACTGTCGGCGGTAGTGAAGTCGCTGAAGTTTGGCGGGCTGTTTTCTTCTTTTATTCGCGCCTTGCTGTGGTAGAAGCTTGGCAGGTGGTTGAGATTGTGGTGGGACCGGTCGTTTTCAGAATCCGACTGAGGTTCTTCTTTTTTGATTTGGGCGTCTTCTTCCTCAAATGACGTTTCGAGGTAATCCAAAGGGCATTGGCTTTCTGAAGAAAAAGAAAATATATTGGCTTCTCTGACTCAGTTTAGATCTATTAAACCTAACTTATCTTAGTACAGAAGTAGGAGAGATACAAGGTGTTAAAGTTAAAATTTTATTTTACATTTTTATCAATATGTTTTGAAAGATACTGTGTACCATTATACCCTTACTTTTGGATCACCCTCTATAAATGTGGGCTTATTAGCCCATTTTTTGTAACCTATCTCTGTTTTTTTGTTCTTACCTTCATCTTCACAATCCATAACCTCACTCTTAATCTTAATATCTGGCTCAACCATGACCTCTTCGAACTCCATCTCTCTTTCTCCGCTGCCTTCTTCCTCTCCAGTCTCACTGCCAGTCATAGAATCTTCATCATCCGTACTGTAAATACTGGCACACTCAAAACTGTCTCTATTCTCAATAATATACAAAATATGATTTTTAAACTCTGTAAAATCTCTTTGAAAATAATTTGTGGAAAAAGCCGTTAGTTTATCCAATGGCGTTGATTCAATGTTTGAGTTTTTGTCTAACTTAAAGCTGAATTCATAGTTTTTGGCAAAGTCGATGATGTTTTTTAAACCTCCTCTTTCATAGTCAAATGAACTGTCAGGATATACGGGAACAGATTTGTCCCGTTCTTTTCTAGGTCTATTTAATAACCTTTGTAGTAATGAACAACGTTGTTCTTTGGTTATTCTCGGCTTTTTTCTAGTTGGACGCCGTGGATAATTGTTCCTATACAAGTTTAGCGTTCTGCAATCTTCCGTCCCACTTCTGATTTCATCGATATGATCGACATATTCGTCATATTCAAAATTCGAATCTAAATTGTCTAATTTAACATCTGGTAATTTTTCAACAACAGTGTTTAGCTCGCAGCTTTCAAAACTACAATTTTTATGTTTTTCTGCATCTTCCGGGCCTACGAGTTTCTCTAGGTATCCCTGAATAATTTTTGTACTCTTTTTGCACATATCTAAAAAGTGGTAGGAGACTCTCAGCTTGTTGACGCACTTCTCACAAATGTCCGATGAGATGGTGTCTTTGAATATAGTCTGTTAAAACAAAAAATGCAATTAAATATGTGTTTTTTATATGTGTTGTATAAAATTATAAAGAATTATTGTTAACAGAACGTTTTAAACTGCGTGCCACAAAAATTCGACAGAAGTATCGAATTTTTACGGGCCGCGGTTTATTAGGAAAAGCACAAAGTGAAATTTTGATTTTTTTTGTGAACTGTATGTCCTTTTTATATGTATACGCTAGAGAGTTATTGTTTTTTGTACAGGGTGTTTGGTAACAAATGGGCAGTTGTACAAAAGTTATAAGAGAGATAATTAAAGTTAAAATTTTATTTTACATGTTTTAACTGACTTCACAAGAGGAGGTTATTAGTTTTTTATTTTATTTTTTAAACTCTTCTGAATTCTTCATGTGCGCGTCATCGGGATGGTTGTTAAAGAGGCAACTGCCAATTTCTCCAAAAATGTGAACGTGAACTAATGGGTCATTTTCGGGGTTATTAAGGTCAGAAAAGCTAAGTTCATGGAACGGATGTAAAAAAATTACGGCGGGGGAGGGGGGCGAAAGGAGCGGGTGCAAAATTCTTTTAAAATATTAACTATGTCATTTTCGGGGTTGCTGAGGTCTGAAATCCAATATTACATGCACATTACAAATTTAAAGAGGGGGCGATAAGATGAAGGGCCGGGGGGGGGGGGGGGGGGGTAGATGAAGTAAAAAGAAAGAAATAATTTCTTTTTCAAAAAAATTAAACAACTTCACAACAGAAAAAGCACTAAAAAGTATGATATAATATTTTTACATATTTATAACTGTGGTTAATGGTAAACTTAATTTTGTTTGGAGTTAGGTAATTTGTACACCGAAGTTATAAACTTTGAAGTCCGCGCAATTTCACAGTACCTATAAGCATCCGTAATGATAATTCATAAACAATTCATAAGGAGTTACTCTTACTTTAAGGTTCAGAATTTTTGTGTACAAACTACTTAAAGTCAAACGCAATAATTAGGCTGACCATTAGGCTCAGTAATAAATAACTAAAAATATTACTGTTGATTAACCATTTATTAATGTATTATCATTAAAATTCCTAGCAAAAAACTCATAAAGATAAGCGATCACTTAAAACAGGAGCTTTTACAGCCCGAGTCATTTGGAAAATAATAGTTCTTGGGGTTGGCCTATGTCATAGAGAATGCCTCCAAGGGTTCTGAGGAAGATGACCACCCCTGAATCCCTCTCAATTACACCAACGCTTAATGTTCTTAAATATATCCTTAATGGCAGCTGAGGAAGAAAAGCTGCAAGTAGAGCAGCTTCCAGTCTTAATATTTATTCAATATTTAGGGGCTGTTATTGAGATTTAAGTAGTTCATTTCTTGTAGAGCAGAATAATTTGTGGGTTAATAATAATGGGTTCTGCATCTGTACATGTAAATGTAAAGCAATTGTTTAGTCAATGTTTTAATTGAACCCATAAATAATTTTATTTCAAAATTTACATACGTACGTCCTCATATAATAAAATCCCACCACTATACACAACCTGTGACAAGAAAAATCAATAGGTCAGATACTTTTTAACATTCGAAAACTTTTGCATATATTTACCATTTTGGCGCAAACTTCCAACTTTTCACTTAACTTGACCGAGTCGAAATCTACGGTATCGATATCTACTAGAGGCGTACCGGTATTAACGCATATTCGGCACATTTTTTCTAAAAAATACATTTTTGAAAAAAAAATTAGGAACGACTGTCAATCAAACGTATCATATGTCAAAGTGTCACCTGCCGACCTGCCACCTCCGCGCACCATAAACAAAAACATTGAAATGTCCTTGGAAATTTAAAAATGATGGACGGCTGTTGCTGCTGGACTATATGAGGCCCAGAAATCAAAAAGAAGAGGTCATCTGTTAAAGCTTCGCGAGACGGACTTTTGAAATATTTTAATTTTTACTTTTCTTTAACTATCTATTATTGTTCTGTGTCATTAATCACTAGTGTTCTGCAGTGGGAAGCGATCCAATAAAAATAATTAAAAAAAAAACTGTATATAAGGGTTAAAGTAAAGCCGAGTTTTAAGATTGTAGAGTTATCACGTAATTAAAAGCCCTGTCGCTATTTTAAGGAATTTAAACCAAATAGCAAATGATGTAGTGGATTCTAGAGCATATTATAATGATCTATCAACGAATACGGATTAATCTATCCAAAGAAAATTTTTCTGCTGTAATTATACCAAATTAGTGTTGTAACATCTGATGAAGCAATAGCCAAAACCAAAAACTCGCCAAGCCGCGAAACGTCATCAATTTTGGTCATCAAATTGTTGACACTTCGTTGCTCGTGGAGCTGCGTGGAGCTGTGACGTGTCAAATTTCTTCAACTCTGGCGACCCCAAAAAATTTCATTCAATTTCAAACTGAGGGAAGTGTATACGTATTATTTTTTGGTAATTTAATACATATCTTTATATAATGGTAAGTGAATTTTGAAGCTTAGAAATATTACCTTTATTAAGATTGTTGTGAATTTTCTCTGTAAAATGTTTTGGGGGCTAATTTTTCCTTCCTATTTTTTTAAATTTTAAAGTAACATTGGTTTGGTAAAACGTCTTATTAAAATAGTCCATGTAATCCTGCATTGAGCCCCGTAAGGATCGTATTTTTATAAGTGCTAGCCTTATTTTGTAATTATTTCTTTCATAGTTCTGTGAAAAGAACTCCCATGCTCATTTATAAAGTTCTGGTTTTAACTCCTCTTTAAAACATCTTTTAAAAACTCTTTAATTAAAAATTGTTTAATTTACAACCTATTTTGATATGCTACCAGCATTTTTTATGTAGCATATGTTGCTATATTTGTTTACATTACCCGATAACCTATACCTGTACATTAAACCTATTTTTAAGTATCTACTCTTGATAGGTATCCTTGTCACATCTAAATGGGGCCAAATAGACTTTCTTACTCAATCTAAACTCTTTTGTAGCCTGCTCCAGCTAGTTCAACGTCAGTCGGTGCAGGTGGTAGGTCTCCTACAAAAGGTGGTGGCGCACCCAGAGCTAGTACTGGAGGTACTGTAAGACAGAGAAAGACCACAACCACCACCACAACAGCCAGGAGGAACACAGGGGCTGGTACGGGGGGTATGTGGAGGTTCTACACTGATGACTCTCCTGGCATTAAAGTGTAAGTATTGAGGATTCAGTCTGTATTAGATTGGAGATTGGATAGGTAGAACATCTCTGAAAATTATTGTAAAGTTTAGTTGTTGTTAATTGTAAGTTTTAAGCAAAAATTAAAAGCCATTTTTAAGGAAATAGAAATTTTCAATTTTTTATTTGGGGTTGTGGAAAAAAATTAAATAAAGTGGTTCGAGATATGTAATAGGACATCTAGTTTAAACGAGATCGCAAGAAAAGTCCCTTCTGAACTGATATTTTCACGGATTTTGCTCTGAAGAACTAGCCGCTATAATTCCAACCCTTGACTGTTCCTAACAGAACAAGAGGCGCGTTATGTATACATCCCTTTACTGTCCAGCTACAAAAGCCTAGAGCATCCCAGTTCTCTCGTTCATTCATACCTTGGGTCTTGAGATTATGGAACAAATTGCCTGCAGATGGTTTCCCTTCCCCTCCTAACCTCCAATCCTCTAAATCCCGTGTCAATAGGTTACATTTTCCTTCTCTTCAGACGCCCACGTTATGTTAGTTGTCTTAGATAAATAATTTTTTTTCCCAAAAAAATTAACAGACTTCACAATAGAAAAAGCACTAAAAAGTGTAAAATAATATTTTTAAGTATTTGTAACTGTGGTTAGTGGTAAACTTAATTTTGTTCAAAGTTAGGTAACTTTTATACCGAAGTTATAAACTTTGAAGTCGGCGCAATTTCACAGTATAAGGATCCGTAATGATAATTCATAAACGATTGAGTTGCGCTTACTTTACAGTTCAGAACGTAATTATTCTGATCATTAGGCTCAGTAATAAATAACTAAAATATTACTCTTTATTATTACTTTTTATTAACAATTTATAAACTTTATTAAACCAATTAATTTTCTTTTTTGTGAGGATTCCTATTAAACATTAAAGTTACGCCGACTTCAAAGTTTACAACTTTGGTGTACAAGTTACCTAACTTCGAACTAAATTAAGTTTACCATTAACCACAGTTATAAAAATGTAAAAATATTATTTCATACTTTTTAGTGCTTTTTCTTTTGTGACGTTAATTAATTTTTTTGAAAAAGAACTTCTTTCTTTTTAGTTCATCTACAAAGTTTGGTTTTACAGTACTTTTTTATTTTTGATTTATTATTTTATATATAAGCTTACCTTGCTCTATTCTTAGGATATTTTCCAATTTCATTATACCTGTAGTTTATAGTCTGTAGAAGTTTTATAATCTATGCTGAATAAAGTTTTTTCTACTCCCATGCTTTAACTGAGTTAGTACACATTTACTACTTGTACTTTAATGAGATTCATTAAGTTACAAGTTTACAGCCAATAGAAATGCAATATCAGAGCAATATTCGGTCAGTATCAAAAATTGCCATGACCAATAATGACAAATTTACAATTAATCAAATTTTGACAGTTCATATTTACTGTTTACTTAACTGTAAATTAGCAATATTTGTGCTTTTTGCAAATTAAATCGGTGAAAATGTGCGATAGTGGGAGTGAAATTGAGAGTTTAACTCCACCAGAAATTGTGGAACAAGCCACAAGTGCCGCAAACAATTTTATTTGTTACCCGTAAAATCAGGAAAAACGAAAAAATAAGTTTAATAAATTTTGAAAATTGAAGTTTTTGTTTTTCATTGTTGTTATTGGTCATAGAAAAATAGAGCGAGCAATCCACATTTAATGGCTATTAAGACACATTGCATAATCCCATACTCGTGTCTTAATAGATATCACTAAATCCTCATTGCATAAATTTGATTTGACTTGATTTGCCATGGGCGCTGAATACTAGTTTTTAAGAATTAACTCTATTTTTTGTTACAGTGGACCAGTCCCAGTACTCGTAATGTCCCTCCTATTCATCGCCTCAGTATTCATGCTCCATATCTGGGGGAAATACACTAGGGCTTAAGTCGGTAGTTAGGTCTCCATTCCTTAAGTATAGTATAGTGTAATTTAATAAATGCATTTTTCATTTATTATTATAAAAAGGACATTTTTTACAACGTTGGTTTTTGGTGTGTAGGTTAAATATAATTCTATTTAAATAAATTATTATACATTTTTCTTAATTGTTTTTTTTATTTGTTGCAGTGGCACCCAAAATATCACTTCGAAATTGATTTTTTGAAAAATAAAATTTTTCGAAAACATCTACGAGCGTGCGGAAAGTAACTACTTTCCGCACTTATATGGCGTGCTGAAAGTTACACTTTGATATTTTCGGCACTAGTGATGAACGTTTTTTCAGCACTGACGCGGGAAACAATACATCAACAATCGCATACTTATATCGCCACTTTTTTACTGGCCATTGACGCTCAACGCTTTCGTAATTTAACATCAACCCAATCTTTGCTAATATGCTACCGCTGGCGTGCTGTGTCCTCTTTCAACAAATCCGACAGAAGTACCGCGACAGAGCGCCACGGAATTGTTACAATGGTGTTGATCGCGTGAACGGACCGTTGTCATGACAACGTCTAATGTTTAATGTATTTTTCCATACGAATACCACTGGAGAAAATCAGCGGTGAGGCGTTTGCCATTGCAGAGATCTTCAACTACCCCGCAGATGTAGTTTTCGCGACGTTTTTATTTTGCCGGTGAAGGTATAATTACTTTTTGTGATTTTTAATTAGTTTTGGATTGGACTGTTGACAATGTGAACAATTGTAGTCGCGTGTGGAAAAGCATTTCTTTCCGCACTGATTGGGTTTTATTAGGTTTCTTTAGGCTTTTTTCCTTGCCTTTTATCAACGCCGAAACTATTAATCAAGAGAAAAGTTCAAATATTCTAAAAAAAAAAGATATTTGGGACACATTCATTCAATAAGCTGAACACACCGTATACAACCAGTGTCGTAACAAAAAAAAACTATTCTATTCTCATTATTTATTTCAAATAAATACATACAGTTTCTTAGCTAAACTGCTCAAAATAAAAATAGCAAATATTTACAATTTAAAAATATGAATTTAATATAGTTTTCTTCCTAATTTAAGTGTAAGTACTTGTCTCCACATTTAGGTTTGGACCAATTTTATAGTACCGACAAGTATATCTAAGTATAATTTGACGTTTTCACAAAGTCCAGTCGAATATACATAGAAAATTGAATTTTCTAGTTTTTCTCCTAAAAGAGGTGTGGCTTGCACATTTGACCAGCTTTCTGAAAACGCCCCGTACAGCATTTATTATATGCTAAGAGACTGCGACTTCAAAACGTACATAATTTTGTCATGATAATTTCAAGTCCCTATTGTTGTAAAACCGGTGTGAATCACTAATATCAGAGTCTGGCTGTCGAGCCACGTAGTATTACAACCCTAAAGGACCAAAAATTTTCAGGACAAAATTCTGCAGGTTCTATCTCCTAGCCTATTACAAAACCCGAAAATTTCGTTAAAGGTTTCACTTTAAAAACCTCCGCTACAATCTTCAAATATCATCTATGTATCTCATCTATCATTAATTTTAACTAAACATGTAAAAATTGCGATGTTGCCACGGTGCAGAGTGTACATATTTAGATAAAACGATGCAATTTGTTTGCCTACCTACAGTCTTTAGGAATTTTCCTTTTAATCAACGAAATCGTTACAAATAACAAACATACTTTAATTAGACGTACAATAAAAAAAATCTGAGTAGATTAGAGCGAGTGTTTGCTTTTTTTGTGCAAAAAATTAGAGTTGACATACAGTTGCCCATTTAAAAATAATATCTTTACTATTATTTCCGAAATGGTAAGAGTTACATACGGGGTCAGTTAAAATAGAACAAAAAAAAATGTTTCAGTTTGGCACGAAAATGTTTGAAACCAGAAATGGAAAAAAATTCACAGAAAAATCCAGTGGCGGCTGGTGAAATTTCAAAGTTGTATATCTCGGTTCCTACTTACAGGACCCGTACCAAATGTAGGGGTTTTAATAGTGAGCCCACTGGAAATGTTTTGGTAAAGAAAAAAAACATTTTGTAATTTGCGAAAAAGTTAAATTTTTGGTGTGCCCCTCCTAAGGAAAAAATGAACACGTCTAGATATTTTATTTATTATTTTTTCTAAAAAAATTTTACATCTTTTTGTCGACAGTTTTTAAATTTTGAGAGAGAACATGCGTTAGTAGAAAGTTATAGTCATTTGAATTTTCTTAAGCCTAAAATATAATTTAGAAAAAAATTCAAATGATATAACTTTCTACTAACACATTCTTTTCTCTCAAAATTTAAAAACTGTCGACAAAATAATGTAAAATTTGTTTAGAAAAAATAATAAATAAAATACCTAGACTTGTTCATTTTTTTCTTAGGACGGGCACACTAAAAATTTAACTTTTTTTCGCAAATTACAATGTTTTTTTTTCTTTACCAAAACATTCCCAGTGGGCTGACTATTAAAACTCCTAAATTTGGTACGGGTCCTGTAAGTAGGAACAGCGATATACAACTTTGAAATTTCACCAGCCGCCACTGGAAAAATCTAAACTACTGAATGCATTTTCGACAGTACATGCATTAATAGTGTGGTAATAGTTAGAAATACAAAATTGGTTAAATGGAAAAAAGAGTTGCGTAATTAAAGAAGTATAAAATGATGTTCCGAAATTTTTCGAATGATTTTTCATCTTCGAGTTATTTTGAAAAAACTAAATTTTCGAATTTTTTAGTCAATTTTTTTCTGGCGTTAATATAAAAGGTAGGACAAAACTAATAAACCTTTTTTTGTATGAACTTTTAATGAACTTAAAGATCACGTTATTAATTTTTTTATTCGACGTTTCATCTTTGGGCAGCGATCATCAACTTAATTTTTTTTAAATACGGTCCTGATTTTTTAATGTCAAATTTTGGAAGCCCTTTTATTCTGACTTCAACAGCGTACCACACATTATGATTAAATTATGTTTCGAGTCTTTTTTTGATCATTATTACATTTTTTCGATACGGACCTGTCTCCTAGAACATTTCATAGATTATTCCAGCTTTTGTAATTTAATGAAGAAAATAATGAAGCGTACTCAATCTGTTCAATTTCTTATTTTAATTATGGCTTGTAAATAAGAAAAATAATCAATTAATTACTGTAGAAAAGTATTCAAAGTCTAGTGTATCACACAGCATTTTTTGACCATTCACAAGTTTTAAGTTTATATCGGAAGCAGTGAGTTGAACATTTTTTAATTCCATTAAAGTATTGAAATGCATTTTATAATTAGTATGAAAAATTAATTTAATAACCAACCAATGACTATTAACAATGCATAATAAATAAATGAACAAAAGACATACATGGATGGTAGGTACTTATCACTAGTATTACCTAACACATCCGTAAAATTCCTGTGGTGATGTTTTAGAAATGTTTTTGAGGGTTAAGCCAACTTTAGATGTTTTTTTACTAATCTGTAAAACCAACAGTAATTAATTGATTATTTTTCTTAGTTACAAGCCATAATTAAAATAAAAAATATTGCGTATGCTTCATTATTTTCTTCATTAAATTACAAAAGCTGGAACAATGTACGAAATGTTCTAGGAGACAGGTCCGTACCGCAAAAATTTCTTAATAATGGTCAAAGAAAGATTCAAAACATAATTTAGATAATCAGAATGTGTGGCACACTGTTGAATTCAGAAAAAAAAGGGCTTCTAAAATTTGACATCAAAAAATCAGGACCGTATTTAAAAAAATTAAGTTGATAATCGCCGCACAAAGACAAAACGTCGAAAAAAAAATTAATAGCGAAATCTTTAAGTTCATTAAAAGTTGCTATAAAGAAGTTTTATTAGTTCTGCCTTACCTTTCATATTAACGCCAGAAAAAAATTAATCAAAAATTCGAAAATTTAGTTTTTTCTAAATAACTCGAAAATGAAAAATCATGTGAAAACTTTCGGGACATCGTTTTATTAGTGCTTTAATTACGGAACTTTTTTCCCATTTAACCAATTTTATATTTCTAACTATTAACGAGATACCCATACTGGCCCTCCTCATCTTGGACACCGTGTAATGTCTATGAAAAAAATAGTCAGCATCATGGTCCGAAGGAATATAGAGACCATAGATTAATATATTATATAATGCAATACAAAATTCCAAATATTCTCGGAAAGTCATCTGGCAACACTGTTAACGTCCCAGAACTCGTTGCCAAAGCAAAACTTTTTCTAATTTAGCTTACCTTATAACTCTTACCATTTGAGAGATCAATGGTGGTATCACAACATACAACACCCTGTATACTCAAGCTCTGTATTACAGTGCCAATGGGGCTTTCATTATTTTTTTTTTAAAATAAACTAGACAAGCAAAGCCAAATCAATAAACTACTAAGAAAACAGAAATTCTTAATTACTAAAATTGTTATAATTGACTCGATATACGTGTATTAATACGAATTGTGTAAAAAAATCTCATTTACTTCACAACTTCTATGCCACAGTGTTCATACTATATCAATTTCTTTTTAAGCATACCGCATGGATAAACTAAAACCTATATATGATTATTTGTTCGATGAGTCTCTGAACCTTTCAACCTTAGTTGGCTTTGGTCACGGTTGCGATTGACAACTAAACCGTTGATTAAACGTCATTTGTCACCAATCTGGTTGACAAGTGAAGTTTAGTCCATTGTATAACTGTCAAACGTCATTTGTCATCAATTCTGTTGACAAATGAAGTTTAGTCGATTGTTTACTGTCAATGGCAACCGTAACCACATTGACATTGACTGACATTTTTTAAACCGGTTTGGATAACGTTTTTTTGCATTGTAGATTGATTTCATTTGTTTCTATGGTTATGGTTTTAAGGCAATTTTTTTTTGGCTATATACTATACCCAAAACCTGAATTAAAGCATACTTGTAATATTTACTAATATAATAAGTAACCTCGCCAAATAATATTTTAGCAGTTTCAAGATAAAAATAAAAAATTATCGTTTACAGAAAAAAATAATAATAAGAGTTGAATTTTTAGAAATAGTAGTGAACAAATACAAGTAGAATAATATGGACGTAATCCGTACTTTTTTAATTCAAATATAATAGACATTTCTCTTCAATTGGGTTCAATACTGCCTATAATCTCTTTTACCGATTTACTCAAGATGATTCAACAGTATTATCGCCGTTCATGCGCGTATAAGCCACTTTTAGGGTTTTATAACAAAACTTTGACATTTCATTGCATAAATGTCAAATTTGTCAATTTTGAAGTTGTGACGTAACAGGTTAAATAAAAAATTGGGTTAAGTGCAAGCTACACTTGCACAATTAGTATTCCGTGCCATCAGCAAACCTGAGCAAACCTCGGCCGCCCGGTCTCCGCCCATCTGCCGCGCTACCCGCCGCCGACGGCACCAATGCCGTATCATATCGCGTATGCGCGGAGCATTGAAAAACATGCAAGGACAAAAGTTGTTCCTCACTTTTTTTGTCGAGAAACTTTTTCTCTAAAACCAGTGACCAATGGTTCAGCCAGCAGCTATAAGGAAATAAACAATTAAATTGATTATAACAATTGATCGCGCTAGAATTTTTCAATCCTGATAATTTTGGTTTAATCTACACCTAATTCTCAATGTTCATGATTTTTTCAGATTTTTCTGAGCGATCATTTCGGTAGTAAGGGTGGGGGACAGCGATTTTTAAGCATTTTTCCAGAAAAATGTTTAAAAAATGCATAAAAAATACATCATATATATTGTTGAATTCGTGCTTCAATAAGCTTTCATTTGACACCCCACAAGATGCCCTTGATTTTTTTTTCATTTCCCAATTTATTCCCCGAAATGAACCCCAGAATCAAAATTCAACTTTTCATACTTCGCGTCTATAATTGGGCCACCACACTCTATCTCTGTGCCAAATTTCAAATTTTTACATCCAATAGTTTCAGAGAAAATCGCCTGTGACAGACGGACGGACGGACACCAAAGTAATTCCATAAGTGTTCCGTTCTCACGGAAGGCAGAATAGACATTATAATTAATACAAATAGGGACACACATTTTCTCAAAATATTCCACCGCCACGGGTCTCCTTTAAAATCAAAAAAGCCAAGCATCGATAAAATAATCTACCCATTAGCCCTGCTGTCACAATTTCCAATAATTCAAATTCGATATCGAGCAATCTTGGGTTAAGGGGAAAAAAGAAAACTCTGGCAACACTGTCGAAATTAACGAATTTTTCAAAATCAGTCTATTCAGTAATTTTTGGACGGAAAAAATACTGTACTCTTGCTAAATAGAAATTATTAATACTCGAAGCAATATGTCGAAGTAAACAAACATACAGGTTGTCCCGAAAATTTTTCTAACGGGGACGAAATTTTTATTTTATTAATTGTTCGTAAAAAGTTCTGCTTGGTGACCACTATTTATAAAAAGCATGGCTTGCTATAAGTAAATTGATTTCCATGACGACGGTCGCTAGGGTAATGATTACCATGACAACGGTTGCTAGGGTAATAATTAGCATGACAACGGTTACCGTGGATACAGTATCCATGTTAGCCCAGTGTCCGCCTTAGCAACGGATATAGTGGACTAGTAAAATCAGTCCTTTAAAGGTAAGAAAAAACTATTTGTATCATCTTGAGTAAAAGAATTACAATGTTTCCACACTTTACGCGAACTAAAAAGATAGTATGAACGCAAGCATACTAGAAAAAATTACTGGATACCCCCTACTAACGAAACACAGTGATGATTACAGTATAGCGCCTAAAATTAACATCTTAACGTATTTTTAAACGTAAAAATTAACGGGAAAAAACTAATAACTTAAGTTTTAAATAGTACGTATTGTATGAGTGATTTTTCTATAGTTTCTATTGCATTGTTATTGTGAAGAGATTTTTGATACGAGGAGAACGACCGACTCATGTTATTGCGAAATAATTGCAAGGAATAAAAATTTACGGACATTTTATAAAAAATAAATATTAGAAAAATATTAGCTGACCCGACGCCCGACGATGAAGCGCTCCTAAAATCAAAAATCTCCAGGAAAAAATCTTTCTGGGACTCGTCGTGGCGTCGGCGCGGCGACAGAATCCCGAAATTAATTTTTCTACCACAAAAAGAATTTCCTTTCTCAGGACGCGTACATCCTCCGTAGGTCGTACTGGTATTTGTCCTGGATGTCTTTTCGCTTCAGCTTGAAGGCTGCTGTTACGAGACCCATGTCCGGAGTCCAGACTTCGGCCACGAGTCTCACCGCTTGGGGGATTTCGAATTTTTGTAGTTTACCTGGAAAAAAATATTAAATAATATATAAAAAATATTAAATTATAAATCCAGAGTGATTCAGGAGCAGATTTATGAAGGAATAGTTTTATCTCTTCCCGGCTACATAATCTAAGATCTCATTACTAACCTCTCTTTCCGTGCTCGGCCAACTCGGCACACACGGCCTTTTCCATCTCCGGGTTCTCGCACAACTCCTCGAAATTCTTCTCGCCCAATCCGATCTTGGTGGCCAGATCCATCATGTGCTGCTGATTGGGTACCACCAGAGCCACGCAGAACTCCTGGGTCGGTTCGCCGTAGACGCAGATGTTGTCCACGAGAGGGCAGGTCTTCAGCTGGGACTCGACTTTGCCGAGGGAGACGTATTCGCCGGCTTGGAGTTTCACTAAATCTTTCTTGCGATCTGTAAAAATGGAAAACAAGGATTTTTCGTAAGTTTCAAGTGAGGATGGGACATTTAAAATAAATTTACGAAAAACAATTTTTCAAAAAAAAATCAAAAGTACAGTGTGGGCAAAAAATTGTATACACAGTCTAAACGTTTCGAGCGGGCTTTCATAACGAATTGACACCCGGACTGTGACTTAGATGTAAGATTTTTGTCCACGGGTGTAATTGTCGAAAATACAACTCTTCGAGAACGCCTTTTTTTTCGGAAAAAATTAAATTTTATTGTTTTGTGGTTCAAAAGTGCTCATTATTTATAAAAAAGCATGTCTGACTAAAAGTAAATTGATTTCCATGACAACGGTCGCTAGGGTAATGATTACCATGACAAAAGTTACCGTGGATACGGTGTATGTTATTACCTTATCAACCGCTAAAACAGTTCATTAAAGGTGGGCTTTTTTAAAAAATTTCAATTTTTCAAAAAAAAATCAAAAGTACAGTGTGGGCAAAAATTGTACACACAGTCTAAACGTTTCGAGCGGGCTTTCTTAGGGAATCGACACCCAGACGGTGACTTAGTTGTAAGATTTTTGTCCAAGGGTATATTTTTCGAAAATACAATTCTTCGAGAAAGGCTTTTTTTGGAAAACACAATTAAAGTTTGAACTGTGGTTTAAAAAATGTTAATAAAAAAAGAGACAGGAACATATCCTGAGAAAACCTAAAGAAACTTGAGCAAACCCAAGTATATTCGTCTTGCGCTGGAGGGGGGGGGGGGGTTCTTTTCCAAATCAAAGGCACATTTGTCCAACACACACTTTTTCGAAAATACCTTTTTTGGAAAACAGAGTTGTTCGAAAACACAATTAAATTTTCAACTGTTGGTTTAAGAAAATTTAAAAAAAAAAGACAAAATAAGATCCCGAGAGAATCTAGACAAACCTGGGCAAACCTGCAAACATTCGCCTTTTTGTGGGGGAGTTTGAGCAGGTTTACTCAGATTTGATTAGGTTCTTTTCTGCCTACGACTTACCAATAATAGTAACCACGCCGTCGTCGTGTACCTCGCCGATGTCCCCGGTCTTGAACCACCTTTTGCCTCCGTCTTCGAAAAAATCCTCAGCAGTTTTTCCTGGCAACTTATAGTATCTGAAAAAAAATTATATATACTCAATCTGAGTACAGCTTTACAACGGACGCATATACCCCATTGGTACTACATAATATTTGCACTTACCCAGCAGTAACGTTATCACCACCGACCAGAATTTCACCTCTGGGATGTGGTTTATCAGTGACCCGGTAACCTCCTTCTTCCCAATTGACTATTCTAATTTCGTCTATGGTACAAGGTCCACCAACTCTACCATAAGATTTATCATAAACTAAAATAAAGAAGAAATATGTTTAACTTTTTATATTAAATTTATAGTGACTGTTACGTCCTTTATTGTTCAGAAATAAGATTCTTCAATCTTTTGAACGTCTGATAATTTCGATAATTTTTAACTTACTTTGATATTTACAATATGATGATAGATATCGATAACTACCGATATATCGAGAAGCAATATCATTCCTACTTCAGGGTGATTCCCTTTTTTTACCTAAAATCAGCCCATAAATCACCCCTGATTTTTTAAAATGATTAATTTAAATTGTAACTGATTTAAATAAACTTTATTATTATTATTTTATTATTTTTATTATTATTATTATTATTTACTGGGGTTTAGGTTCACCCCGTATCTTTATAGGTACTTATACTTACAATCTTGTACAGTGGCGCACGATGAAGTTTCAGTTAATCCGTAACCCTGTAGAATAGTCACGCACAAACAGTTATTGATCTGTTCGTGAGTATCTGGCGAGAGGGGGGCGCCTCCGGATATTATCATTCTCACACTGCCCCCCATTATTTGACGAATCGCACCGAAAATAAGCCTAAAAAAAAAGTTACGGAAAAATAAAAAACATACTTTTGCCAAATTTACCTAAAAAAAACATGGTTATGTTGGTAGTACCTGTCAATAAGTGGCGTATCATATCCCCTCCTCTTCCATTTCGCCTTGTAGTCGTAGGAAAATTTAAAGATTAATTTTTTGATTCCGCTGCTTTTATTTACTCTATCCATGATGGTCTTTGAGATTCTATCCAGAATTAACTAAAACCAGAAAAAACTCGTTATTCCTTGTACCATTCGTCTCGTTATTTTCAAAATATTTAAATATTTAGACTTTTTTGCAGGGGCGGATTTCGTCGGGGGTGGGGGGGGGGGGGGGGCAGGAGCACGTCAAGCAAGCTCGAGTGCGACATTACGTCTTCATTGTTTAGGGTTCTAAGAAATGAACACTATTTCATAATGGATGAAATATCTGAACCTGTTCTTACGAAAACAGAACGGTTTGTCATCCTAACTTACATTGGTAAGTTTCTAGCATTTTTTTAATTACTACTTATACGAGTACCTTCTGTCCATTTGGACTGAATTTTAGTGAAAAAAATAGAAGTATTACAAAAAAGGGTCCTAAAAATTATATTTAATAAAGACTATTTTTATCCTTCAAAGGAATTATATTCAGAAACAAAAAAAAATGGACGTTAGGCAAATATATATTTATAATATTTTAATATATGTTTTTAAAAATAAAAATCTAATGCAATTTAAAAAACATAACCATGTCACGCGTCATAAAAATGAAGTTTCCATTAAACCAAAAATACATAAGTTTATAGCGCAAAAGAATTATACATATCTGTGCTTTTATTCAAACGATTATTTACCAGTAAATATTAAAAGAATAGTATCATAAAAAAATATAAAATTGAAATAAAGGTTTGGATATTAACAACAAACGATTTACAGAAATTTTTGGAATTACTTTGATATTATTTTGTATAATATAAAAAATATTTATTTATTTTTCTCTAAGGATCTCTCTAGTCCTAAAAAAGAAATTGTATGTATGTATTTGAGTATATTATTATTTTTTCAATTGAATAATTTATATAATTAAATAATGTAATGTTAAATATAAGATTTGCCCCAACAAGTACGTCTTCGCGGGTTTTATAAAGTTTATTTATAATATATATATATATATATATATATATATATATATATATATATATATATATATATATATATATATATATATATATATATATATATATATATAATCATATTTAAATTGTAATTGATTTAAATAAACTTTATTATTATATATAAAAATTTTTCGAAAACGCCTTTTATCGAAAATATATTTTCTTGCAACAGAATTTTTTCAATCATACAGATATTTAAAATCTAGGGATGTTTTCAATTTTTTTTTCTGAAACCAACTTCGAATTTTTTTAACCACTTTTTGAAACTAGGTTTTTTCAAGAAAACATGTTTTTAGGAAGAGCATTTTTTAAACATTGTTTCGAAAAAGACTTCGAATATTCATATTAAAAAACAACCCTTTTTTGAAAGTAATTTACTACAGAGTAACATAGCAAATACAAGAAAATGTAAACCTGAACAAACGCAAAAAAGGTTCATTTAGGTTAGTTTAGGATCTTTTTGTCATTTTTTCATTGACATTTCATTCATTCATTCATAATTTAAATTTAGGAAAACTGTTTTCTAAAAAATATATTTCCGGGAAATGTATTTTTAAAAGGTTCTTATAAAAATATATACAGTTTCGAAGAAGCTGTTTTTAGAAAAAAATTACATCAAAAAAGATATTTGCTGAAAAAATATTTCAAGCAACGGCTTTTTGAAAAAGTAATTTACAAGAAAGTAACGTACCAAACCTAAGGAAACCTGATCAAACCCAAAAAAGGTTCGTTTTGGTTTGTTCAGGATTTTTTTCCCATTAATATTTTCCAAGCTACCAGAGTTGATAATTTAATTTTCTAAATATTGTCTTCAAAAAAATATATTTTCGAAAAATGTACCTGTTTTAAAAATTATTTGTTTGGAGACAGTTTTGAAAATATGTATTTTCGAAATACGGGTTTTTGGAGAAAATATTTTCAAAATATTTCTTAGACCCATTTTCTAAAAAGCGGTCAGGACATTTTTGAAAAGATGTAGGTTCGAAATATGTTTTCGAGAAAATAATTTTGAAAAATTTCGTTAATCCACTTTCGAAAAAGCTGTTTTGCGAAAGAATTTACTTTCCAAAGAGATGTTTTTGGTAAGAAAAGTTATTGGGTTAGTTGTTTCGCTTAGAAGCCAAAATTACCCGGCGCAAATTTTGATAACATCGCAGTGAGAAATGTAAGGAATGTTTTCAGAAACAATCTAAGAGCATGAAAATCAAAAATGCCAAAGAAGGCTTGCTTACATATATTAGAATCTATTATTCATATTTTTTGGTATAATTCATTCAAAGATCTTACAAAGACGGCAAAATGTTTGCTTTTGTTTATAATATTTCGTAGAATATGTAGAAATGGTTGGCGTTTAAGTTACAATATTAATTTTTATAAAACTCGCTATTGAAATCATTTTTGTACAAAGCTCTAGGGGGGTGGCGCCCCCTGCGCCATCCCCCTACATCCGCCACTGCTTTTTTGGCTTCTTATTATGTCATAATGACGTGAACTCAAATCATCGCCTTCTGGATGGACTGCGCGAGAAAAACCAAACTATATTTTAACCAAATATTTTTACTATTGTATAAAACTTTATTGAACTACTTACGGGTACACTAGTCATACAAGAAGGCTGCAGAACGGAAGCGTCACCCTTGGTACCCTTTTTAATTTTACTCGCTGTATCTATCATGGTGAGGGCATTGGAATATCCTATGGGAACACCGGCACACAGACATACTGTTTCTACTACTAATTCGAACACGTGAGCTAAAAAAATATCTTATTTAAAAAAGTGATGTAAAACAATAAAATTATGAACTCATATAGTGTAAATTCAAACCAGTTCAGTACCCTGTTATCTTTATCTCTTACCTAAAGGAAGGAACCCGATCATAACGTCCGATTCGTAAATATCACACGCATCACAGAAAGCTTTCAATGTGGAAATCAGGTTTTTATGTAGAATGATCACTCCTTTGGGTACCCCCGTGGAACCACTGGTGTACATAATAATAGCCACGTCGTTCGTGTCTGGAGGGCTATTTTCTAAAAAAAAAATCACATCCTGAAACATGCATTTACCTGAAGTTACGAAACACCCCCGTATATGAACTCGATTTCCCAATCTCTACTTACCATACTGCGACTCTTTTCCCTTCTTCAATACATCAGTGAAACTGATAACGCTGATATCCTCTCCGTAACCGCCCTTATCCAAATCTTTCAACTGGTCCTCCATGTAGACCAGAGTTTTTACTTTGGGAGTGAGAGCGAGAATTTTTTTAAACTTAGGCATCAATTCGTACGACGTAATGACGGTTGTTACGTCAGTTTCGTTGATTCCGTGCGCAATAGCTTCATCACCTGAAAAGAAATATTTTTGTAATTATCCATATAATATATACTATAAAAGAAACTGACTTCAGTGATCGAGCCGAGAATAGTCCGATCAGAGAAGCTAATCGTTGTTTATATTACATTACGTCACGCCGGCACTTATTTATTAAAAAGGCGTTTTGGCTTTTCTAATTTTGTTGCATATGTTTTTGGATATTATTTGATATTTGTGTTGTGTCCTTTGTGTCAAGGCCGTAGCTAGAAATTTTGAAGTTGTATATCTCTGTTGCTACTTACGGGGCCCATGCCAAGTTTAGGGTTTTTAATAGTGAGCCTACCAGCAATGTTTTGGCAAAGAAAAAAAATGTTTTGTAATTTGCCAAAAAAAGTTGAATTTTTGCGGAACGGTGCAAGAAACTGTTTGTGCATGAAATTAAAAAAAGTCACAGCAAAAATGCAATTTTAGTATTTTATGTTTTTTGCAGTATTTATTTGTAGGAAAATAATTTCTTTGCAGAACTAAGCACATTATTAAAAAACATTTCTTAATTAAAAAAGTGTATTTTGCTTGATATGTCGATACTACTAGTTGCCTACAAAAGTTGCCCCACCTGCAAAAAAACTCACGGGCCGTGCCTGGGCCTTACAGTTTTAAAGATATTTTTGAATCCCGACCAAATACTGTACAGAATTGCTTACAATAGTATTTCTTTTTATTACTGCGTTCAGGTTTCTATCCATCACAGAGTATTAAAACGATAAACTGTAAATCTACTAAGTAAGATGAATTAACAAAGTGACAAATGTTCATCAATCACGAACATTTTTTTTTTTTGGATTTTAGCATTGATTTCGATAGTTACAATTTTTAAAATAAATCGTTTTTGGACTTTCACAAAATGTGTCATGGCAGGGAAATTTCAGGCTAAATTTTGTAAAAAGGGGATTTGTGTAACTTTCGTGCTTAATTTTCTTCACATCGCAGAGTGGCCAATTCTTTACATTTAATCTTTCAAAACCTTAAAGTTGGTACGTGTTGATTCAAAACAATTAATCTATAATATAATAGCCAGTACACCAAAACCCGAAAAAATTGTAACAATTTCATTTTTGGCGCAAAACGTAAAGTGTGACAACGTCGTTTGCTCCTAACTTTAAAACGCACCTTAATTTCTGTTAAACTACTTTTGTGTATACAGGTGGTTGTTGTCAATCAATAGGGTTGTTGAAAATTATTAATACATGGATCAAAATAGTAAGGTATGTTGCTTTAAATACAATATACAGTTTCTATTTTTCTCTCTTGTATGTTGTTTGACCATAGGTATCAGAACCGAGACTTTATGTTCAAATTTTTTTCTAAATGTGAAATTGCCTAAACAATTAATAAAAAGGTTCACATAGGTTCACTTTTTCTGTGTATTATTTGATGAATATAGGTGTTCACCTATATAGAAAATGTTATTTTAATGCGTGCAGAGCTGAGCTTTTTATAAAATTCTTGTTTTTTAGATAATCTAATTTCTCGAAATGAGCTCTTCGATATACTTAAACAAACTGGCACAATAAATCCGTGTACAAAACACAGTCGAGAAATATTATTTGATTATGTGTGGCCAAAAATACAAGGATCGAATAATTTTAATTGTGATACAGTCCAGACTACGATTAAACAATTTATTTTTTAGAAGATGGAGACGCAACCGATTTAGGTTTAAAGAAAAGAATGTTGGATGGCTTACCAATCTTACCATACACAAGATTCTTGTACATGGAGCCGACGTAATAGAGTCAATAATACTACCTATAGGACAATTGTCCGAAGACGCCCTTGAAGCTCGGCATAAAGATTATCGGTACTTTTGAGAACATAATACAAGAAATGAAATACCTCACGAAGAGACACAAATGAAGATCTTCTAAAATTCATGCTTATTTCCTCCAATCCTGTAATTTCTTGTTTACGAAACTTCCAGTTGCAAACAGAAAAAAGCTGAATAAGGTGGTTCTTTCTTTAGTAACCCAATATTCTCATAAGACCATCTTCGCGACATGTTAGTAATGTCTCTGCAATTAGCAATTAGTTGCTATTTTTTGGATCTGTTTTGTTCATTTTTGATCTTAATAAAAATATGACTCATGCTATGTGTTTGGTGTTACATAATATTTTTTCTAATTTTCTCATTTATTTTGCTAATAACAGAAAAATAACCACATATATTAGGTTTGGAACATCTGAATTTTGAACGCTTAAATGCCAATAATTGGCCACTGTGGCATCGGTTCTATTTTGGAAATAATGTTTTTTGACTTTTGTTGTTCTCTGGAGGAGTATATTCGAGATAATTTTCGTCGAGATTTTCATAGATAATTTTTATCATAATTTTTACGAAATTTCACTTTTATTCTTATAGTTAAATCTTGTCGATTCTCTGGGTGGCAGTTGAGATAACACCGTCAATAATTAAACAAATGCAATTGGTTGCTAGGAGACAGCTTCCAAATTATTACTGCTGCCAAAACTGCCGTCTACCAGATATCGAAACTTTTGTTCAAGATTGTATGGAAGATATATGCAGCGTGCGCAAACGTTCTCGCACGGCGTGTGTAAACCTTTTGGCACGCTGTTTGAAACTATTGATTTTCAGTTGTAGTTAGTGGTGTTTTTTAGGTATTTTCAGACTAGTTGTAGAAAAAATCTATTGTCATTTTGATCAGACTGGGAAAAACTCGACTAAACTCACTTGGCGTTGGTAACCGTCTCACTTACCTAACGTTGCATAAATGGTCACCAAAGGAATACTCTGTTTGAACAGACCATGAGCAGCGATCATCCACTCGGCTCTGGTTTCGGCGAAGATGACGACGTTCTCCTTTGGTCGGCAGCCCAATTCCCTGAGACCTTTACCGAAGTTGGCAGCCAACATGTTGACTTCCGAGTAGGTTTTCCACCGGTACACGCCCATGTTGAACTGAAAGGGGGGAAATAAATTACATTTTCGATTTATTGTTACTTTATTCCGCGCAAATGAAAAACGACTCAGTTTTGAAGCGATCACCTATGCAGAACGTAATTTGCTATATTTTTCTACTATAATATAAAATTCAATTGCCAATACCAATTTTTTTTCTCCAGTGATCAAATAATAAGCAAAATAATAAACGTTTACCTACTTCTCCAAACGATTTTCTACCGACTCAAATTGCCCGAGAAGGATAAGACCTTAATTTGTTTCTATTATGACAAAATAATGATAAGTAATCGTGAGCAATTTGTTTGTTTATATCTTCAACGTGGTGTAATAATGTTGCATGAAAATTGCATTTTACGCTTTTTTATGATTCAACGAGTATTTTACGATCCCATAAACTGTTTCTATGATTCATTAAACAATTGCACTCCGTAGTTTATAAAATACCATCTTGTGGTATGTCTGGTAATCCATGGTACTGTTCTTAAGAGGACACAGCTACCATTCCTATTTTGTTGTTTCTTTTTTCTGGAGATTAGAAGATACTGTTGATTAAAAACACTTTTTGAAAACAGAGTCATAAAAATTTAATTTTTCTACCTTATTTCAGTTTTGCTCAGTTTCTGGACAGCATCTTCAACGAATCTAATTACTAAGCAAAATTCCTGTTTATACCCCTTCAGAATGATACTTTATGAATATAAAAACAAATGGAGATCTGCTAATTTTACAGGAAGACATTTTATGATATTTTGCGTCACAGCTCACCCTGTCATATTGTATAAGATAATTTTTAGAGAAACTACAGAACGCACTTGGATGAAATTTTTTACATTTTCTGAGCATTCCTCAAGAAAAATTTGAGCTCACAGAACTTTACAATTTTACGATATCCGGGTGGTAGGGAATGAAACAAGATTTTTTCGTAAATGTTTTGTCGTATATCTTTTTGAGGGTAAATGATATTAAAGATTAAAGGTTTACATAACAGCTGTTAAAAAAAATAAATTGTTTGAAAATAAATAAAAAAATACTGTTCTCGTACCTTTTTAAAAACTCTCCCATTAGGCTGCATTTCGTCGTCCTCTCCAAAAATTTCCCTCGTACCCAGGCACCTCTTGTTCGGGTACTTTTTGGTGACGTAATCCAACAGTTTGGCCATGGTGTCGACCTTTTCCCGAAGAAGAGTGACGTGAAGCGGGCCAGGTTGCTTGGTAGATCGATAGGTTATACTCTTTGTATCCTGAGTAATGGGTTGGGCCTAAATGCAAAAAGTAAACAGTAAGACAACATAATAAATATGTTTTTCCTAAAAAGAACATCTTGTTGAGGCAGTAAGAAATCTGTTATAACAAAAACCTTGAAGAGAAAATTCTTGATTTTTAACCAACTTCACAAGAAATCAATTCGACTCGTATGTACAGTGTACAGGGTGTCCGAAAAGTCTTAGTATGGGAAAATATCTTTGCTGTTAGTAAAGATAGGGACACCAAAGTTTAGGTGTATCTTATTGGCTAATAAATCTACTTTTTTATGTAATTTAACTTTTTCAACTCCCTTTTGGGGTGACGCTAGGGAGTTGAGGTTAAAATTTTTAAATGCAACCCTATGCCGTGTTGTACCTCAGTAAAGGTATTCAGAAAAGAAACATTTTACCGCAAAACCCGGGGCCCGAATCTTAATTCGTTTTTAAATGGTAAGCTTTTAAAAATTAAAAATCGTGAGAAAAAAATTAAAATTTAAATACCTTTATTTATCTTATAACTTTAAAAGTTGTTCAAAATGACCACTATGCACTTCTTGGTAGAAATAAAGTCCATTTTGGAACGCACTTCCCACATTTTCGATGTGGGCAGGTGTTACACCTTGGCAGACTTCCGAAATCGACTTTATTACTGCTAAGAAGTTCAGTTCATGGTGGTCATTTTGAACTTTTAAAGTAATAAGAGAAACAAAGGTACTTACATTTTTTTTTCAAGACTTTTAATTTTTATAGGCTTGCCATTTAAAAACTATATTTATCGCAAAGATATTTGCCCATTCTAAGACTTTTTGGCACCCTGTATGTTCCTTATGTATGCTCGCGCATAATTCTTGAACGGATTCGTCGATTTCGATGATTTTTTTTGTTATATAGATGAGTTCTCCCGGATGGTCCAGTTATGAGTTCTTTGCTAAAGTAAGTGGGAACTTAAAAAAATTATAAAAAACTAAGAAAACTCGTACTGGCTAAAGATTTTTCCGAAAATGTTGTCTAATATGTCATTTTCGGGTTTATCGAGGTCAGAAAATTTGATTTTGTTTAGCAAATGTTAAAAAAATTACGGGGTTGGAGATAAAAAGGAGCGGCTGGGAAATTCTCCAAAAATGTTATTTAACGTATCATTTTCGGGACTATTGAGGTCAGAACATCTAATTTTTTCTAACAAATGTTAAAAGAAAATTTACGGGTGGGGGGAAGGGACGGAGATTGAGAGAATAAAAGGAGCGTTTCCATTTGCTCCAAAAATGTGTCATTTTAACTGTTCAGTGTCATTTTCGGGGTTAACGAGGTCAGAAAATCCAATTTTGTCTAAAAGATGTTAAAAAAATTAACGGGGGTATAAAAGTAGCGGCTGGGAATTTCTCCAAAAATCTTAAGTAATAGATCATTTTCAGGGTTGTTGAAAAGTGTTAAAAAATGTTGAAAGATTGGAACGAGATAAAGAAAGAGAAAAGATAAAGCAGGTGTGATAAGGGCGATGAAATATATCGAGAAACGATGTAATATATTATATTTTAGTGATATTGGGGTCAAATAAGTCAATAGTTACTGCACAATACAAATAATGAGGGAGAGATAAGAGAACCGGAGAGAGGGAATAAGTGCACTAAAAATAAATAATTATTTTTTCAAAACAACGAACCAACTTCACAAAAGGAAAGGAGTGAAGAGTATGAAATATTTTTATAAGTATTAATCACTAAGGTTATTGGTAAAGTTAATTTTATTCAAATTTGGGTAAAATGTACACCAAAGTTATAAACTTTGAAGCAAGCGCAACTCCTTATTAACTGCTTATGAATTATCATGTACTGTGGAATTGCGAAGACTTTAACGTTTGGTGTATAAGATACCTTCAGTAGTAAATACGTAAAAATAGTATTTCATACCTTTCAGGGCTTTTCTTTTTGTGAATTAAAATGTCGACGATTAAAAAATTCCGAAATTTACTACTAAATGCAAAATAACCCTAAAATAATTGGTTGGCCTACTCCTATGGAAATTTAGAATTAGGCGGTTTCGTGCACATTCTATTAGTGAAGCAAATTACTAAAAATCATGCATAAAACATAATGGTAATTTCTCTAAACGTCAAGTAAAAAAACGCACAAAAAAATTTGTTTAGCGCTGTCTAAAGTTTAATAATATAATTGGAAATTAAGCTGGCTTATCGAAACATAATAGGCTAAAAGTGGCTTTGCGATAAAAACAATGCATTCTAAGATCAAATTAACGCGATTACAGGATTAGATAAAGCTTAGTTAATTTTGATATTTGATCCTGTCTTATCTGTGGCAGGATTTAAGTAAATACAGGAAGCTTTTACTTACTTTCTTATTAATGTACCAAATGTTACACAAGGAGTTTTCGGGTAAAACAAAACAAAAATAATGGGGTATACATACATATTATATACTAGTATTACGTTATTCTTTCTAGAATGTTCATTCTAAGAGATTCTAAAAAAGCTTTTACGAGAGATTTTTGTAAATTTTTCACACCCTGTATATTAGGAAATATTTGAAGTCTAATGTACGAGGGGGTATTGATATCTAGTTAGTCTGGAAAGTTTCTAGTAGACAAAATATACGTACTATCCGCAATATTCTCCGGCTTTAGCACCGTCAGCTATTATTTGTTCCCAAAACTCAAAAACCACTTGAAAAGTAAAAGATTTTCGACAAATGACGGAGCAATAATATGTGCCGTTGAGCTTTGGTTTGCAGACCAAGACAAAATATTTTTTAAAGGACTTGGAATTACTTTATGACCATTCTGCCAAATGTGTACGTCTTCAAGGAGATTATGTTGACTAGATAAAGTTTTGTTTTGAAATATTGTGGCGTTTTATATGGTAGGCTAAGTACTTATCAATACTCCCTCGTAAGTTGAACAGTTTTTGAGATATCGATACGAAAAATGATATTGTTGGCAATTTGACATGTTATATCATCTTAACAGAGCAATTCAGAGATAAATCGCTTGCATTTTCTTGTTCCGGTTACTGACTGGTTCCGATTAAACCGGAACATGATATTTGATGAACAAAGATAAGAAACTGCACATTTCACTTTTTAACTGTCGATATCTCGAAAACTGTTCAGAATATGTTGGGTTATAGGAAATAATATGTCTAGAATTAATCGTATCTACATCTACACATTATAATCCAAAAATTGCACAATATGCAGGGTGCATAATATTATGACTTCTTAAACGTTTCCCTGAATTTAGAAATAAAACCTTACGAGTAACAATAGTTCCGGTGTCTAACCTAGTTATAAAAAAAAACAGAAACCTAAAACACAATATCGAAGTAACTATTTTTAGAAAAATTATGTTAATACACTTTTCACCTTTGCGTGCTTCTTTATATTAAAATAAACCTAAAAAGTATTTCATTTATGACAACTTCTCTGCCCGGAGTATAATTATCGATCTTTTTAGATATATCGATAACGACCTATGATTATCGATACGTATATCATTAATATCTATATTTATATATTATTATTATATATATTATTAATATCAAAACCATATGTTAAAAAGAATATTTTTCGTTCAAAATCTACGGCATTTTGTTACTTAAAAAAATAAGATTTCTTTCAATATTCCCCCAAAGAAGTGCACATAAATGAAACACACGTCATGGGCGTGGAATACCTTTGATTTTACACTTTAGTGTTCACCTTAAAAGGAGTAGGTAGCTCCCATCCCCTGTTTTCTTTAATGTTGTCGCTCTTGTATTGGCAATAAGAAAACAATGACATTCCAGCCTATAGATACATAAAAAAAGACTTTAAATTCATAATATTTTGCAGTTTTCCTTTAAAACCTCGGAATTTTTAACAGCCATGTAATCAATCGAATTATTTACAACAATTAGTCACGTGCCTGTCAAAATCCAGGAAACACGACGGCCTCGAGTGTATAGTTTGCTATAACTCGACACCTAACTCGAATCATTCATCTGTGATGTAAATAGAAAATATTTGTTGCCCTGTATAAAAATTAAATTTTTCATATTTGTTTTACAAGCAAAAACTTTTATTAGGAGTCATTTTTACGTATCTTGCAAAATTTTGTCCATTTGTCCTCTTCTAAACCCCACAGTTGCCTATTCAGGTGATGATTTGCTCAACGCCCCCCCCCCCCCCTCCAGCTACCTGAAGAAAAAGATTTTTATTTCGATTTTATGACGAACTTTGGACGTGGCCCCGAAAAATTTTCGTCTGCGGCGCATTGCCTGCAGCGCTTTTCCCCACTTCCAGCTTCCCACTTTCCATTTAATGGCTGCCCCCCCCCCCCCAAACAAAGTCCTGAAGACGCCACTGAACCCCATCCGCGCACATACTGTATATAGGATTACATATTATTATACCTACTGCGTAACGTGACAAAAACTGACAAATAATGAACCATTTAGTTGAATGAACACCAAAGAGTAATATCAAGATTACCCCACGACCCGAGTAAAGTCCTCTATTACCCCCATGTATATTATACCTTATTATTATTAATCGTAGTGTACGTAGTAGGCGACTCTACGATTCTGTTCGCATCCTTCATATCGATGGTAACATCGTCTTTTGCGTTACGTTCTCTTTCGGTATCGACAATAAATGCCTATAAACAAGTCGGGTAAGCACAAGGAAAAAAACAGAACAGAGAAAAAGACAGGAAAAAAGCTAAAAACAGAAAAGCGAGGAACAAAATTAACTAAAATCTGCACAGAATTGACGTACACACAAACGAAATAACGGTAAATTATTATAAAATCTCTTTGTTGCACAATTAGTGTTCCGTGCCTCCAGCCCCCCACTTTAACACGGAACACTAAAAATGAACCGATATAAGAAGCCAAGAATGACTCCTTCTCCGACCATGCGCATTGCCACAAGTGCACATGCGCAATTGAAATTTTAACACATTCTGTATTATCGAAGAGGACCGGCCTTAAAATTTGCGGATGGTGTTATATCAGTTTAGAAAAAATGCATTGTTATGGATTTTATTAAATTGTGGTAATAAAATTAACAGTGAAGGACAATACTATGACGATCGCAAAAAAGAAGGTGGGTAAATAAGGGTCATTTTCCACCTATCATCTACAGGAAAAAAGTGTCGAATTCAAATCATCCCCCTATATTTTTTACATAAGATTAGTACGAGAAATACAATAGAGCATGCCTTAAAAACATTTTTGGGCGTTTCCTTGAACTTCCCCATACTATTTCAAAAAGAAGCGCACATTAATAAGGGGTTTAATGCTCATATTATGTAAGCTTATGGAATAAGGAATATTAATGTATTTTTTTATTTCATAAATCGTTTATGGAAGCCATTACAAACCCAAAAATATCATTTTCAAGAAAATTACTAGGACAATTTAATTTTAAAAAAATGTTAACTTCTCGGTATAATTTATTACAATTTAAAAATCAGTCATTTGTTCTCAGTGACAAGTGACATCAGGAGATAAGCAAAAATAAGTGTCAATCTACATGTTAACGTAAAGCTTAACTTACGAGGTGCTACATACAAACGTATATAAATCGACAACTTTTCTCTTACGATTGTACCTATGTATATCAATTGATTTACCAAACATTGTTATTATTTGCAATATTGCATGCTTAAGAGTGGCGAAATATCAGTTTACAAGACCTAAAGTTGAACAGGTTTGTTGTGCAACACAAAAAACATCCACGTTTCCTAGCGCCACACACTATCCGATTTATTTTGTCCTCTTCGCAACACGACATCAACCAATCCTGACGAGGAATTTAACTTCGGAAACAAAGGTCTTGTAGCATGTGGAGAGCCGCCTTATTTGCTCAAACAGTAACTGTTGTTTGTGTTACGGTTATTTTGTTATTACAGTGTAACTTCTGTATAACAATGAAATCTATTAAAAAACTACCCTATAAATATTGTATTGTGCCAATGTTCAAAAATACCACTGCAAATGCCCTGAAAACCTAATTTTTCACGTACCCAGAACAGCCGATGTTAGAAGAAAGGACATACCTAGTGCAAAGTTAATCAAGAATTTTCCAGAAATAGGTATCATTAAACGTCAGTATCGTCAAATTCAAGTAAGCATATTTGGCTGTATGTTTATTTTTATGTTACAATAAATAATAAGTATTTGTAACGAAATTTTAAAGACAAATAAGCAACCATCCGATTGTTCTTGCACACATTTCGTTCCGGTGATTGTTAAACAATCCTTTTATTCAAATGGAATGTTTCTTATCCACGAAATCTCCTAACCTCTGGGAAATAATCAAGAAAAAAAATTAACACTGGCATTCACCATGTACTAGCCCATTATAACACTTTTATCTACATGACATGTGACGTCACAACCAATAGTATCGCGATTTGCAAGTTTCGAATATTGTATGAAAATTTGTAGTAGAAAATCTTTTTTTCTTTGGTAATAAGGCCAAAATAAATGGATAAAAACAACGGCCATGCATATTTAATTTATGTAGAGCATACAAAAAAATATATGTATGTCAGGATAATTTGGTTAAATGCATGGATTTATTATAATAGGATTCGATATCTGTATACTGTGAGCGTATTAGCGTATCGAACGTGAAGCCTTATATTTTGTTGTTTGTTTTTGTTTTTGTTTTTCTCTTGGGGGAGCAGTTTACGAACTACGAACATAGACAAGACTACGAATTACCACGTAATTGAATCAAGAATGGTAGTAGAAAGAGATAAAATAGCATTGGAGTGTTGGAGCTCAGGTTGAAAAATCACACCGGTGTGTCACCCGGCGATGATATCGAACGCAGCCCAGAAGTGTTGCTGTCTGGCTGGTTGTTTAGGAACACGGCTGAACCTCGGTCTGAACACTCGGTTACACGTACGTCTTTGTCTAATGAACTAGAAAAGAAAAAGTGCGACGTATAGATTTATATAGATTAATAAATGACTCTGAGCGACTTTAAATAAACACCTTTAGAAATAACATAACCTATAAATAATAAAACGTTTTTAACTTAAATTTATTATTATTTAGCAGAAAAATAAAATATTTTAGGGCTTTTATTCCGTTTAGTACATCTTGTGATGCTTCTAACGTATTTTTTGTACAAAAATACAAGGTAAAATAAGATGTGGCCAATGTTTACAAATTGTGTTTACAGTGTCGTTTAGAATGGTTTGTTTTGGCTTCAAAGAATGTGAACTCATCCCGTATCCAGTCCTAATAAATCCATGGTTAAATGCATATTCCCTATTATCTATATCTATCTATCCATGTATAGTGTTTCATGGAACGCTTCTTATCGAAATAGCATGGAGAAGTTATGTTATAACTATAACGTTAAAAATATTTTGAAATGGAAAACACGTTCTTCTTGTAAGGGTATTAATATTATTTAGGTTGACATTTCCCTTACAAATCGCACATAAACATGAAGGCCATTTAACTATACATAGTAGAAAAAGGTTGGGATTGGACAAGATTTCTTTTCGTAAAAAATCCTCCTTATTTATCAACCTCTTTTGCTTCGCAAAAAACAAAATAAAAAGAAGTGCCTGTTCTTACAGAATTGCATCTGCAAAATCGACCTGACCTTGACGGGAACATTAAATGCCGTCACAAACTGTCATGAAAAAATTATTAAAAACTATTCCGACAATTAATTATATATGTTTATTAGTTTATAACAACAAAGGAGATTTTATAATAATAATAATGTGGACAATTATCTATAATACTAATTGTAATTACTATTAACCCTTTCACCTGGTTGTGCTTGCATTGCAAAGTAATAATATAATATAATAACGTGGTGCGATGATGTGCAAAGAACATGCACAGAAGGTGGCATCTATACAGGGTGTCTCATGAAATGAGGGCACTATTTCGCTTACATATTGTCGAGGTCAAAATACTACTAGAAAAATATGTTTTGTCTCTCCAAAGGAAATATCAACATTTTTACCATTTGGTTGCGATTTGTGTATTCTTTAGACGTGCAAAGTTAGTAATATTTAAAGTATTGACTAAAAAAAGATACATGGCTTTTCTGTATATTATTATGGTGTGTTTAATTCATGTGTGTCATTAATGTGAAGAAGAAATAGGGTGGGTGTTAGGACTGAACCTTACGCCAGCATTGATAGGATGGAAGTTAGATGAGTGACCGTCCACCACGATTATTTTTTCCCTTCCCGTCCCAACCTCCATATCCTTCAAATCCCGTGTCAATAGACTACATTTCCCTTCTCTTCAGACACCCACGGTATGTTAGTAGTTAGGCTTGAAGTCT
The DNA here is from genome assembly GCA_963971165.1 of Philopedon plagiatum. Taxonomy (NCBI): domain Eukaryota; kingdom Metazoa; phylum Arthropoda; class Insecta; order Coleoptera; family Curculionidae; genus Philopedon; species Philopedon plagiatum. The sequence goes on from OZ020189.1 coordinate 3,143,259, forward strand.
ACGTGGGATGTCTTAGATAAAAAAAATTAAAAAGTCGATTAGAAAGAAAGCTACCAATCCAGGTACATAGTTTGGAAGAAAGACAGTAAAAAGGTAGTTTGTTAAGAAGTATCTTTGACCAAGTACTTAGCGCTTAAAACTTGAAAGAAAAGATCATCAAAATAATTCAGAAAGGTACACTAGAGAAAAACAGAAACAGGGTGTCCTGAGTGAAGCAAGTTGTAGCAGAGCTCGTGCAAATTAGCCCTTAGCTCCGTTAGCCGGGTAGGTTCTATTGGACGCCACCAGTTTTTTTACACCGACACAAACTGGAAGTCGCCTAAGTGGTCTAGGGACCTGCTTCACGCACAACAAACCTGTTATTCACTTAAAATCAAAACGTAAGGTGTAGTGAGCTAAATGAAAAACGTAAATACATTTAACCCTATATACATACATATGTATATGTGTACAAAAAAACATTACAAGTGTTTACATCGTTAACAAAACAGGGAAAAAAATGTTGAGCGATTTTTGCCCCCGCAAATTATAAAAACCTGTCCTTTAGGAGTTATCCCCACCGGGAAAGATGTTTTTTTTGGGGGGAGTTCGTCTCCTCCAAAAACAAAAGGATAGTCTCGCTAGCACTTACGGAAGAACACGTAGGCTCGTTAACGCCCACCGGAAGAAAATAGGGAGGCTCCTTAGCACCCACCGAAAAGGAACCTAGGAAGGGCTCGAGATGCTAAATTCAATGAGACAAATCCCAGAAAAAGGGGGCTACAGGCATGCAGCACCAGGGGATGACTTTCAGGGTCAATCAACAAAACGGGGCTTCAAAATTCCACACTAAGCGGATGAATTTCATCGTAGAAATGAATGAGTCAGGCCTTTAAATCCGGCTCAACCGTGTCATAAAAAGACAAAAGACCTGAACCGAAGCCCCGGTGTCGAAAGCTTCTAGATGGAAAAATGATCTCACGGAAACGAAAATGGTCTCGGAAGGACACCCCCACCGGCCGACCATATTGATCTCTGCTCAAGCGCCAAGAAAAAGGTCGCACAGTTTAGGGGGAGAAAAAGCTACACTTAGCGAAGAACCATAACAGTAATTACTAGAGTCAAGAGATGGCGCCACGGCATACCGACAAGGATTACTAAATTTCAACCAGTTTTAAGCATGGATTGATAGACTGCGCAAGTTTTTGACCCTAAACAAGGGAATAAACGCAATAACCATCGGAACCAAAAACTCTAATTGTCGCCACTTAGTCAAACAGACACGAAAATCAAATAGAGACCCCTTGCGTTGCGCGAGTCAATAAACCCACTGAACTACAGAAAATAGCACCAACACACCTGTACCGATCGAGACGCACTATTGCAGTACGGACGTAGCCGAAGATACTAACAACTTGAAACCAAAAACTTCGAAACGCATGAAAGAAAAGCGATGACGGAAGTGCCACAAATTCCAACCTTCACACACTCGAAACCGCCACCGCGGCAGCTGCGTTCATATATCGATGGCTCGAGAATGCGCTCCGGGACCGTTCGTGCATGCGCTAAGCAGTTGGTTCTTACCACCGATAACACATCTCTAAAGCGAATCGACCACACGGTCCGACCTCGATATAGTCCCGCCCTACAGTTCTGTTAACAGAAAATACAGATAAAGATGTCATTAAAAAAACCTAACCTGTCAATATTGAAGGATTCAAAACATTTCGAAAAGCTAATGCCGTTTAGATAATACAGAATGTTAAAAAGCGCGGCAGAATCCAGGACAAAAACCATATAAATTGACGGTGCTCCAACGCCGCAAGAAAATGTAAACAAAATATTTTCAGGAAAGAAAAATGTAAGTAAAACCAATAAATTAGCATAAACAGATTAAGAGAGACCGTCTATATGTATATAGAGAGGACTTTGAGCAAGGCGAAGAAAACGAAATTCAGGGCCACAACAAAAGAACAACGTTAAATCAAGCTACGAGACCCAATGAACAAGCTGACTTGGACGAAATAAAAGGCAGTCTAGTAAATCAATAATTCTAGGAAACAACCTGAAAACAAGGCAAGACAAACTTACAAGGCGTAACCGTTGCATAAAAATAGAGCAGCTTAACTTAAGGTAGGAATTAAACAATTTTAAACAATAGTAGTTAGTAAAACTCACAGCAACAAAATTAAAATGTCACAAAGTTTAACCCAAAGGTCTCCCCACTTCCATTTTTTTTTAGATTTTGTTAAAGTCGTGTGGCCTAAGTAATTGAAAAAAAACCGCGTAGATCTATGTCGAGGCTTCCCATACTTGGTCAAAGGCCTTGGAAATATCAAGAGCAACAATCTGGGATTCGCCATGAAATTCGAGAGACTTGTTGCAGTTGTGTGCGACAAAGGCAAGTAGGTCAGCTGTGGCTCTTTTGTGACAAAATCCATACTGTCTGTCGTGGATGAGCTTGTGTTTTTCTAGATATAAAAAATGCCGTGAAACTACCGAAAATGTGACTTTTTTGATAAAACTTTAAGTCCTGCTAACTTTGCACTTCCAAAGGATACATAGAATCCTAACAAAACATCAAAAATGTTGACCAAACCTTATAGTTCAAAAATAAAAAATGGAATAATTTATATTAGGACCTATTCGAATTTTGGTCAATTTTAGTGTCAATTTCAATACGGATCCATTGAAAATCTGATAAAAAAAATTCTCCATAATCAATTAATTTCTGCTGATTTAATCAGGACAAAGTGTCTATGCAATGCTATCTAATAATCAGGTGTGCAAACAAATAAAAATTTAATAATCGACGACAAAACAGACACAATCATATATTTCAAGTATCTTTTTATTATAGTAATAATTAATAATAACATGTTATACGAAATTTTACCTTTATCAAACACTGATAGATAAACGATAATGATCAGTATTTGAGCTAATATATCGCTCGGAAGAACAATGTAATGACGTAAGTGTCGTAAGTGAGATTTACGTTATATTTCAGAAAAATGGCGTTTAATTTTTTTTTAACATAATCAAGAGCAATTTAGATTTTAACAGGTAAGTTTGAAACTGTGATTGCAAAAAATTTAGTGTAGTTTTCAATGGTGCTACTTATTTCATGACTAGGGTTGACATCCGCCCGATATATCGGAACTGCCACAGTTATTGGAGTTCATGTCGCGACGTACCGCCAAAGGTATCAAAAGTCCCGATCGACCTTATCAAGGGTTTTTAAATTAAATTTTAAAAGGCATACGCGCAAACAAACGTGATTTTGAAAGGTTATTAAAAAGAAAGATTTTGCGTATAACGTACTACAATAGCGTGGTGCAGTACACCTCTATCTTGCGGATTTGTGCGTAGCGCCGCGTCGGTATTCTTTGGAAACACCTGTTCGCAATCCTTGCGCACAATGCGAATTGTGAACGAATTTTTTCCTTAAGACTGCATTTGCCAACTTAATTTAGTAGAATTTTTTGTTTTATATTTCATTTTGTATGAATATTTTCAAAATATTAACCGTAGATTCATATTCTATGGGTATTTTTTAACGTATTAATAAAAGTTTCAAGATATTTTATCATTTATTTTGGGAAAAGAATATTAAACAGATTAATCTTCTGTATGAAATCATTACACACGTTGAAACTTTAAATAACTGACTGAAAATTGTTTGCACGATGTGAGTCTATACTAAATATACTTATATTATTGTTAAAAATTTTAAAGCCGGAAAAACATGTCAAAATGCCGCCGTAAGATGTTCTAGAGAAAAAACTTTAAAAGAAATATTGATTTGATCTAAGGAAACAGAAAACAAGTTATCGAGATGATTATCTATACAGACCAGGTGTAAAAAAAGGTTAAATAAAACCAATGATGTGTGAAATAACAATAAATTATCTTATTTTTAAGAGGTCCAATGTCTAACTCAATCGATTTTGATAAAAAGCATGTATATAGATACTTTGAAGATAATGTAAGTATTTAATGATAAATAGCAATATCCATATGTAATTATAACAAAGAATTCGAGAGTCCTCATGACCAAAAGACAATCATTTTTACGCTGATTTTAAAAAAATAATTTTCCTAATTCGTTATCTGATTTTTTACCTCCGTTTGCAAGGCCGTGTTAAGGTTTTCCAGCGCCTGGGGTTCGAAAGTATGAAGCGGTCCAATCCTTACTACAGAAGCTTACCGAAAACACCGATTTTTTTTAAACCGCTTGCCTCAATTAAGTTAACGGCCTTTCTTGCAAATCCTACCCGAACTAAATTGTCGACGTTTCCTTTGTAAGTGGTCTTCCACCCCGAACTAAAAAGTGTCAGGATCATGTTATGCGTGGGCTCAAGCCCTGCTGAGCCCCACGCTTAACATGGCATTGACCTTAATTCAGTTTTTATGAATTTTTGGACAGAATTTTCAATGAAACCTTAATAAGTCATATATTTTTGGGATCCTCAGAACAATTGCTATCAGGTAAAGTAATATTCTCGGGAATTTGCTTTAGATCAGAAGATATAGTGGGTTAAACACAAACATTTCGAAAAGAGGGCTATTAAAACTGAAATTTTCGACCTATATTCAGTTTTTATGAATTTGTGGACAGAATCTTAAATGAAACCTTAATAAATTATATGTCTTTTGAATCTTCAGGATATTTGCCATCGGCTAAAGCAATGTTCACGAAAATTCGTTTTAGATTAGTTTGATTACATAATAAAACTTTTTGAAAAAAGGGTCATAAAAATTTAAACTCTTAATTTTAATTCAGTTTTTATGAATTTCTGGTAGGTTTACTTACGATCCTTTTTATTTCTTTTTTTTATTAACATTTTCATAAACCTCTACGTTCAGATTCGCTAAAAATGTTTAAATTAAGATCTTCTAATTGATTAGTTAGGTTTTGACAGGGTTTTGTCCTGTCGTTAATAAGTCGTCATTAAAAACTTGTGAGTTATTCTAATTTTTCAGCGATTTTTTGATTTCCAAATGATTTTCATGGTGGAACGTGTGGCTAGAATGAATTTAGTTCTATTATTGTCAAAAGTATGTACTAAAATTGCCCTATTCTTTATAAATTTGCGAAAAAACTCAAAAACAAAATCATAGTATAAAACCTAGCTGTCTTATTCTTACACTTGTCAGTGTCAAACTTTTGGTTGTCAAATTAGACCGGTCTCGCATTGGGAATCTGGGTGTTATTTTCAAAAAATTGGTTTTTGTAGATCTCAACTTTATACACTTTAAAAATTTATGAAGTTTAGATTGGAGAAGCGTCTAAATTGAACTGATTTAAGCCAAAGCTAAAACGGCAGGGGTTAAATTTTTAACGATACATGCTCAAGCATTAAAACCCCCCAGAAACAAGCCTTAACACTACTAAGCAGTAAGCAGCATGCTTCAAAAGGATAACTGTCTATCCTCGTTCATCAAGGCTAATCTTTAAGAGAACGCATGATGCTTTTTATCGTAAAAAATCGATCCTGACCTTGATTTTCCTAGCTTGGTGCCTTTGCGACCATGGCCTTTGGAGGAGCACGTAAACGGGGAACGTCAGAAGGTCGTAGACGAAGGCTAAGGCCCGCAGGGCGCCCAGGGCCAGGGTGAAGCCTACACCGTCCATGTTCCTGGAAAAAAAGCAATTATTAGTAGAGTTAAAAAAAATTGGTACTGGAAAAAAATTTCAAACAATTAATTTTAGAAAAGTATACAGGGTGTTTCAAAAAGCATGTGCCATCGCTTAAAGGAATGGGTGCGCAGATGCTTTGTTTTAAAGATACAGGGTGTGTACAGGGTACTTAAAACTATCACCTGTGCACAAGTTCTTGGTTTCTTATTCCCCCATGTGTATCTTATTCCCCCATCGTCCCCTATATCCCATAAATATTTTTGCAAATAAAAATTCAAAAACACTTAGTTCAATTTTTTTAATGCGCAAGGGCTACCTTTCCTTATCAAGACAGATTAATAACCGTCTATTGGCAATAAAGAATAATAAAAAGATTAAAAGTGTGTTTATACAGATGGTATTCGTAGGGGAATATCGTAAGTGCATCTAATATTTCTAAAAAAATTCGAAAAACTGTGTTGCTGAGCGATTTCTTTCAGAAATGGCATGAGTGCTGGTGGTAGTAATAATTCGAGTCAGAGATGGGACATCTTGCCACCTGCACAAATGCTATTTGCTAAGAAAAATGCTTAGAAACATAATTTTTTCGAATCTTTTCACAGCAAAAATTAAATGCAGGAATTATAGGTTAGCGATATTTTATAATATATAGATATTATAATATATACATATATATTTGTTTGCGTAGAATTCGGTTTATTATTATAGTGTAATTTGTGTAATTATTTTTATTAAACATCAAAATTTCTCAAAAACTACCCTATGAGTATTGTATTGTACCCATATGCAAAGATGTCACTGCAAGTATCGCGAATAAAATCTCACAAGTTTTCTGAAACACCCTGTAAGTACCTACTTTGATGAACAATCCACCATAAATCGTCAATGAAATTCGAATATTTCCAAACAATAACTTTTAATTGCCAACAATAAAATTAACCAATAATTAATTAATATTAATCATGTTACTTTTTTTTTAACTGGTAATTGATTTTTATTGTTTCACTGGAGTTTTAAAAATTAATTTGGAATTTTTAGCAGTAAAACTTGATCGTTTTACGAGGTAGAATAGTAGAATGTAATTCTTTAAACTTGCTTAAAGTTCCGGTATTTGGGGTCGAACACTAATGATGTTTTTCAACATTTTTTTCGATAAAAATAAAAGGATCTTGTAAAACTTTGCTGATGCTTTGGAGGGTATAACTTTGCTGATGCTTTGAAGAGTATACATTGTTTAATCGCAAAGCTCTCTCTGTTTTTCCATTGCAGGCCATTTGTCTGTTGGCCAAGGATATTTAGAAAAATACTAGTGGCAGAGGGGTATGCAGCTGGCTATTCAGAAATAAGGCACTTTTCTATTAAACCAGGTGTACCTTTTAAAATTGTAGCAAATTTTTTCATAATCTTATTGTTTATGCTGAAAAATTGCCGAAAAACTTTTTAAAAAGGCAAAAACCCTGTCGCGAAGAGCAATAATCGGCACGTATTACAATTCTTGTGCTGCTCTATTTCGTGGTAAAATTCTCTAAAAACCGCATTCTTAACTCCTATACATACCCTTGCATGTGCATACTGACAAATCAGTCTCCTCCAGGCCAAAAAAAAAATATATTTAAAAATCCTAAAACAAAACGGCACAAAAAGAACCAACAAAAACCACAACAAGACTGACAAAAACGACACTGGTTTTTTAAAAATGCTTGGAAAAACGTAAAAACAGAAAACTAAAATGGACGACCACTGCACACGAGATCACGGTCGACAGTAATCTTCGCGTCCGTCGACTGTGGATCACGATAAAAAGCAAAATTGATGATAAGAAACTGAATTGGAATCGTTCCGATATGGAATTTTTGATTTTTATTAGAAAAATGCCGATTTATTGAATGTAGTAGTACTCTGGGCATTGTCGTTTATAAAATCATTGTTTTCTGAATGTTTTATCTAATTAACCTGATCGACATCTATATACGTATGTACATACGACTATTAAGAGTACCCCGATTTAGTTTTTGTAATCATTACTAAGAAACAGATTTGCTCACGCTTTATTCTGTGTTTTAATTTGAACTTCTTTTTATAATTTTCCCCTTGACTGTTCCTAACAAAACAAGAGGTGCGTTAACGTACGCATCCCTTTACTGTCCAGCTACAAAAGCCTACAACATCCCACTTCTCTTGCTCATTCATACCTAGGGTCTCCAGATTATGGAACAAATTGCCTGCAGATGTTTCCCCTCCCAAAATTTTTTAAATCCCGTGTCAATAGACTACATTTCCCTTCTCTTCGGACGCCCAAGGTACGTTAGTAGTTAGGCTTGAAGTCTATATGGTCTGGCACAGACAAAAAAAATGGGGATCTGTTGTTAAAATGTATCATTCTGAAAGTTTCACATTATCCAACCAAAAGATTGTTTTTCGAAAAAATACATACATTTTAGAAAGCTGATGGCAATATTGTTTCTGGTTCATGAAAGAGCATGTATTAAGCTTTTAATTAAGACCTGAAAATGTTTTTTTTGTTGTGCGGTTTATAAAATAGCTCATAAATGTACAGTTTGCATTTTCATGCCACAATTACCCCGGTTCACCCTACCACAAGGCATAGGGTTGCATTTAAAATTTTTGACCTCAACGCCTAGCGTCACACCTCAAGAGGGTTGAAAAAGTTGAATTACATAAAAAAATTGATTTATTAACCAATATAATACACCTAAAATTTGGTGTCTCTATCTTTACTAATTGTAAAGATATTTGATATTGTATATTATGAGTTTCGGACGTCCTGTATCAATAAAAACAACGTTGCCAACCTCTTCCCCTGCATTTTTACACAAAATTTTTTACGAAAACGAAACTTAACTTAATCTTGGTATACTTAGGACTCTTAAGCCGTTCTTGCATAAAATAAATATAAATAATTCTTTCTCGTTTTTTTGCAATACATAAGTTGCGGTTTGCATGCCTTTTACTTTTTTCTAATAAATATCAATTTTTGCAACTTTCGAAGGACACCGTAATGATGGGTGGGAAGGAGGCGGTAGTCACCTTAATGAAGGAGAAAAAAGACAATAAAATTAGTACCTACGGGATCGCCGCATGTACGTTTTGCAAAAAATGGCAGGTATTAATCAAAAATCCAATTGCTTGCGAGTAATTTTCTATACAGAGGATTGCGTCTATACAAATTTGTCGCGAGAATATTGCAAAAATCTGTACACATCACTAAAAACGATAAGAGTTTGGTCTTTGCTCCTCATGCATGACCACGGTGTCATTTTCGTTAAATATCTCGAACTTTTAAGAGAAGAAATCAGTTAGCATCAACTATGTAAAAAGTACTACTAATACCGGACTTAAATAAAGCTATTTTTAACTACCAACAACAATAAATTATCGTAATTTCGTAATAACTTAAGGAAAAAAATACTGATAGCCATTATCTAAAACACTTTTATAAAAAATAATTATGAACAAGTGCTCAGAACAGTGACTAGTACGTGATTGGCCAATAGAGGTCGAGAATTCTCGTATTCCCGGAAAAGACACAGGGTCGGCTAACGACATGAAGTAATTTGTGTTTTTAAATCTGCATTGACCCAAAGATAGTGGGGCTTGCAGGTGTCAATGAAAGGTGTGGATTTGTGACTTGATATACAATAATATGTATTTAAAAGACGTTCTAACAGGGGCGATTCATGGCGGGGATGGCGGAAGTGTCCCCCTCCCTAGGCTAATTAGAGTGGCCTCCCTGGGCTATTATAAAAAAAAACGTCGACGGTTGAGTTTTGAGAAATTTTGTAAAAAGGTTTCACACAGGTCGAATTAAGAACTTTCTCTTTTTTAAAACTCGTTTTATCTCAGATAGTCCATGTTACCTTCAAGCCTAAGTACTAACGTACCGTGGGCGTCTGAAGAGAAAGGAAATGTAATCTATTGACACATGGTTTAAAGGATTGGAGGTAGAGAAGGAAACATCTGCAGGCAATTTGTTCCATAATCTGGAGATCCTAGGTATGAATGAGCGAGAGAAGTGGGACATTCTAGGCTTTTGCAGCTGGACAGAAAATAAGGGATGCATACGTAACGCGCCTCTTGTTCTGTTAGGAACAGCCAAGAGAATTACCGCGGCGAGTCCATAGCAAGAAAACATCCTTTCTATATCTGCAGAAGATGCACAGGCACACGAAACAGAAATCACTATAGGTAGCATTTGAATAATTTCTGGAACATATTCTTTGGAATCTCCACTACTGCACTGCTGTTAGATTTTCAATTATTTCATCCGAAAACATAGTTTTGTGAAAAGGGTCCGACCTGGCTTCCAACTTAATTATCAATAGTAATGACCCTTTGTCTGCAAAATGTTCGGCAATAGTATCTAGATCATCTCTCTTTTCTTCAGCCAGTAATGAATATCCTTCTTTGTTCATTCTGGGATCCAATATACATATATGCCAAAAAGTGAAAGGGTTAAAGCTTGGTTATTCTTTTTTTAAATAGTTGATGATATTGATGCAAACCTATTTCCTCCTTAAAGCTGTCAAAAGTAGCCATTAATTTTTTCCACGTTTGAACTGCTTGAGATAAACATGCACCTTTCTGTTGTATTGCGTCAAGTGCTATAGAAATTGGTTTTTGGTAACTGTAAAAGATCTTCAGCCAACCTTTTTGAAAGTCACTGGATCAATTTCTTCTTTATGCTCTTCACAGATTAATAACAAGTTTGGCCACTCGTTGACATAAATCTCAAGACAATCCGAAAGTGTATTCCATCGAACGTTTTGAGGTAACACCAGTTTCTTGCCTCCTTTTTCTTTGTACCAAGTATTTGGCAAATAGGTATTTCTAAAGTATTTTACCATTTGTACTATATGTTCTTTTACCTTAGATACTTCTAAATCTTTGGAGAGCAAGATGTAATTTTTTTATGCTTTCTAAAAGAACACTGTTTCCATTTTCTGCTGTTAAAACGACACAGATCATGGGCTCATTATGAACATTAGACCATCCATCCAAGGACATGCAAACAGACTGACCAGATAACTTGTTAAAACATTTAGATTTTTCTTCTTCAAATATTTTATTTAGGAGCGTTGATGATAACTGAAATCTAGACGGCGGAACGTAACCTGGCCTTAGCATTTCTATGACCTTTCGAACTTCCTTATTTTCTATCGATCTAAAACTGCAGTTTGTTGCGTAAACGGCTTTAACTATTTGCATGTCCAATTCTTTCTTCTTAACTTGACAAGTTCGCACAACAAAAGAACCCAAATCGCTGCTACTTGCACTATTTTAACTTCCACCTCCATTTCCCTTACCCCTTCTCTGTTTCTTTGCCAACTGGATAATTTTATTTTGGCTAGTTCCAGGCTAGAAATCACTTTCAAGACCACTAATTTTACTTTTGCAGGTTTCCCAGTGACTTTTCGGTCTATGCATCTCTTTACCACACTTTTTACACACCGCTCTGTATCCTAGTTCGCCAACCACTTTCTTTTCTATAAAATGTTGCAAAATACTAAATTCCTTTCTACCCCGTCTTGTCATGATTCAAAATTTCGTACTACGCTACTCTCATCATAAGCAAAAATATTACTGACTAGCTTGCGCCTGCGACTTCGTCCGCGATATATCAATTTTGCTTCATTACAAACTTTGACCCCCCCATTTCACCCCCTTAAAGGTGGATTTATTAAAAACTGTAAAACACGTGTTTCAACATTAACGTTCATATTCACTAGAAGGTTTAAAATTTAGTACTGGTTTAAAGTAAGATCTTATAGTTGATCAGTTATGTTTTGACAGGTTTTGGTCCTGTCATTGTTAATAAGTCGTCATTAATATTATGAATTATTCTGATATTGCAGCGATTTGATTGATTTTCAAATGATTTTCATCTTGGAACGAGTTGCTGTAATGAATTTAGTTATATTGTCGAAATTACGTACTAAAATAATTGTTCTTTTCTTCCCTTCGGGGTTGAATTTTGAAAAATCCTTTCTTAGTGCATGCCTTTACCTACAATATCAAATTTTATCTCTACACTTCTAATAGAACAGGGCCTAACATGGGTTTAAAAATTGTAAAAACATGTAAAACCCTATGGTCCGCTATAAAGGAAATCCACTGTATAACTTGGAAGAGGAGAACCGTTTCCTGTCTCGGAAGAGCAACCCAAGTTTTTTAACAGCCGGTGTGGCTATTGAAGTAATGTGTAATGAGTTAATGAGATCATGTTCGAAAGCGACGCCCACAAGATCGAACGTTTCTGTGTTCTGCAGGGCTTGGTCATTCATATCGATGGAATAAGAGTTATTGCATACAGTGAAACTTCCCTAACTCGAATCTCCAGGGTACAGAAAGTCAGATTCGAGTTAGGGAAAATTCGAGTTTTAGAAAAATACGCCGAATTAGGACTTTAAATTGTATTACATATATAGTAAGCGTTACAAAACAAAAGGCACATACATATTGTTTATATACTCTATGTATAAGTATACGCAACAAATAAAGAAGATTAGATTCTTATCTGAAAAAATCAGAATTTTTTTTTTGTGTTAAGCTAGACCATTTCTCCTTGTCTATAAAATCTTCCACTAAATTTAAGGAGCCGTGTATTGCACACGGAACATTTTCTCTAGACGAAACAAAATTTCTCAGGTTTTCAATAGCAGAATACGCTTGGTCAAATGTAGGTATGGCAACAGTTGTTTGGCCCTCACTTTCATCATCATCATTATCCTCGTCTGAATCTGAAACAATAAAAAATTCCTATTTCTTAACTTGGCGAGACGTTATGTAACTTAAATTTACCTTTTTCAGGAATAAGATTTTTCATGACACTTTCTAAAATGTCTTCATCTGTTGGGAAACCCATTGTATACACACCATCATCAATATTAACGTAATCTTCAAATGTAACGTTATCCATGTTTACTGCAGTTTTGTATGAGGCCCATAATTTTTTTAATTCAGCTAACGGAAGAAGATCATCTTCATCCCAGTCATCAGTATCCTGCTCCAGTCCATCTTTAGTAAAACCTGCCTTTCTGAAACAATTGGCAATTGTTGACTCTTTTATATCGAGATTCCATGTTTTATTTAGGTTCCTAATTGCGTCCAGTAGCGACACAGTTGTAGGACTTTAATCTTCCATATGGATTAAAACTTTCATTACAATTCGTTTTCTGTAATGCTGCTTAAGATTCTTTATAATTCCCTGGTCCATTGGTTGTAAAATGGAGGTCAGATTAGGAGGAAAATATTCCAGTTTAATGTTTTTTAGCTTTGTTTCTACATTTTTAGGGTGAGCAGGACAATTGTCGACAAACAACAGAATTTGCCTATTCTGGGCAGCAAACTTTTTATCTAACTTTAGAAGCCACTTCTCATAAATTGTACTAGTCATCCACGCTTTTTTGTTGTAGTCGTAATCCACGTCAAATGATTTTATGCCCTTAAAACATCGTGAACTTTTCGTCTTGCCAATAACAAGCAATTTTAACTTTTCGGATCCAGTCATATGGCTTGCAACCATAACTGTAATTCTTTCCTTACTGTGTTTGCCACCAAAACATTTTTGACCTTTAAACGCTAGTGTTTTGCTAGGTAAACATTTAAAAAAAACTCCCGTCTCATCTGCGTTGAAAATGTCATTCTTATCGTACTGTCTGATTAAATCGGGTAAAACATTCTTTTGCCAATCCACACTACATTGCAAATCTGCAGAAGCACTTTCACCGCACACCGACATCTGGCCAATATTATGCCTTTTCTTAAACTTATCTAACCATCCCACACTAGCTGAAAAATCTTCACGTCCCAGAGCAACAGCAAATTCTTCAGCTTTTTCTCTAATTAGAGTTCCTGAGAGAGGAAGATTTTTATCACGTGCGATAGTTACCCACTTAAGCATAGCTTCATCAATATCATTATTGAAGCATGTTGTAAGCCTTTTTCTTTTGCTGTTAAAATCGTACTGACATTTGTTTCCTAAAAGTTTGTTCTTGTTTTTTAAAATGGTCGATAACGTGTTAGGGGGAATCCCAAATTGTTTTGCGATATCTTTCTTTTTCGTTTCGCCCTTTTCTACTTCAGCAATTAAGTTTTTCCTTAAGCGTTAAACACTTTAAATTTCGCTTCGACATTTTCACTTTGGGCCAATATATTCTTTGTGAAAAATTACCCTCAATCGGCTTAACTTCACCCAACGTCAACAGAAACTGTGCTTCCAACTTCCAATATGAATTTTTATCTGTCGTCATCATAAATCGGTAAATCCCCGAATACCCTAAATACAGTAAGGATTTCCCCGCTGGTTACTAAATCTCTGTTCGAGTATTAGAAATCTTCGAGTAATAGAAATTCGACTTATGGAGATAAAATTACTATATAATATTGTTTAAAGTCCATTGTTTGAAAATAATATTCGATTTAGAGAATATTTCGAGTTATGGAAGTTCGAGTTAGGGAAGTTCCACTGTATTTTGAATTTGACATCCGTAATAAAAATTCTCGCGAGCGATACCGCGGGCAACAGCAAGTATTTTTATAATCAACTATGTGCTGTCATCTAGTAGTATTTACATGAATTAGTACACTGCTTTATTAATAATAATAAAATAACATACATATTTTAAAATTAATTACAAATAATTTATATTACTTTGTATTCAATATGTATTTATTTAAATTTAAGATAAGATAATAAAATTATTTTGAACAATAATATCATGCATGAATCGGTACAAATATGTAAAATACTGTATAATCATTAATCCGTAAAAATAATATTTTTATGTGGAGTGTGAAGTGTCTAACGAAGATAAAGTAGAAAATAGTTCGGTTAGTAGTACTTTGAACTTACAAAGTATCAAAAGGTTTATCTACTTGCATGCTCTCGCCGCGGGACCATCAAAATTTTAATTCTTTTTTACATAATTTCGGTACTAAAAATTTTAAATTTTTTTGAAAATCACGTTTTTGAAAGTTTTTTTCGACAATAAATTACTCTGTTTAACACCTTTTTTGAAAGTAATAATTTTCAGGTGTGCCTGTTCAGTCATTTCGCGTTTTTAATATGTTAATACACTGCTCCAATGAATTAACGCAACACAACGAATTTATCCTAATTCGAGTAGCGATTTTCTTCTGACGCCTTAATACGACTGTAAAAACTTAGGTTGTAGGTTCATTCTTCAGGAAAGTAAGTATACTAGTATTGCTTGAAAAAAATTACCTTTTTACAGAATACGGGGGTTTAACAATAATGATTTTTTTTCTAAAATTTGTAGTCCCTGCAGTTTAGACCAGCCATAACTGTGATTCACATTCATAACTAGACTGTAGCCTCATCTATTCTTAACATTTTGTTTTTTAATTCACTCTGATCTCTCAGTTATTGAAGAAGGACAGGGTCAAACCCAAGCAAACCCAACCTAAGCGAGCTCAAAAAAGGCGCATCAATGAAGATTTGTTCAGGTTTACTCAGGATTTTTTTGTATTTTAACAACTTAGGTATTATATAAGCAGTAGATGTTTTAATTAAATAGTGCAAAATTAAACGTTGGGTTCCAAGAAACCTAAAAATACGTGATAAAAATATTGCAAATAAGTGAGATAAATACATTATCATTATGACTGTTTAAAAAGGTTTAACCTTGCAAAGGTTAAACGGTCAACAGCATTTACGTTTTTTCATATGCGTCACCAAACAAGAGGTCCTTCTAAAACGAAATTTGGAAAATAGATTGCTAAAAATTACGTAAGACGGTTCGCAAGCACGTCAGAGGAATACCTGGTAGAAAAAAAAGCGTTAGCAAACCTGAGCAAATCTGAGGAAATCTGATCAAACCCAACAAAAGCGAATATGTGCAGGTTTGCTCGGGATCCTTTTCTGCCCGTTTTTCACTGACATCTAAACTATTACGGCCAGATCAACTATTGCTTGGGTGCAGGTTTAATTATACGTGCCATAGTTCAAGATCTAAGGGACAACCCCGGGCTGGCAGACAATAAGCTTTCACCCTTGTTGGGGATCATCAGACTGACGTAGCCTTTGGTACCGTCGTTTTTCAAAACTATATACTGGAATGGGCGAAGTTGCTATTGGGGAAGCTGTCTAAAGGCTACGTCAGTCTGATGATCCCCAATAAGGGTAAAAACTTACTCTCTGCCAGCCCGGGGTTGTCCATTAGATCTTAGACTCCTCGTAGTTTGACGCAAAAACATAACTTACGGTCTTTTAGTACGAATAGCCATTATTTTTCTTCTTAGTTTAATACCACGACGGACGTTGAAACCTTTTTATATTTTCTAGATATATAAAATCTAAGATGAAATTAGTATAAAATGCTGAACACACAAATTCCTAAACCAGTAAACCCACCCAAATGTCTCAAGGGAGACCCGCTTTCGGTCCCATTTCGGTGTATTAATTTGTCTATATTCTTTATAGTCTCTGGTATTTGTAATTTTCTAGGGGAACCGATACAAAAATAAGCCCAACGTTTTTTAAATAAACAAATTTTAACCATCACATTCTACTAAGTACCTACTTATACATACATATATATCTACATTACCTCTATGATAAGTTTCAAATTTTTAGATTAAGTATCGGTGGATACTGGATACTAACAACAATATACCCTTTTTAGGAAAGACAATGCACAACTAAAACACCAAAGGCGACAATATTTAAACAAAACGTGCACTTTTTAGAAAATATCGGGTTTAGTGGGTCAAAGTTCTCAAATTGATATATTTATTAGTCATAAAACATTATCGACACAATATTAGAATTATTTATAACAGTTTTAAAAATTAAAATATTCAATATCTATAATCCACAACAGGCAATTGAAACCAAGTCTATATCCCAAATTTAGAAAGAAAAAATTAGTGTAAGAATATGACTAAGTTTTATATTAGAAATGTATTTCTTAGACGTGGGTCATTATTTTCTTGTAGTACCCAGATAGCAGTATTATCTCCATACCATCTTTTAGCAGATTTCAGCAGAGCAGTTTAATAGTAGAGTGGCGTAACACCCAAACAATAAATCTTTTAAATATGAATCCGCCACAATCATACAGATATTATTTACAGTTTAATATATTATTAACATTTTCTGTGTGCAGTTAAATTATCGCTGAACAAAAATATAGAGATCCGAAACCCCAAAAACTAAAGCAACCCCAGACATTTAACGCTGCTCTGAACGAAGGGATGTCCTTTAACAGTTTTCTCAGCTTTCTTTCTAGGAACCCCAGCCCAAAATGAGCTTCGTCAGAAAAAATTATGATGCTCCAATCGCGATCAGTATTGTCTGTGTGCTTCTGTAAGCGCTCTTGCTTTCACTTATTCTCCGTATTATTGACATTATACTAATTACCTTTTTTCTTAAAAATGTTTTGTGCTTGATGCAGTTCTAATGTCTAATTTTTTTCAAATAATTTACAAATGATTAAATCTTGCTTTTTAGTAGTCCTTCTAGTTTTACCCCTATCCTGAAAGTCATCAACGTTTTCACTTGTTTGTAAAGCATGACCCACTTCCCTACGAACTTATCTGATTTCTTCATATAACGAGCCGCTGGTGCAAAACATAATTTTGTCTCCTTGGGGTTGGTACTCAGACAGACAGCTTCGAAACGTGTACAGTACGCACTACTCATATTACAACACTAACAATTACGACCACGACTGTAACTAGACTGGCTCTTTACCGTTACTGCGTATTAGCTTTCCCCACCTGGGGACCTGGGGCAACAAATACTCCTGGGGCCCCAGCTTCTGTGAGATGGGACCCCAACTTACGTGAGATGGACCCCAAAGAAAGATGGGACCCATCAACCCAATCAAAATGGGGCAAAGATGGGGCCCATCAAAATGGGGCAAAGATGGGGCCCATCAACCCAATCAAAAATTATGAAAAAATTTTGTTCTCAATAATATCGCTGATTTTAAACCCACTTTTCGAGTATTACACAAATTAGGACTCCTACTATACCACTTTTTACTCAAAAAACTAGAAAACTTACTGTAATTTACTCAAAACCATTGGATATCACTAACCTTGTTTCTCAAGGCACAAAACACTAATCACTACTATAATTTATGTTACCTTCCCTGGTACCTGTAGCCGCGAAGGGAATGCTGTACTAAAACTAGACAAAATACCTAAGTTACAATGTGTTTTAATTATTAACTTATCTAAAGTTCATTTGGAAAAAAACGTTAAACTTTTAACTTTTTACTATTTATTAGCAGCGTGTTTGCTTTATAAATCTTATCAGTATTAGATAATGTTAAGAGTTTTCGTAATAAGTAACTGTAAGTCTTACACTAAAATTTAAATTTGCCCGCCATTGTATAAAGCAATGAAAAATGTATTTTCCCGTCTTCTCCCTTTCAAATATTTTTACCTTTTTCAGGATAAAATAAAAATCAAAATAAACCTTCTAATACATCATCGCAAAAGTTTTACTTACGTCACAAAATTCACATGCGGATGTGACTTTTAATATTGAAATTTATAGGTTAGTTCTCAAAAACGGCGATTAACTCTGTCGCTGAGCACGTCCCTTTTAAACATATTCTTCATGACAAGAATAGAACATACCTGATGTCATCAAAGAATTTTTTTTTGTATCACGTAAACTTCAAGCCTAAGTACTAACGTGCCGTGGGCGACCGAAGAGAAGGGAAATGTAATAAAGATAAAGATTTTCGTTCCTAATATAGCTGTTTTTGTGTTTTGGTATTTAGAGCTAGGTAAAAATTTTTACAAAATTTAACTCCTCCCCCCGGGCATCATCTCCCGATATGAGGCAGATGATTTATGGCAACCTTACACACAGAGCACCGTTAAACCATTGTCTTTAGTAAACAACGGTTAAACCAGAATTGGTTTGGTGACGTCATGGGGCCCCGACCGATTCCTGCAATTTTAAAGTCAAAGGGAATTGAAGCGGTGTTTCCTCCGCGACCCTGTATATTGCAAAACATTTACAATATGCTCTTATTTAAAAAATCAATATTAAAATTATAAAATTCAGTTTACAGTGAATAAGTAAAAATTTAACTTTTTAGGAAAACAGGTACGATTGCAGTAACGAAAAGCAACAGTGTGCTAAAACTAAAACGACTACGCCACCCGTAGAAAAACCGACCGAAAAACTTTGGAACCACTTTAAAATTGTTTTTCTAAGAAGAGGAGTACCGATAATCTGTAAGTATATTCAAAATAGGTTTTAGGTGCAAAGTAATAACTGTAAGTACACGTTAAAGGCCAGAGTGTCCGATGCTAAATTGTTCTTTAAAAAAAGGACACAGATGTTTTTTTAATGTGGGACAGCGCACGTTAGTGTTTCCACCTTTTTAGAATTGGAAGAAAGGACACTGAAAAATGCGGTAAAATTCGCTTTCGCCATTTTATCAAAAACTGTATTTTTGGGTTTGCTTTTGGGGAAAATAATATTTTTTTTTTAAATAAATATTTATGTTTCAAATTGAAATCTATATTTTTCATTTGATTTTGCAGCTTATAACATTTTTTATTGTCATTCTTTATCGTATGATAATTCGTTACACGTCTCCTTAAAAGTAATGGTAAAATCAAAAGTTCAGCTTTATTTAAAGTAAGTCTGCACCTGTTTCTTTCATCTCGCCAAGTACTGCTAAAAATCAGGCGCGATTCGTCCATAAGGTCATTTGGGCAATGACCCACCTAAATTTATTTTCAATGATCCACTAAATAATTTATTTTTTAACACCAAACTTAAAAGTGCAAAACTTCCCAAGAAAGAATCAAGCCAAGCCATCGTCGAAAGATATCCAAGCTTGCTCCGAGCTGGGTCGTATTTTAAATTGGCCTCGTAGGTTTATATGGACGATATAAATTCATTAAAGCTAAGAGAGAAACAGACATACGCGCTTTAGAAAGTTAAAAAGAGACAAACTGTCGACGGCCCACCAATAATATCGCGCTACTCCCACTATGGAAATACACTCAAACCGCCCCGTGAAATATACTCGTTCAAAACATTTGGTTTGGACAAAGAAAAACTAATTAGGTACCTAATAGGCGCATTGTATTTGCATTGTATTAATGTATTATTAATTATCGGCTACACATAGAAATACTACGGGCTCACGCCAATGTTAGTTATCAAATATAACGGCATCGGCACGGGTTTTTTCACATTAGCAACGTGATCCAGAGGTAGAGTTTCAGCTAGTGAACCAAGAGGTCGTGGCTTCGAGGCTGTGTTCGGGTAGACTTTTTAAAATTTTTGATATTTAAAAAATTAGATCGGCTCTAAAAGGTGTATTGGCAACAAGTTTAGCACTTGTTCCTCGATAAAATTATTGGTAATCTCATATCTACTACAACTGGCAGCCTATATCATACTTTTAGTACAAGGCGCGACCTCTATTGAGGAGATGCAGACGTATTAAAACGGGAAGCCGCTAACAATCTTAAGACTAAAACACATAGAAAAGCAATATTAAAAGTCATAAACATCTAGAGTAGCAAATATATTACAGCACCTATTTTATGATTTTTGCGGTGTTTATTTGTAGGTAAATAATTTCTTGGCAAAACTAGGCATATTATTAAAAAACCTTCCTTAATTAAAAAAGTGTATTTTCCTTGTTGCGTTGATCACTAGTGCCCACAAAATTTTGACCTACCTACATGTAAAAAACTCACGGGCCGCGTCTGCTAAAAATAGAAAAAGTCGCTATTCGATTATAGGTTGTGGTTATGTTTGTTTTGTTCTTTTCTTTCTTCTTTTTGACGATAGGTTTGATCGACTTCAGGCGAAACGCACGCAACGTTCTTCGACGCGAACGACGAATAATGCTCTCAGCAGTCTCAGAATATCACGTAAACATTTGAAACCGACTTTTAATTTTAGAAATTATTTTAACTGCGAAAATACGCTAGCAAAGTCGTCTGAATATATCAGTTTGGGCTTTGAAAAGAACATTTTAAGCTAAAAAAAGATGAAAGGACAAAACTCCTTAAAAAAGGACTGTCCTTTCCAGAAAAGGACAGGTGGCAACCCTAGCCCAAGCAAACCCAAGCAAGCGTAAAAGTACAAATGTAGCGAGGACGTCTAAAAACATTGGTACAGAGCGTTGCATGTGTTACCACTGGCATTAGCTAATTTAAGCTTAAAATAAGTTAGAAATAATGCAGAATTTTGTAACAAAATTATCTATTCCGCCGAAGCTCATTTCCACCTCAGAGGTTATGTGAACAAGCAAAATTGTAGGATCTGGGGAAGTGAAAATCCTCAAGTGATTGAAGAAACATCTTTACAACCTCTTCGGGTACGGGTGGGCTGGCTGGAGATCAGTGCTGCCGTTTCAGTATATTTGTACTAAATTTAGTACATTTTTAAGATGAAAGTATAGAAGTACATTTTACAGGAAATTTGTCTGAATTTGGTACATTTTTATATGAGCGCGAAAAGCAATTGACTTACGCGCAAAAGTGCTAATCAAATTCAATAAAGTCATTTCGCCAAACATATATTTGATATAATGAGGATAAAACAATTTCGGTCGCCCCTGTCGTTTTGAACATGCTTCGATAAATCTAACACATACTAGGCACTCTGTAATCTGTAATTCCCCGAAAGACTTCTCGTTCAGAAAATACCAGGCTCCAGACTGCAATATTCATATATCTTATTTTGTGTATTACATATTATATTATATTATATTTTTTATTTATGTTTAAGTGTGATATTATTACTTTAAGTGTAAGATGTACTTATATCTGTTTTTCATAAATTAGTCTCTATTCAGGCAATCAATTATTAATCCGATTGGTATTACACAGTGAACACTACAAAGAAAAAAATGTGTAGCTTTAATTAACAATCAAACCACTTTTAATACAATTTAGAAGGCCCGTCCATATGGTCATTTGGTCAATGACCCACCTAAATTTATTTTCAATGATCCACCAAATAATTTATTTTTTTCTTTCAAAAAAGTGCAAGTTTCATGCGAAAACTCCCCAAGAAAGAATCAAGCTAAGCCATCGTCGAAAGATATCCAAGCCTGCTCCGGGCGGCTAGGTCGTATTTTAAATTGGCTCATAGGTTTAAATGGACGATATTAATTCATTAAAACTAAAAGAGAAACAGACATATGCGCTTTAGGAAGTTAAAAAGAGACACAATTTGTCGACGGCCCACCAATAATATCGCGCCACTCCCACTATGGAAATACACTCAAACCGCCCCGTAAAATATACTGTTTCAAAACATTTGGTTTGGACAAAAAAAACTAATTAGGTAGCTAATATGCGCTAAACGTAAAAATTTATAAATACGATCTCAGTCACGCCAATGCTAGTCATCAAATATAACGGCATCGGACCGGTTTTCTTACATTACCAGCGTAGTCTAGAGGTAGAATCTCAGCGAGTTGGCCAAGAGGTCGTGGGTTCGAGGCGGTGTTAGGGTAGACTTTTTTTTAATTTTTGTTATTTAAAAAATTAGATCGGCTCTAAAAGGTGTATTGGCAACAAGTTAGCACTTGTTCCTCGATAAAATGTTTTTAAAATTATTGGTAATCTCATATCTACTACAGCTGGCAGCCTGCAAGTGCGTATAGAAATATCGTATTACATACTAACTCATTATAAAACATTTTTGAATATCTATCACGCCGGCGCCGCCCATGCGTCGCAAAGAAACCGCTAACTGTTGGCCGAGATTTACTTTTTATGGTGATTCAAATCAGAATAGATTAACTATAAGTGTCGAAGGTGATGCCGCTCCCCAGATGTGGGAACCTAACAGTGCTCTAGGTCTAAGACAAAAAGTTAGAAATGCCTCGGTTGAACAATGTTTAAAAAGATACCTTTTGATACGGTGAAATCAAATAAAAAATTGCTTTAAAATTGAAAAGATGTACTTTATGCTCATGTATCTAATCAACAATGATTACAATTTACTTAATTTTTTGTTATGTAATAATTAATAAATAATAACATAGTTGTAAAGTATATACGCAGCATTTGTCCAAGGATCAAGGTTGAGTCCGGATTTTTTTACACTGCAAAGCATGTATCTCAAAAATTAATATATATTATCTTATTGCTAGTTAAAAATTAAATTACTCGATAACTGGTCTTTAAAAGATATACAGGGTGATTCAGAAGGAAATATCAATATCTTAGGTACCGCTGTTTATGGAGATTCTTCTTCATCATTTGCAACCATAAAAAACTGGTCCAAGTTGTTTCGTTGGGGATGAGAATCGTTAGAAGATGGTCCAAGTGAAGGAGGCCCCACAATGGTGACTCGTCCAGAAGATATTCAGTTTGTGAAAAAAATTGCCCTGAGCGATAGACGGCTGAGAAGAGGCCAAAAGAGTATTTTATTAAAGGAATTCGATACCCTTGAAACTCCTTCTTTTCAGTTCAAAGATCAGGATTTCTATTATGTAGTAAGTAGATGGAAGATTTTTCCTGCATAAAGTAATTTCCAGGAACCCAATCAAAACCCGCTACTTTTCAACAGATTTGCGATTAGTATACTAATTATGCCAAACACGTGTACTCTAAAGATTGTATAATAGTCTTCGACGGATACGACTCAAATCATTTGTCAACTAAAGGAAATTTACAGGCAAAAAGATCAGGAACTTCTGCTGAGATGAAAGTTAAGCCAGAGGGTATCATTACTGTGTAGCAAGACGATTTAAAAAAAAAACATGAAAATGTGTTAGTGGAAAGTTATAGTCATTTGAATTTTTTTAAACTTAAAACATAATTTAAAAAAAAATTCAAATGACTATAACTTTCTACTAACACATTTTTTTCTCTTAAAATTTAAGAATTGTCGACAAAATGATGTAAAATTTATTTAGAAAAAATTATAAATAAAATGCCTAAGCGTGTCAATTTTTTCCCAGGTGGGTCAGTTCAAGAATTCAACTTTTTTCAAACTTCAAAAGATTTTTTTTCTTTGCCAAAACATTCCTAGTAGGCTCACTATTAAAAAATCTGAACTTGGCATGGGTCCCATAAGTAGCAACAGAGATATACAACTTTAAAATTTCACGGACCGTGCCTGATTAATGTATAAAAAAATTTGTTATCTCCAAAAAGCATAGAGAAGCGGTACTTCCCCCGCTTCCATGGATCGCACGCCCCTGTTGACCGCACTACGTACTCAGGGATGAATTCAAGGGGTAGCCCGGGGGGATTTCCCCCCGAGCAAGAAAAATCCCCCCGAGGAATGTCTGGAAAATATCAAAATTGATTTGCTTAAAGCATAGTTTACCCAAAGATAAATTTTATTCCCCCCCCCCCCTCCCCCCAATAAGAATGTCTGGATTTGACACTATACGTGCTAATGCAAGAATGCGTTCGCCAGTACGTCGTACAGTGGTCATGACATTGACCTCCACGTGCTGATTTATTTATAAGAGAAAATTATTGATACTCGCCTACAGACGCAACCTCCACGTATTTTGTTTGACCGTTATAAAAAATTAGTCATTTTGCAAAATCTAATTAACACCATAAAATCATCAATAAATAATAATAAATAGATTCTCTAAATCACCTGGACATATAATATGATGAACCATCATCAACAGCTTCCATCATTTTCCAGTCAAGAAAGAAACTATAGAAATTGGACGATAATATGAATCACTAAATCAATAAAAAAAAATTTGCTGTTAACAAAATTATTTAGGTTTCACCACACGACGTCGATTCATACACACATCTCGCACAGTACAACAAAAATAGACTGTGCTATTTTATTTTCAAAATTATAAATCATGTAACTTTTAATCTGTGGAGTTTGATTTTGGACAAGCGGTCATCTTATAATCGTTAAGTGTTAGTATAAACAAAAATATCTTAAAAACATTTATAAAACAAGATAGTTTGTTTAACAAATATTGATTAAATTGCAGCACTCAATTGCGCTAAACAGTTTTTATGTCTTCTAAACTGATGTCTATGTTTGTACATTAGAGGCGCGCTGTCCATGGAAGCGGGGGAAGCACCGCTTCCCTGAACTTTTTGTAAATAAAAAAATAAATTTTTATACATTAATTATGCATAATTTTTAGCAGTATACCTACTATAACTTCATAAAAATATGGATATAATTTCTTATAATTTATCTGAAACACGGATATTTACCCCCTCTATTTTGAGATGTGGGGGTAACTTTGGAATTTTAAATGGGATGATGTACTTTTGTTTATAAAATTCAAATCTGCGTAAGAATCTACATATGTGTGCATTTTTGTTTTATTTGCTCTTACGGTTATGGAATTACGATTAGGTTATAAAATAAAAAAAAATATTTACCATTTAATTTCAACTTATTTATCGTTTATCATGCTTGAGAAGTTGTTCGAAATGTCCCCCTTCAACTTCCAAACACTTTCTCATTCTTTTTCTAAATGAATTTCGTACCCGATGTAACATTTCAGGTGATACCAATAAGCATGCAAAGCGGATTCGGTCTTTCATACCATCTAAAGTTCTACATAGGTGCAGTCGCCATCACTTTGTCCTTTATAAAACCCCACGAGAAAAAGTCAAGGGGGGTCAAATCCGGTGACCTAGCAATAAACTGAGAAATAATCGTTAAAACGTCAAAGTTATAAACTGAAGTAATATTTTAAACCGTTTTTGAGATATCGCCTTGTAACACTTTAAAAAGTCTCACTCTGTATAAGGGTTTTGGTCCATTTTTGTTGTTTTTTTTTTGCAATGAAGGGGCCATCTTCTGTGAGTGTGGACAATAATTTAGACTGCGATTATGGCGTACGTAGCTTATTAAAAAAAGGATTTTCTACTCGAAACATTCAAGAAAATAGTGACATTATTAAGTCTGGCAGGCTCATGGTTTCCATTGGTTTAGAAACAAAAGTGGAAAAGCCGGGAAAAAAAATTCACGAGACATTTTCACGTGGGTTTTACGAAAGATATGAGTGGTTAATCGGCTGCAAAATATATCAAAATGATTCTGCTAGCCCTATTTACTTTTCGATATGAGTAAGAAAACTCACTGGAACATTACAAATAATTTTTACACAAGTGTAAAACGACCTGTCAATAGCGAAGGACATTTAACTGCTACAATTGAAAAAAAACTTTTAAAACAATTCGAATTATACATAGTTTGGACGATCAATTAAAAATTAGTAACAAACTTCATAACGGACCTCTAATATTAGTTACGGCTAAAACAGACTGCTATCACGTCACGTAGCTAACGTACTATCGCGCAATCTCACATCACGGGCGAAAAGTGTGCGGAGTTCCTTAGCATGGTTGTTCTATGTACCAAACCCACACTGATATGACGTCACGCGTATCACGTTACGTCACTGGCCTCACATGTGATAGCACGGTTTGTGTCGTGCTTACATATTTTTGACAAACGTGATATTACATTTATCCTTTCCTCGCTGTTCAGATTGCTATTTTCTAATGACACTTATTAAGGGCGTGAACCATTGTCAACTTCGGTTACGGTTTGTGTCCCGTAAGTATCGCTAACCTGAAAAGTTGGTAAGATTGGAAACGCGGTTCCTGAAAAATATCTGTCATTAATGTCACCGAAGGAACCGATGCTTCCCCGCTGGTTTTCCGCGGTTTGTTGTCATTTTATTTTGCTTTTTTGTTTAAATTTAAATTTATTTTTTCACAAATGTTAAAAATCATGTTTTAAAATGCTGGAAGCAGGAGGGGAGGTATGTTTTTAGGTTGAGTCGATATCCGTAAAAATAAACAGAAATCTAACAGAAACGACCGATCTGCGTTCCGTAGTAAAACCGGTTTTTTCAGGAACCACACTTACCGTTGGTTTACCGCATTATACCGAGTGGTTAACCAAGTTTGAAAACGGTCCACAGCCTTAGTATTTACATTTTTATTACTCACGTAGGTAGCTGTTTTAAGAATGGAGAAGTTATTAATCAACAAAGTGGAAGAACATGAAGTCATCTTATAATCTAAAGTCATCTGACTACCGTGAATAACACGTTCGCCACACTGCTTGGGAGAAAATTTCGAAGGCGAACAAGGGCGGTCCGGGACTAAAATTCTGGGGGGCGGGGGTTAATTTTTGTTAACCAACTAAAATATTTACAAACTGCTTTGTTCGCTTGGGGGCCCATACCATGTCATGGGAAGCCCAGATTATGGGGGGAATTACGCCCCTCCTCCCGTAGGATCGCCCTTGAAGCCGAAGGAGTTCAGCATTGTAGCAGGTAAATATTTTAATGAAGAAGAATTGGTGTGATAAACAAAAGTAACACCGTCTCTACCTAAACACTTATCACATGATAGTAGTGTGCTTCCAAGCATGATATCACGGTTTAAATAAGATTTAAAATTACATCATGACAACACGTGAGCTCGCGTGATGTGATACCAGTCTGTTTCCGTCTTTACTTGTTTTATGGGAGAGTATGAATTAAGTTTCAGAGGCCATAATGAAGCGAGATAGCCAATAGAAATTAAATCGACCTCTTAGAATTTTTAGAAAAATACGATGATGCCATAAAAAAAACATTAGAGTAAATCAACGGATCGCTTCCCTTTATCCCTCTTTATAATTTTTCACCGCACGCCGCTGCTTATAATACTATTCTACATTAAATGTACATTGCCGATCTACCGAACCTTGCAACGGTTTGCTCGGGTTTCTAAAAAATATCTAAATAACCCTAATACAATTAATATAATACACTTAATTAAATGTGCCTACGTATTTTTATCACTAAAACTTGGTATATGCAACTGAAAAACAAATAGCACTGCACTGAGCACCAGCCACTCAACATCTACAAATTAACAAAAAGTACTTTTCAATACACAATTGCACTAGTGTGTGCGACTTGACAGTAATACACCGGAAGATACTGGGGGACTTTAACCAACATTAAATATTGTAATAATAATAACAAATCGTACGACAAAACGTGGTCAACGATCAGACAAAGTTCAAGTCCAGTCTGACACGAACAACTCATTTTGTTTTTATTACTAATGGGAAAGTCGAATGGCCAACACGGGTAAACAAAATCAGTGTAAGTGGAATTTCATCAAAATAATGCAAAAATATTCGTCTGGTTTTCAGAAAATGGGCGTGTTTATTTCTCTAGGTACCGAATAAACGCGAAAAAAAAGTATCAAGACCTTTTACACTAGAACATTTATTTCTTACAGCATTTATTTTAGTTCATCCAAACATACATTTACTCAAAAATTCCTAAAAACTAGAATTAGGTAGTCACACTCACAACTAAAACTGGTTATCCTCGTCTTGTTCATCATCATTCCACAAGTGCGCAAACTTGGCCGGAATTATCAACTTATAGAGCGTGTTCTCCAGATCACTGGTCAACAAATTATACACCAAATCACCCCTATTCAATTTTTTCGTTATCGTTATCCTTCTCTGCTCCCCCCTCCCCTCGCTCTTCGATTTCAGCCCGAACTTATTCGCGATCTTGTGAATGTGAGCCCGCTCTTCCGACGTAAAATCCCGATCGAACTTTAAAAGAGATATTTTATCAGATTTCGAATAATCTTCCAGCAATTTATGGATTTTTTTGAACACGTCATCGATCCCCAACCCTTGTCTGCTGACGTTTTGATCTAGGGTTTCAGCCACAGTTTTTTCAGCACCCTGCTCGTTAACACCGAGGCCTTTTCCTCCCCAGCCCATTTTTAACATCATCTGGTGAGCCTTACTGCCTTGGAAAGCTGCTTGAGGCTGCGCTTCGACTTTGGCTTCCCCCTTTTTGGTCGTAACTTCTTCATACACCTTTTTCTTGATAAGGTAAAAACAGTCCTTTTTAAGTCTCTCCATTGCCTCCACAGCCAAACCGTTCTTAGCCGCCTGCTTGTTTGGAAATGTGCCCTTAGCAACCTCTTCTTTTTCGATCTTCATCACAAATTGTCCTGTACTCTCTTGGTCTACAGTCATCTGCAGCTGATAACAATCTACAGCCCCTTTTAGTGTTTGTAGCGCGTTCTCTACCGTTTCTACAAATATGAGTTTGGAACGAATCCCTTCTTGCCTCAAAACAGTGTGTACAAAGTTCTTGGCTTTTTCTTCTAGCGGGGTTAACATAGGATGTGCTTCTTGCTGTTGTTGTGATTGGTGATATGGATGGTTAACATCTTGTGGGTCGTAATATGACTGACTTTCATGCCTTCCAATTTCTCTACCCCTATCATCAAAGGTTCTTTCTTGATCAGTATGCCTGGCAAAATTATCGTAATTTGCTCTAGAATGTGAACCTTCGGACCTCCAGTTCTGGTTTGTCTCACGATGCCTGTAACTTTCCCCACGTGATCTGAAATTTTGTTCACGTGGTCTGAAATTTTCCTCACGAGATCTGAAATTTTCCTCACGAGATCTGAAATTTCCCTCTCGTGGCCTGAAATTGTCTCCACGGCCTCTAGGAGGGCCCCTCTCGTACGGATTGCGATGAAAATCCCTTTGGTAGGGACGTTTTTGATCATTTCTGTTGTACTCCATATTTCTAGGCAATAATACAGTAGACCTGCTGTATAATCAGAACTGTGAGGTTTTTTCTAAAGCGGTTTCTTCTCACTGGAATAAAAAAAAGGTTCCTTTCAATAAGAAATAAAAACTTCAATTACAGAGATACAGAACAACTAAGAATATCTCAAATGCTAATCTACACAAATTATTAAAGTATTTTTTCCTTGGACATGATGCCCTAAAGGGTCATTGTCAAAAAAACTAAATTTTGTACCAAATCAAATCACAAGTACCTACTTATTTATTAAACAGTTATACGGTATCTCAGTAATGCAGTTGCAGGAACTTTTTTTTTATTTTAGTGCAACCACTTGTGAACTCAAATGCATAATTTGCTATATGTAAACAGAAGAAATGACAACAGTCTACCATGCCGAAGATAATAGAAAAAGTGGTTAAGTTGAGGCTGGTCTTCTTAAATAAGCACAGCCTTCTGTCTCTCCAACAGTACGGGTTTCAGGCATCGAAATGTACAAGCGATGCTATCTTCGGGTTTCTGGAGCGCCTGGATGTTTTCTTAAACTGAGGGGAGGCGCCTGCAGCAGTGTTCTGTGATTTGACAAAGGCATTTGACTGGGTGAATCACCGAATACTGCTGTTTAAGTTGGAGATGTATGGGTTCAGGGGAGCGGCCTCGGGGTGTCTTAACTCGTATTTGTCGGGGCGTGTGCAGACTGTTGTGTTGAATAATGACTGCTCTGGGGAGATGATTATTAAGTCTGGGGTTCCCCAGGGGTCCGTTCTGGGTTCTCTTTTTTTTATCTATGTAAATGACCTGTCTCATCTGCCCATCGAGGGGGAGTTTACTGTCTTTGCAGACGACACCACCATTCTCTAGCACGGTGCAGACACTGGTGGTCTTAGAATTGATATCGGTTCTGACATGGATAAGATAAAAAAGTGGTGTGACGCAAATCTGCTCTTTCAATGTCTCTAAATCTAATGTGTTAAGCTTTAAATGAGAAATAGGCAGTATCTCTTTGGAAAACGAAAGAATTGCATTTCGGTTGCAGTCGATCATGCAGCTAAAGGACTGCATGCTAACCATAGAAGCGGGTTCGTCGCCGATAAATTCTGAACAACACAAGCTTTAGTCTAAAATAGGCAACATACATTTACTGACCAGGGGACAATTAGCAGCTAAAGTACATTTTTGGCCTGCTTCGTACGGGTGACGTCATTTTTAGCGTATTTTGTGAGAATGTGTGATTTGACTAGTTTCCACATTACGTTAGATCAACTTCTACGTTAAGAGGTGGGTATTTGGTGCTTTTAGACTCATAAAGATACATTACAAAAGATTCTAGTTTTTAAACAGGATGATCTACTTGTAGTATTCTGTGATTTAGTTAGGTTTTAGCTGCCTATTTTCACGTAAATCTAATATTTACTTTATTGAATCTGGTACAGACCGTAAAAAGATTCTTGACGGTATTTCGGAATTTTCTCTGATGGTCTATTAAGAAATCTGCAAGTAACCTTTATTTCGCTTTGCGATTGCCGGGTCCATATTTTTTAACTTTAAATTTTCAAACGATTAAGTATTTCTACATGGACATTGGCGTATTAAATTAAAAATTCTATGGAAACTATTAATATTGTATATTAGTATTGTCTACACACACAGAAGATGGTCCCTCTACTGCAAAAAAAAACAGAAATACATCCCGAAAAATCCGTAAATACACTTAAAACAAGCAAAACCTTCCAAGCGAACTCGTCCGAACAAACTAAAACTCGCGGAAGGCGGAGTAGGCCAAGCAATAGAGAAATTTGTCGTGACATTAATACTATTAGAAAACCGCCTGTGCCATCATCTGAAAGACGATCCGTAGATGATTCCTGTTATATTTCCAACTCTGAAATTTTTTCCATTAATTTGTTATAAACATTTTTAAGCAAAAAACGTGATTTTTTTAGTTTTTTGCTTATAAAATGGAAAGTAATGAAGCAATCTTAATGGTCTAAATGGACGATTTGTAGAGAATAAAAATACGAACAAAATGAGAGGCCGAACGTCCCTATAGGATAAGTAGCGACGGAGAAAATCCGGAAAAACCGGAAAATTAAGAGTTTTGTTTTTTAATTCATAAATGGACCATTTTTAAAAGCAGAGGGTTAAAACTTTGGGAAAAAGTAGTAACTTATAGCTACTTTATGTGTGCAAAACCCCGACGCTGTCCGACGATTAGTTTTGCCACAATCGTCATTCGTCATTTTAAAATTTCAACACACTATTTTGCAACAGGTCTGGATGCTCTATGGATCGTCCGATTTTAATTATTGAAACGGATTTGAAAAGTACAAGTTTAATTGAACAATATGTATATTTTAGTTTTTCCATAAAATGCTACGAAACC
This sequence comes from Philopedon plagiatum, assembly GCA_963971165.1. Classification (NCBI taxonomy): domain Eukaryota; kingdom Metazoa; phylum Arthropoda; class Insecta; order Coleoptera; family Curculionidae; genus Philopedon; species Philopedon plagiatum. Next base: position 3,174,835 of record OZ020189.1, read on the forward strand.
AGTTGAAAATGCACGTAAAGACGCGTGAAAATGGCCGACCGCGCGAATATTGGCTCCCCTTCGCTCCGCTTCTCTCACGCTACTCGATCGATTTCGCGCGCTCGGCCATTTTCACGCATCTTTACGTGCATTTTCAACCGGTTTCGTAGCATTTTATGGAAAAATTAAAATATACATATTGTTCAATTAAACTTGTACTTTTCAAATCCGTTTAAATAATTAAAATCGGACGATCCATAGAGCATCCAGACCTGTTGCAAAATAGTGTGTTGGAAAATTAAAATGACGATTGTAGCAAAACTAATCGTCGGACAGCGTCGGGGTTTTGCACACATAAAGTAGCTATATATAAATTACTACTTTTTCCCAAAGTTTGAACCCTCTGCTTTTAAAAATGGTCCATTTATGATTTAAAAAACAAAACACTTAATTTTCCGGTTTTTCCGGATTTTCTCCGTTGCTACTTATCCTATCGGGACGTTCGGCTTCTCATTTTGTTCGTATTTTTATTCTCTACAAATCGTCCATTTAGACCATCAAGATTGCCTCATTACTTTCCATTTTATAAGCAAAAAACTAAAAAATCGCTTTTTTTTGCTTAAAAATGTTTATAACAAATTAATGGAAAAAATTTCAGAGTTGGAAATATAACAGGAATCACCTACGGATCGTCTTTCAGATGATGGCACAGGCGGTTTTCTAATAGCATTAATGTCAAAATATCGCTAATATTTTGCTCTGTTGCTTGGCCTAGAGATAGATCGCTGCCCTGGCTATTAAATTTGCCCGGTTTCTCGCATAACGCGTGCCGTTGTCTGAAGCGGGGTCAACAACAACCTACATGACTAGGCGAACTGCGGTCTAAATTTTATTGGCAATATACTTTGCCTCCTGCTTATAATTCAAATTTTAAAGTACCTACTTATATGATTTAGAATAATCATGTAAATAAAGGGATAAATTAATTTAAAATGGGGTGTGTATGGTAGTCTTCCAAAGTGGCTTGGGGATTATCTAACAGGCCGTAAGCAAATTGTAAAATTAAAGAGCTGGTTCTCTAAGGAATTCGAGGTCACATGGGGGGTCCCTTTATTGTTTAATGTGTATATTAATAGTATCTGCAGTTCTATAAAATATTGTAATGTACTATTGTTTGCTGACGATATTAAGATGTTTAAAAAAGTAAGTTCCATTAATGACTGTGTTGATTCAGAAGGATATTGATCGTTTATTGCAGTGGTGTGGCTTGAGTGGTCTCAGTTTTAATGTTGATAAGTGTAAAATAATGCAGTTTAGTCGCATGAAGTCAATAATTGTAACCTTTGATTATAAGATGAACGATGTTAATTTGGAAAGGGTAACTGTTATTAAGGACCTAGGTGTGTATTTTGATAGGGGGACTTTTAGGCATCACATAGACTACATTATAAATCGAGCAATGAAGTTTATTGGCTTTATACAGCGCACTTTGAGAGATTTTAAAAATATTAATTGTTTTAAGGTATTGTACTGCTCATATGTCAGGTCACTTGTTGAATACGATTGCCCTGTTTGGTCTCCGTATTATAGAACCTATGTTGAGCAAGTGGAAAGGGTGCAGGGGAAGTTTCTAAGATTGATAGCTTATAAATTGAATATTGGAGTAGAGAGCATTAATTATAATGAAGTTCAGAAATTGCTGGATTTGGATTTTTTGGAAAATAGAAGAATGCTTATTGACTTGTGCACCTTATTTAAAACTATAAATTCTAAATTTGATTGTCCAGATCTGTTAGAAAGGTAGTTTTCTCTGCACCACCAAGGCGAACACGTAATAATATATTATTTCATGTACCTTTTCATCATACAAACTATGGAATCTCATCTTCAACCGCGCGGTTGGGTAAGTCTGGGAACGACTTCTGTGATCATAAGGAAATAGATTTTTTGTAAATGTAAAATTTAGATTTAATTAGTGTGTAACTTTTTGTATGCTTATAAGTGGCTATGGCCGTAAATAAATAAATAAATAAAATAATAGATATTGGTAAATTGCCTGCCAATTGCGTTCTATGTATTTATTTACGTGCAAAGAAAAGGTAAATAATTTTATAAAATAAAACTATGCCTAATGATTAAGATAATAATTTTTATTTAGAGGCATATTCTTATTAAAATATATATCTACCTAGAGTCTTCCGAAAATATGTTATAAATAAGAATTTTGTTTATTCCTATAATTTGTCAAATATTTTCTGCGGTGAATAACATCATTATGTTTGCAACAGAAACATCTTTTTAGTTGTTTTTTTGGGTTTTTTACACTTTAAATATTAAATTATTAAAAATTATTGTATTTTTGTATTCTTTGATTTTCGAAATTTAAGAAAATCTTAAAATACCAAAAATAATTCTAAACAAGATGAAAATATCTAAATTTATGAAATTAGGTAAAACAAGAAATTATTTTTTAAGAAAACAGCCTTTTTTCAGTCTCTTTGTTTGTCGTATTTTCTCGATTAAAGTCTCGTGATTCATTACCGTGGAGATTTTTAGCAATTGTTTATCACAGTAACCTTTTTTATTGAAGCGGGTTTGAAAAACATTAAACACATTTGACATTCATGACATCACACAATTCATGCTTTAAATTACCTTCATAATCACTTTCGTTAAAATGTCTAGAACAGATTATAGCATTTTTTACATTAAACTTATCTTCCCGTTTGCACAGACGCTTCCAAACACTTTGTGTTTCTTTGTCTTTGAGGAAGCTAAAAACTTTAATATCGGGCATAAAGCCCTTGCATTGACTGTCCACATCACAACCATACACAACACACCTCATTTTCACTTTTAAACTCTTAAAAGTAATATAAAAACACCAAAAAATAACTTTGAAACACAACGCGATCTTAACAAAGAGGTGTCTCGTTTACAAAATATGGCGGAATTACTCACAGCGTGACGTACATGGCCACCCCTACCTGCGCGGTGTCATATCTTCTTTTATTTGTATCATGGTCTTACAGAAGTTTTTTTTTACTAGTGTAAGACTAAATTTTTGACACTTAGCCGACTTATCGATTCCACTCGTGTGATTCGCTTATTTCGGAGGTCACGAGCCGCCACTGTTATACAGGTTATTCCAAATAGTTGGGGCTGAGGTTAGATGTCACTAAATGAAGTGTTTTATATATTACTACCTTGTGCACGCGACTTCGTCCGCGGTATAACAATTTTACTCCATTACAAACGTTGAACCCCCATTTCACCCACTTAGGGGTTGATTTATTAAAAACTGTAAAACACGTGTTTAAACATTTGCGTTCAGATTCATTAAGGTTTAAAATTTAGTACCGGTTTAAATTAAGATCTTATATAGTTATGTTTTGACAGGTTTTTGTCCTGTCACTGTTAATAAGTCATCATTAAAAACTTATGAATCATTCTAATATTTCAGCGATTTGCTTGATTTCCAAATGATTTTCATCTTAGAACGAGTTGCTGTAATGAACTTAGTTCTATTATTGTCGAAAGTATGTACTAAATTGCCTTATTCTTTATAAATTTGCGAAAAAGCTCAGAAATAAATGCACATATAAAACTTAGTTGTCTTATTCTTACACTTTTAGTTGTCAAATTAGACCGGACTAGCGTTGGAGAATCTGGCTGTTATTTTTTAGAGTACTTCTATGAAGTTTCGAGTTAATAGGACTATTTAATATTTTTTCGCCATACAAAGTTTGAACCCCTGTTTCACCCCCTTAGGGGTTGCATTTTGAAAAACCCTTCCTTAGTACATGCCTACGTTATATAAGAAACCTCTGTGTAAAATTTCAAGTTTCTAGGCCCAGCTACGTCAGTCAATCAGTCAGGAAGTTTATTCTTTTATAGATAGAGATGATTTTTATTATTATTACCTACTTCTGAAAAAAGAATGTGCAAAGTTCAAATTTTTTTTGATCGAATCTTCTCTAATACTTTTATTTCTAAGCAATAAATCAGTACTAAATATTTATCCTATTTTTCGCGGAACTTGGGTTGATATATTGCTAGAATGATGCTATCTAAAAAATAAACAATAACATTTTGATAAAATTAAGAAAGCACACCAATGATGTATATGTTACAGACCGTTTATGAACAATAGACCATATATAAAAGGACTAGTCCGTATACAAAAGGACTGAGGATATTAGTCCATATGTGTAAAAAGCTTGTCTTTTAATGAACTGTCTAGTCCGTTTGTAAAAGGTCTAGTCTATTTATATACGGCTCAGCTGCACATACGCCATATGTATATTTCTAAGATATTTAAACACAATTTTTTTTTATTTATTTATTATAGAAATGAGTTATACATAAAAATACGTACGTAAAGAATACAAATCAGGACATTTCATTTTTTCTATTTGTTTGTACAACTTAAGCTATTATGGCATTTAGAATTACATAATACATTACCTTTTCGACAAGCACATTTCTTTGATTGACATTTACCCTTACAATTACATTTTTTAAAACCTTGCCCATGTCCTGTCGATTGAGCAGTAGCCACCGATCTAAGAGGGATTTCCCTGTCTTTGGAAACTTCTTCAATTTTCAAAATGTTAGCAGGGCAGGTACTAAATTCTGAATGGCTATAGTATTTGGAAATCACTCCTTCTTTTGTTCCCAAGCGGTAAAACCCATCTTCTAACCTAAGCAACCCAACCTGAGCATACAGCCTGATTTACAATAGTCCGTATATAAACGGTCTAGTCCGTATATGAAATACCATATTTTTTACATATGGTCTGCCCAACGTAGACCGTATGTATACGACCTAGGCCATATACATACGGTCTAATTTTATATATGGTCTGTAACATATGTAATATGTATACATATACACAATCTTATCATAGAAAAAGCCATAGTTTTTTACATGAAGGATTTTAAATATAAATTTAATTAACCAGGGTATCCAATAGTCTTAAATTACAAATATATGTATACCGGCAACTCTGAGAAACAAATCCCGTTAGGATACATCCGCAAATTTTAACTGTTAATATTTGAAAAGTTCAATGTCCACATCTAAAGGAAACATAACCTATGTTAACCCTTAACCTCCCCGCAAAAAAACTCATTAAATGCTAAAATGTATCGAACAATTGACCGAAATGAATAATAATTGGGCAACGACAAATTTTTGCATTAGTAAAACACTAATAAACATCGCCTAATGACCCCGGACATCATGTCTATTTTCGTCGTGAAAAAAAATATTTTAAAAAGCTGTTTTAACGACTTACCGTTGATTATAACTCTGCGCCCTTTGATTAATTAACCACTAATTGTTCGTATCCACTTTCTATAAACAAATCACTTGCCCCCAAAATTACTTTATCTCAAAAATCTGCGTTTCAAACTGCTAAAGATAACATGCATGTCAAATTCGAATTGTTTCATCTGACATCTGACGTTTTTTCTCAGATGAATAAGCTCATTCAATTTTGACGAGAACTGCTCCGATCATTACCTGTCCTTGTTTCTGATTCGCGTATAGACAAAAAGAGACACATGACGCACGGATGAATGGTCTGTTTTTATAAGGTGACGTGCTCTCAAGACCTTTAGAATAAAAACACATTCGGATTGGTGGAAAATGTGGCGTGATGATACGTCACATGTTTAAATCTGGAAAATCAATCATTTTCTAACCTATCTTTAATTGTGTTATTTTCAATGTGTCTTGGTGCAGTCGTTGGTTATTTTAATTTTTAAATGTTCCACATTAAAAAGAATTTTATTTAAATGTGCCAGTTAAAAATATACGGATATCAACAAGCGGCCCTGTGTTAATTTTGGTTAACATAAAGTTGCAGTCATGTTGCAGTAAACTTTACAGTCAGAAAGGATTTCCATTTTTCATTTTTAAGACATGGGTCATAGAGGTCGCTGGTGGCGTTTATGAAAATTGTGATTGAATTGATTATTCAGCTAATTTCGGATTTCTCTTTTTACTGACATCAATAGAGAAAAACAACAATTCATCAGCTGTAGATCGGGTTAGTCGGATCATTTCTCTTCCATCCAAGCTGGACAAATATTTTCTTTGCTGGACAAGTTGGCTCTTAATTTTAAGAGGACAAATTGACAAATGCAGGACCGTACTCGTACCAGCATTACTAAATATTCTAACCTCACGTTTGGTGAAGTTTTATTGCGATCTAGCCAAAAGTATTGCTGTAAGTGCTTTTCAAAAAAAGATAAACCATATTCTGTGCTAAAGTTACAATCCTTAAACTGTTTCGAACCCCAAAAAACCAATATTTTCCAGGTAAACATTTCCCGCCACGATCTTTTCCCGTGAAAACTCTGGGGAAACACCTGTCAAAACATTTTTGTAACAAATCAATAAAGAATTTGTATAAATTTTATTGCTAATGTGGGCGGAAATCGAATAGATTTAGTGGGGATAAAACTAGTTTGTTTGTTGTGTTTAAAATGTAATTTATTCACGTTTCCATGCAGATTCAAGTACGTGTGAAGGTCTAATTAAAGTTGTAATCAAAGCTAATCCAAAATTAGACTAATTAACTTGTGATAAGGTTCACCTGATAACGCAGATATCAGGTTTATTCCAGATGCCATACATTTTAGTACGAGGTAATCTTGCAGCGTACGGTCAGAGGTATCCTTGGAGGGTGTTGGTTTCGGGGCTCAAAGCTGCAGATATAGAGCAGTTAAATAGATTTGCATCGGGGGGCTACTGTGACGACTCGACGATTGTTTACATGCAACATCCCTGTGTAATATTGACTGCGCTGGAAGTTTTAGGTATTTGGTTTGGTTCTATCCTGAGTAGATATATTAGAATTGTAGTGGGAAGGAAGGCACTGGTAAAATTTGCACCAAACTCCATAAGAGCACATATTGCACATATTTTCAATCAGTTTATACCTTTAGGTCAATGCAAAATGTGCCAAAATCAAATTGTATGGTTTCTGAGAAAAAGAAGTTCAGATAGTTTATTTGTGTATGATGATTAGAAATATAATGCTACAGTTTTAACTGAAGATAAAGATATTTTTCTTAAAGACTAACTAATACTGCACATTTAAATTGTATCGATTGTGTCAGCAGTCTTAGGTACTTTTGGCACTGAATTAGGAAGAGGATTGTTAAAATTTACATGTACATATATGTGCGGACCTATGCTTTTCTTAAAGTGAATGCTGTAATTTAAACATTGCAGGGGCTGTATTATTCATCTCTAGGGAATGACTTGATAATGTTAGGCTGTAACCCATCATACTTTAACAACATTCTCTCAGAGAGCGGTCTCTCAAGATGAAAAATACAGCCCCAGTAGTGAACTTAGGCACTTCTAGCACTGAATTGGCCATTTTTTTCCAAGTGGCATGCTCAAATTATGAAATTCTCTACCTATAGAAAATTATTATTAAACACATGGCAGCATTATGTTGCAATTTTATTAAAATGTGGCGTGGCATGAGGCACATTTTGTATTGAACCCTTCAATTTTATCACAGCCAAAGGTTTTTGGTGAATACATTTTTGTTTATAGGATATACAGTTGTAGCTTCATCCAGTACAAGTGTGAAGCAAGACTACAATGAGTACATGTGGACTATGAGACGTGAATTCTCTGAACCAGATCCCACCACAGTATCGCCCACAAAAGACTTGGAAAAGCAACTTGTAGAAAAAAGTGAAGTGTAGGAAAACTGCACCAATTAAGCAGTAGGAAGAGTAAATCTAGTAATTTTTAAGTAAAAAGTGATTTTTATACCTGATAAGAATTAAAAAAGTGTCAAATTTCCACTTTTCATCGATAATCTAGTCTATAGAAAAAAATTCCTAAACCCATACTCTTGTACATAGCATGGAGATACCCGCAAGTCTCCTGATGTCTTCTGGAACTTACGCATACGTGGCTGTAAAGGCCTCCGTACACGCACAGGAAAGTTCAGTCTTCGGACTTAACAATGATGAAACTAAAGCGCTAGTTAAAAAATTCGCAGATTATAAGAAAGAAATAATCAATGGAATTTTGTTAAAGGCTGCGCCTATCGCTGTTGTGAATGCACTGGGGCAACTGGGGTACAGGGTGATAGCTACGACTGGAGAGGCTGAAGTTATCTGGACTATGCAAAGGGATATATAAGCACTGGCGCTGCTTGAAAGTCAAGGGCAAAGTGAAAGTACTTAATTTATAATCGATTTTAAAAAATATATATGTATTTTTACTAAATTCTATTCTATTTTTAATATATTTTAGAGCTATTGTTGCCGATTTACCTTATATATTCAAAAGAAAATTCTAAATATTTTAGTCTTGGAAACAATTGTTATTTTTAATAAGGATGTGTACATAAATATTTATATAAATTAAGATAAATCTTCATTTTGCCCTGCTAAGAAAATCAACTACTCTCTAGAAATTCATTTTAATTAATTTTCTTTAGATTTAGGTATATCAATAGAGTTACTAAGTAATACATTGAGAAGTGTTTTAAATATGGTAAATCACAGAAAAGATATTTTAGAAAGTGTTAAAAGACATTTTAATGCAATGCCATTTAGCATAGATGTTCCTCTGGGCTGAGAAATGGGTTTTAAAATAGTACCATTATGGTGAAAAGCTCGTAAAAGTAATATACTATCCAAAAAATTACTTTTAATTTTTCTATAGCTCTCTCCTGTCATGAATTGTAGTATATGGGGTGATAATGTATGGATTTTTCTTATGCAACCTTCAAGAAAGCCCTATCTTGCTTAATAATTTTTTATTTACTTATCCCTAATCACAAACGCGTTTTATATAGGCACATTTGCAAATTATTTTATTTTTACACTTAAGAATATGAATTTTTTTAGAAGTTATTGTTTATTAAGTTTTATAAAGTAATCTCGGTTTTTTATATATGAAATTCGTTAAGTTTACTATTAAAATTATTATTAATAATTATGAAAATGGGCATTTCCTTGAAACAAGGCATTTTTCTTTATTTTTTTTTATCTTGGCTGGTCGTTTCCTACAGCATTTACCAACATGTAGATACCAAGATATTCTAGTTAAATGAAATAGTCTTAATTTTTTTTTCGTGCATTAGTCATAATACAAAACAAACATATCAAATGTGTTAAACGACAATATTACAGCTCATCAATATCATGATAACTGAAAAGTCAATATTTTTAGAAAAAAACTTTCCTTTACGCTAGGAAATCAATAGTTTGGTTTAAGGAATTGTCTAAAAAAATCTTTTTACCCTTACTATATAATTTACACTGTTCTTGAATCGAGGGCATTTTTTACAGCGGCCCATAGGGTTTTGTGTTACCTTTTTAAGTCCATGTTATGTCCTGTTCTATTATAGTAAGTAGGTTATAGGTATAGAAGTAAAACTTGACATAGGTAAATTTCAGTCTTATTGTGCCAAAGAAGCGGCAAAAACTGCCTAAAAATACTTTTAAAATTGTAACAATAAAGTTTTAAATGACAGAAAATTGACATATTACGGTACACAAAGAAATGTCCTGCAAATGACTGCAATTTACCTATGTCAAGTTTTATCTCTATACTTCTAATAGAACAGGGTTAAAAATTTAACATATAAAGCCTTGTACAGACTTAAATACAATCGGTAGCAACATTGTCGGCCGACTGTATCTTTTCGGTTTCTCTCGAGTCGGCCGACAATGCTGATGATGGGCGGCATTTTATCAAAGAAACCACCGGGTCGCTTGTTTCCCATTTGAAATGAAAAACATCGGATAATGTGTACGAGTTTGTTGAATGTTTCGCTTCGATTTTTAGAGGTTAGTTTGTAGATCAGTGAGTAACTAATTAATTAATAACTTTAAAAACAACATAACAAAATGTGGACAACTGAAAAAGCATTGAATCTAATAGAATATTCAAGACAAGTTTATGGAATGCCTCTTGTAAAGAGTACAGAGATCGTAATAAGAAATTGAATGATGTTTTTTTTCTATTTTATAATTAAATTTGCCGCGCAAACACCTGCAGCGATTATAATAACGTCACTATATGCCATTTTTTATTTGACTGAGCAACTTTGTTATATGTTTATTATATCGGCCGACGGTATCCATACTGGGTCCGTAGAAAAAGATACAGTCGGCCGACAATGTTGCCACCGATTGTGTCCAAGTCTATACTTAGCTTAAGAACCTATGACCCGCATTAAAAAATAAGCATTGTATATGTTTACTATTATGTTTAACGAATCTACGAGAATTTTTTCAAAAATATTTTTTAGAAAAACTGATTTTCGAAAGCGCATTGTTTTCGAAAATATATTTTTCCCAAAATGCCGCTTTTCATACCTAGGGTATCCAGATTGTGGAACAAATTGCCTGCAGATGTTTTCCCTTCCCCTCCCAACTTCTAATCCCTTAAATCCCGTATCAATAACTTACATTTCCCTTCTTTTCAGACGCCCACGGTTAAAGTCTACGTGAGCTGTCTCAGATAAAAAAATTAGACCTTCAAGACAACTTCCCGTTGAACCAGAAGTGGTACCAACTTTTTTATTTTAAATAGAAACCTACTTCGAAAAAATGTACTTTTTAAATAAATTTTTTCGATAAAAAAATAGCCTTTTACAAAAAAATATTTTAAGAAAAATTTCGCAGGTTCATACATATTTAATAATTATGCTGCACGCTGTGATTGTAATAATTTTATATTGTTAACAGTTTATATATTTAATCATGTCTCCACTGTTTTGTGGGACTCTCTATACACGACCATGAAAAATTAATTATCAGTGTTCATGGCGTCGCGTCGGTTTAAATTAAAACAGAAAAGAATATATCATTGTAACACAAGCAATATATTAATAAATGTAGCTTTAGCTTGTTAGAAATAAATATTGTTGCTTAATTTTTGTTATAAATGTCGAACCTTAGTTGCATATCTACCTCAAGTTTCATCTATGCAACACACTCAGAAGTTAGTCCTTCATAGCATAAATCATACGTTTTTAATGACGACTTATCAACAATGGAAGGACAAGAACTTGTGAAACAACGAGTACTAAATCTTAAACCATTTTAGTGAATCTGACTGAATATTTTTGATATTTTTTGTGTATAATCTCAATGAAATTTGACGTCATTTTTTCAGAGATTTGGTTCAATTATTATTTATGTTTTTGATACTTTATTATTTAAAATAACTAAATTGCACTTAAGAAAAATAGTTTTATCAATCTATTAAAATTAAGCAACTAATGAATAAAAAAATATCTTTTAAAGAAATCTATATCTATAAACAAATTTTCTATCCAAAAAGAATCGGGCTTGTCAGATTTAACTGAATCCGACGAAATGTCAAACCAAACTTGTCAAAGTCACGACCACTCGTGCAACTGTACGAATCCAGCAGCTTCCCAGAGTTTGGACGAACTGGAATTTGAGAGGGGTATATGGAGTGCTGCACAGTATGGAGATCTTTCTAAGGTGAACCACCTGGTGGAAAGTGGGAAGAACGGAGTTGATCAACGAGATTCTGCTGGTTAGTAGTAGTAGTTTTTATCTTAAAGCTAAGCACAAAGTTAGAATTTCACAAATAATACGAACTTTCAACTGAATAACAACTTAAATTACCGATTTAGTACCGCTGGATTCAGAGCCATCTGGTCTGAGATTCTGTAGTTAAAAGCGACACGAGCGCCTGCAGCGTTCAAACTACATTCTTTTGTATATCTGGTTGCATGCACAAGTCCTAGAACTTTTATGTGAAACATTTTTTAGCTAACTTGACCAGTTTTTAAAATAAATCAGCCAGTCCGGGTTTTTTTATATACTATTTAGCCATTTTGTATTCAATATTTCAGTTCTTAGGGTTTTTAAATTTGATAAAAAAAAATTCCTAAGAAAAGTGTCGATATACTACTAAAGTTCAATATACGATCTTTGATTGATGTCGGCCTTTACTTGATGGAAATCCATTATACACATAATGATAGGCAAATTTTAGGCAAATTTTCACTTTTATTTAATACTTTATAACATGAAGCGTTTCGCTACACTACAGCTTCACCGGACAGTCTGTAACTAACATCCGATGAAGCTGTGTAGCGAAACGCGTCATGTTATAAAGTATTAAATAAAAGTGGAAATTTGGCTAAAATTGTCTATCATTATGTCAATATACGATGCTTGAATCTTTTTTAGGTTATGCAGCTCTACATTATGCCGCTAGGAATGGTCACTTGGATGTTTGCGAATATCTTGTCATGAAAGGGGCTCAAATCGATGTGGTAACAAAAGCAGGACAGGCGACAGCGTTGCACAGAGCTTGTTCAGCAGGTTTGTTTCTTCTGTAACTCCGTTTATTGACAATATTTTATGAGTTGCTACTCCTATTTTTTCCTTAGATCTTTTTTTTTTATCATCAGATGTCTGTACCAAGGTAGGTGGCAGTCTTCTGTCCTGTATATTTTCTTAGATATTTCCACTACCCTTATTCTTTCCCTCCTTGTCTCTTCTTGTTACCCTGCACATCCATCTTAGCATTATCATTTCTTCATTTCTATCATGTACTTTCTTTATCGACCTAAAAAATCTGGTATGGTTGTTATTACACGACTTTCCGAACACCCAAACTATCGATTGGGAATAAAAATGAGTGACCAGTAAATATCCTTTATGACGTAATACCCTGAGTGGCATTTAGCTAAGAGTTGTTATTTTATATGTGTATTTGATAACGATTTAAAAATGAAAAAACTAAAATGTTGCTTTGTCAAATTTAGATTTTTGTAAGTAGATTACTCAACCCGACTGTACCTCTTTCTTATTTTAGGTAAAACCAACATTGTCAAGTTCCTTCTCTCGAAAAAAGCTCAAATTACCCTCCAAGACAGCGACGGCAAGACAGCCTTGCACAGGGCATCGGAAAATGGCCACAAGGACATCTCTAAAATACTCTTGGCAACATATCCCGAACTCAAAGAGATACCCGATAATAAAGGTTCTAAACCCAATGTTGATGAAATAAGCAGTTGATATTTTTCGATTTATAAGATTTATATATTTGGTATAAGTGTTTTTAGCTTTTAGAGCACTTGGCGAAAAATTAATTTTTTTATGTATTAAATAAGTTTTTAGAACTGCCGGTAATAAAGAAATATAATATTGAAATCGTTTTACTTATTTGTTGCAGTTCAGAGGGGTTTGTTTTAAAGGACAAAGGACAAGTACAACATAACATTGGAGATTACAAAAATATATAACTTATTAAGGTTTCTGGATGGATAAGGCTCTATTTAAACCTTATATAATATATACTGTAATATATTTCCATAGGTAACTGATTCAGTTTTCATCTGCGCGCAATCTCATGCAGCTGCGACTTGTAAACAGCAAAAGACATCAACTTCACCGAACAATCGGTATTTATTTCTGGTAAATATGTACAACCATTATTCTTGACACTAACAAAAACTGACGTGTATTCTTCACATTCTGTCATTACGAGATACGAGATTTTATTGTATATTTATCATGACTCCTTGTTTTATAAAATAAAATGTAGGACTATGCCTAAGGTAAATGGGAGTGTTTCCCGCACTGATTTGCGTTTACAGGACTATCTCTTAAAGAAAAAGGGAACGCACTGAATTACATTTACAGGACTATGCCTGATAGAAAAAGGGGAGTCTTTCCCGCACTAATTAACTTTCGGTCTACTAGACCTTCGCGATTCTGTTGCGCCAAGGGGCGCAACAGTCTGTCTCTGTGGTAGTTGTTGGAATGATAGTCTTCCCGACGGGAAACAAGTCGAAGTGATATGGACCACCTTTTTTGCGCTCCGCCCGACCAGTAATAGTCGGCTTCGCGATAACGTTTACGAATCATATTTAGGCAGATGTTATCGTATTGGTGAAAGGGTTGAAACGATACTTTGATACCACGAAGTGAAGAGACAGAGGGGTTGAAGTTGGTAGCCATATTTGCTGACTTTTGCATTTGCTAGTAATATATTTTTAGAACGTTACAGTAATAAAATTAAGAAATAAAAAATCTTCAAAGGAAACTAAGCCTTTGGCGGTCGGTGCTTTAGAAGAACTAAATTAAAGGAAAGATTTTCTTTTGATATTTTAGCTGAAATAGTCTTTATGTTTTGCCGATGACTGCGTATTTTTATGCAAGTTAAATTTACAAAGGAGACAAGTTCGAGCTTGTTTTATTTAAACGGGATTTCATACTTGCTTGGTTATTAATATTTATTTGGAAATAAAAATAGAGTTATAGAAATTAAACGAACGGTTGGGTTTCCCCAACAGTTTCATTGATGATTCTATATAGAAATTCACAAAAACTAAATTGATTTGATAAGAATGATTTATTTATCTTAAAACAAAAGTTAATAATAAATAAAATTATATCACAACTAATATGAAAGTAAAAAAGTCTTTCTAGTTGCCAAATTTACAAAAAAAATATATATAAAATCTTAAAACTAAACATAAATAATACACTATAAATACTGAAACACTGAGGAACTTTAAAATTAAAAAGCTCTTTATGAAGCGTATCATCATGATCGGAGTTTTGTGAATTTGAGTAATCAAAAGAAATATTGTTCAATAATAAACATACTCTGTCTCTTTTCACAGGACTCCGTCCTTAAAAGTCTTATAAAATCGAAATTTACCGGTTTTTGATATACGGGGTGATTCAAAAATACTTTGACAAATTTTGGGATGTGGTTGCTAACGTTATTTAACGATAACAAGGTCTAATAAACTATGTTCCTTAACAGCTTCGTTTAGGAGATACAGGGTGCCCAAAATTTTTAAAAAAACTAGTTATGTTGAAATAATTTCTAAGTGAACTCACGAACTATTTTTAAAAAAAATTTGGACATCCTGTATCTCCTAAAAGAAGCCGTTAAGGAACATAGTTTATTGGAACTTTTCATCTTTAAATAACGTCAGCAAGCACACCCCAAAGTTTGTCAGAGTTTTTTGAATCACCCTGTATTATTATTTTTTTTAACCCGAAGATCAAGAACTAGCGCGCGCTGTGTGTTTCCTATGTCATTCCACATCGGTAATAAGGGATAGAAACACTTTCAGTACGCGCTAACTTGACCAACAGAAAATGCTGTTTGGTTCGTACCAATTTTCTTAAAACTAAATTGTGAATGTGACCTGATTTATAAAGTTGGAAACTTTTATCATCTAGTAATTTGACTGGTTTCTGACCTTTGGTTTTATGAGAATGTGCTTTGATAATATTTTTAAATATACAACCACAGGTACAGAACTGTTTTTTTTTACTTTAGGCTTATTAATAAGGTCTCGGGTATCTAGGCAAAGAAAACGAAGGAAACAGGTCAACGCAAAGCGAAGTAACCGACCAATTAATAACTGACTACCGCTTCCGCATACCCAAACAAACTAACTTTTTGCATTGATACTCTCAGTGGGGAAAATCGCCACCACTCGAAAAGAAACACCCTAATTGCCTTATTATAAGGGTAAAATTACGTTCTACCTTGTCTGATTGGTCCAACAGAAGAACCACCCCTTGATGACCTGTCCCTGGTAAACAAGTACGTATTACTAAATATAGCGCCATCGTAAAACCTGAATTTGTAACTTATTTTATGTACCTTGCATAAGGCACACGCCAATAAATGTCTCTAGAAAATGCAGGGAGCAATAAAAGTGCAACCCACTTGACAAATCAAGTCATAAATGTTCGATAAATACACAGCTTTTCCTTAATTTGCCTGCTAAACAAAGTCGCCCACTCGTAGAATTCGCGGAAAAACGAAGGGGAAGATGGAATTTAGTGGGGTTGTAAATGCCATGTCTCATTATTTCGTGGAGTGGTTGTTAACTGAGAAATTAATGAGAATTTTCTCTATATAAGCGGGAAGACTCCGGCTAAAAAGTTAGTTGAAAGATACTCACCGATGTAAGGTATTAGTCTGCCAGATGGTAAACGTGACGGTTTAACAGAAGTTGACACGGATTCTTCCGATCCCCGCGAAAGTTTATCTTGTCACCGCCAGCTGTATTCCTAGGTTACCGTTACGGCCATATAGAAATGGTAAAGGAATCAGTAGTGGGTGTTACATATTGTTCAGAAATGAACATAAATTATTTCATGTCATAAATAGTTTATTTCGCTCGCCGTGTATGCAAAAATTCCTCCAGTTATTATACCAGCTTCTCGTGAGTGTTTTGTTTACATGACGGGCGCCGCCGAAAAGCAAGGGGTTGGTGAGAAGCAAGGCGAGAGAAAAACTTATTCATAGTTCTTGTACAGTTGTTTTTTCATATTTCTACACATGTACGTTATCAGTACATTAATTTCAGCAAGATTCTGTTCCACTAATTAAACAGTCATAAAATTTGATAAAAAATGTGAAGTCCGGGCCTAACCAAAGTTCAAGTTGTGTAAGCAGAATGTTACTAGAAATGACATGTGTCAACGGCCGCCATTAAAATCTTACCTTTTATTGAGTATAATATACTATTAAAACAGTTGACAAACGACTAGTTCGTTACTTTTTGGAAAAATATGCTAAAAAGTTGGTTGTTTATAAAATCGATGCCTATGGAATGTAACCGAGCCGGGCGCGCCTTACTTATTAATATTCAAAAAACTTTCAAAATGAAATTGCCACATTGAATTTTTAGAATTTGAGGCCATAATTTTAGGCCTTGGATTACTTTTTGACTTTTATAAATATTCGTTAAACTGCTTTAAACAAAAATGTGTCATTTTTATTACCATTAGAACGTGCTGCATCTGTAGTTTTATATTTAAAATAATATATCATAACTATAAAAAAAGTTCATTTTTGCTCGGGTTCTAAAAATATCACCAACATTCATATTTTTGAACATTACAACGATGACTATACACGAGTACATTTATAACGCTAAATTTAACTTTTGTACTATAAAAACGGTTTATTAATTTAAAAATTAAACTTAAAAACTTTCTTACTTTGTCACTTCCTCGTCAAAAATCAAGAAAACACAAAAAAACATGTTTTTAAATGGCGAGTGGTAGCAAGAAGCATTTTTATCGATACTTTGGACAAATTTTCAACAACACTAACTATAATTATAACCCTGTATATCAGAAATATCATTGCGACTGTTGCTAGGGTAGGGGGGTAGGCGAGAGCTGCCATAGTTTTAATATGATTTTTCTGGTAATCGCTAGATCACGTTGGAATTTTCGTTTTTACGTTATAAACGTACTCCATGACTAGAATAGGAAATAAATACTAAAAAAACGGGGAAAAATTACACAAAGTTCGGTACGCCTTTAAAATTTAGACCAAAAAACTTGATGAAAAATTCATGATACTATAAAAGGGAGATATGATACCAAACCGTGTCAAATTCGTCCGGGTTCGCGCATGACGTCACGCTGTGAGTTAGTTTTGAAATTTATAACGCGCAATATAGAGTTTAAGTTAGTTATCATGTAAATAAAGGGATAAATTAATTTAAAGTAATCTATATTGATAAATTGCCTGCCAATTGCGTTCTATGTATTTATTTACGTGAAAAGAAAATGTAAATAATTTTATAAAATAAAACTATGCCTAATAATTAAGGTAATAATTTTTATTTAGAGGCATATTCTTATTAAAATATATATATATATATATATATATATATATATATATATATATATATATATATATATATATATATACTTACCTTCAGGGTCTTCCGAAAATATGTTATAAATAAGAATTTTGTTTGTTCCTATAATTTGTCAAATATTTTTTGCGGTGAATAATATCTGTATGTCTGTGACGGAAACATGTTTTTACGGTAGTTTTTTTTTGGTTTTTTACACTTTAAATAGTAAAATACCTATTAACAATTATTGAATTTTTGTATTCTTTGATTTTTCAAATTTAAAAAAATCTTAAAATACCAAAAAGTATTCTAAACAAGACAAAAATATCTAAATTTATGAAATTAGGTAAAACAAGAAATTAATTTATAAAAAAAAGCCTTTTTTCAGTCTCTTTGTCATATTTTTTCGATTAAAGTCTGTTGATTCGTTACCGTGGAGATTTTTAGCAATCTTATTGTTTGTCAGAGTAAACTTTTTTATTGAAGCGGGTTTGTAAAAGCATTAAACACATTTGACATTCGTGACATGACACAATTCATGCTTTAAATTACCTTCATAATCACTTTCGTTAAAATATCTAGAACAGATTCTAGCATTTTTCACATTAAACTTATTTTCTCGTTTGCACAGGCGCTTCCAAACGATGTGTTTTTTTGTCTTTGGTAGAGCTAACAACTGTAATATCGGGCATAAAGCCCTTGCATTGATTGTCCACATCACAACCATACACAACACACCTCATTTTCACTTTTAAACCCTTAAAAGTGATATAAAAACACCAAAAAATAACTTTAAAACACAACGCGATCTTAACAAGGACGTTTCGTTTACAAAATATTGCGGAATTACTCACAGCGTGACGTTCATGGTCACGCCTACCTGCGCGGTGTATTGTATCATGTGAAAAATCGATTATATGAAGATAACGCTTTGTATCAGCCTTAAAATACTCAGCCCCAGCCTTTAACTAGGCACCTGCAAAATAATAAATAAAATCCATTTTTCTAAGGCAAAAAACATCCCTCCAAAGTCAACGTACCACCGCCTTGCTGTCAATTTTTCTCCGTCACTAATAAAACTAAAATAAAAATCGTGAGATCACAAAAATTGGAAACCTTTCCTTAAACTGCCTACTCCAAAATTTCCAGCGACAAATACCTTTGTAGCATCGTTGGCAAAGGCAATTCTTTAATCTTACTTAAAAGTCTATCTGGTCCGATTTGGTTTCTTACGACTATCCTACAATTCTCCCTCAGATTGAGCGGGTTCGCCTTGACGTTCGCTATGAAATCGTAGATTTCGTCGTTCGGGCCTTTTCGGAATTTTTTTACGTCGTGAATCATTCGCCGCAGCTACATGAAAGAAAAAATCGAATGAATTCGGAATCGGTATATATATATATACAGGGTGATCCATTAAGGGTGGCGAGCGGCTGTATATCCAAAACCATACATGCTACAACTTTAGGGTAAAAAATTTATTAAGAAACATGACCAAAAAAATTCACTGGAAAATATTTTTAAGTTCCTAATTCTACCGCTTGGGGGCGTAGTCGCTATGCTATGATACAAAATCCTCACTTTCTACTAATATCTTCGACGCAATGTAGGTCACAAATTAACTTTTTATAATATCTGTACTATCCTCTATAAATTTTGTAATAACAATTTTTTCGTAGGTACGATGGTAACGGTGTGGGGAAGGGTAACAATTAAAAATACTTAAAGGGCTGTAACTTCGGTTTGCGTTAACCAAATGTAACAAACTATGGATTGTTTTAAAGAACTTTTAATCCTAATTAAATATTTTTATAAATAATTTTAAAATTACTTTGTGCGGTTGATAAAAGAAGGCGCTTTTAAAAAAATATATTTCTAGCTTCGATTTCTTAAAAAATTTAAATGCAACCATTCATCCATTTTTAATATATTTTGTAGTTTATTAGTTACTAAAGATAACTGCAAAAACCGGAGGTCGTTTTCTCTTGTCTTTTAAAAGTTATCGCAAGAATAGTGGAAGAGTTTAATTCCACTTTGGCTTTTACCAAAGTTTTGCTATTTTCCTTTATAAAAAGAGTTGGAATCCTACAAACATAGCCTTTTTTGGCTATGTTTACTCATTTTCAGCTTTTTTTTAAATAAATTATGTTATTTTGTTTTTTATTTTAGTTATTTATCTAAAAAATGCAATAATAATCTAAATGTAAATTTATTGCCAAGGCGGCCATGGACAATTACGAAATAAAACAAAAGAATTACCTTGTCATTCCGTCTATAATTATATAATTTGACAGTTTCTGTTATTGTCGTGACAATTAAGGCTATTCTTGTAGGATAGCAACGTTTTAATAAAGGAAAATTACACTCTCCCACTATTTTTGCGATAACTTTTAAAAGACAAGAGAAAACGACCTCCGGTTTTTGCAGTTATCTTTAGTAACTAATAAACAACAAAATATATTAAAAATGGATGAATGGTTGCATTTAAATTTTTTAAGAAATCGAAGCTAGAAATATATTTTTTTAAAAGCGCCCTCTTTTATCAACCGCACAAAGTAATTTTAAAATTATATATAAAAATATTTAATTAGGATAAAAAGTTCTTTAAAACAAGCCATAGTTTGTTACATTTGGTTAACGCAATCCGAAGTTACAGCCCTTTAAGTATTTTTAATTGTTACCGTTCCCCACACCGTTACCATGGTAACTACGAAAAAATTGTTATTACAAAATTTATAGAGGATAGTACAGATATTATAAAAAGTTAATTTGTGACCTACATTGCATCGAAGATATTAGTAGAAAGTGAGGATTTTGTATCATAGCATAGCGACTACGCCCCCAAGCGGTAGAAATAGGAACTTAAAAATATTTTCCAGTGGATTTTTTTGGTCATGTTTCTTAATAAATTTTTGACCCTAAAGTTGTAGCATGTATGGTTTTGGATATACAGCAGCTCGCCACCCTTAATGGATCACCCTGTGTATATATATATATATATATATATATATATATATATATATATATATATATATATATATATATATATATGTACAGTGTGTCCCCGGATGGACCTAACTATACTTGTAAACTTTCTTATTTGACACTTTAGAAGAAAAAATCGTAATTTATAAAAAGCTTTGCTTAGTCTGAAAAGTCCATTGCCATATTCAAAATTTCGAATTAACATACAGAGTTGTTAAAAAACGAGAAAAAGTGAAAATAAGGAAAAAATGGTCATTTATGTCTAGCTAGCTTGTCCAATAAATCCGATCCCATCGAGACGACAACAGGAGTAGTTGGTATGGATCGAATGGATTTTAATATATTTACCATGCTCAGGAGCCAGTACAAGTTAATTTACATTTATACTTACATTGAAACCTGCGTATATCGCCGCCTTACATAGTTCTAAGGTACCATAGCGCTTGGAGACGCTTAGAACGTCCCAGCATACTCTCTCGTCTCGAATATTCACGTCAGCCCCGTGTCTCATTAAAGTCATGGCGGCATACATATTTCCTACAAATATATGAACACCCTGAAATATATACCTTCCGTTTAGAAACACCCTCTTTTTGCTGGATACCACAGATGCGGGATTAAAGTGCGGGTTATATCAATTTTAATCCCTACGGAATAAAATGATTATCTCCACTTACCCCTTGCATGAATGTGTTCACCTAACTTACCTAAGACAATAGCGTGAAGCAGGACAGTACCCTGGTAACAGGAGGCGTTCATATCGGCGCCGCTGTTGACAAGTATGTCGATGAGCATGTTGACGCTGCTCTCCGACCGCACTTCTTGACAACAGACGTGCAGCGCCGTCCTTCCGTCGATGGGGTTGTGAATGTTAACGTCTGCTCCTTTAAATATTAAATATCTGCGAAAAAAAATTCCTTTGTACGCAGAGACATTTTGTTAAATAATTTATAAACTATGCAGGATACTAAAAAAACGCAAAAGATCAAAAAGTTTTAGAACTAAACGGAAATAATAGTTGTTTAATTAACATTGCTTAGAAGGGACCACGACTCCTGAAAAAATATCACCCTGTATATTAGGGACATGCCATATATTTTTCGAAAAGAGCAAAAGTCTAGCACCGTACAAAACAAAATAGTACGTATTGAATACTTACTGAAGAATTAAGGCATTTTTTCTCGAACAAGCGGTCATAATCGGCGTAAAACCGTTCGAATCTCTCGCATCTATCATCGCCCCGCCCTCTATCAGCTCCATTACTACTTCCAGATTGTTCTGCGTTATGGATTTGTGAAGCAAATGATGTGACGGTATGATTCTCGCACCGTGCTGAAGAAGAATCCTAACCTACAAATACAGTTACAAATCTGAGCAAATTATTTATTTCGTAATAAAAAGACTAGTTTCAACGCCTCATAACTTTCCGAACACCCGTTGATTTGCCACAAGAGCGCGACCAGTTAATATCTTACATAATTCAATACCCTGCGTGGCATATAGCTAAAGTTGCCGATTTTAATCAATTTTTGACCGGTTTATCCTCAGGTCGCTAACTCCCCTCCCCCGAGATATTTTTGTAATTTTTTAGTTTAACTTACAATAGATGCATTCCCATTATACACAGCCAAGTCCAAAGGGGATACCTCTCCAGGCTCTTCGTTGTTTACTAAAGATCCAGCTTCACATAGAATCCTCACGGCCTCTTCACCGCCGTGCCTCACAGCAAAGCTGAGAGCGGTTCTATCTTGGGAATCTAAGGCGTTAACGGTACACCCTAGAATACAATGAATATATAGCAGTGCTTAAGTACTTAAAACCGAAAATACAAAGCCTGAAAAGTTGGATTTACTTTTTTATAGACCTAGGAATTAGTATAAAAAATAATCCCTCTTTAATCTGGCAAAAAATAATTTCATTATTTAAATTTTGGTAACAATTTTTTTACTAATGTAACACCCACCACGGATTTCTTTACCTTTTCTATATGGCCAAAAAGGTAACCTAGGAAACTGCTGTTAAACCACCACTTTACCTAATACCTTTTCTAGCCTTGCAATTGACTTCCTAAACGGTACGATACTTGCTGCCGAGGTTAGGCACCAACTACAATTTTCTATAAATTTTTGACTAATATTTATTTTTCTCATTATTTTTTCTATGTTCCCCTGTTCCCTAACAGAAAAACACAAATTTATGGATCAACTGCACTTTATTTCCACAGATTACATATGGGAGCCTCCCAAAACACCCTTTTTTACAATTCTTAATTTTCATAATATTTCCAGTAATCCTCGATAAATTCTTGGGTTTCTATCGAACTTACATTTTAACGCTATATGTCAAGAAATTACGAGCTCCAAAACTTCCGACTATACACCCTACTCATCGAATCAGAAGTTTTGACTTTCCCGTAGACAGAATTTCGGTTCGCGATCGGGCAGAGTAACACCTTACATCGGTGAGTATCTTTCCACTAACTTTATAGCGGGGGTATTCCCGCTGATATAGACAAAATTCCCATTAATTTCCTTTGTTAACAACCACTCCACGAAATTAATGTGACAACATGGCCTTTACAATCCCAGTAAATTCTATTTTCCCCTTCGTCTTTCCGCGAATTCTACGAGTGGGCGACTTTGTTTAGCAGGAAAATAAAGAAAAAGCTGTGTATTTATCAAACATTTACGACGTGATTTGTCACTTGTAAATGTATGTCGCTGCTTGTAAGTGGGTAGCTTTTTTACTGTTCCCTGCATTTTCTAAAGACATTTGTTGGCGTGTGCACTATACAAGGTAGGTACATAAAAGAAACTATAAATTTAGATTTACGATGGCGGTATATTTAGTAATACCTGTTTACCAAGGGTAGGTCATCAAGGGGCAGTTCTTCTATTAGGCCAATCAGATAAGACAGAACGTAATTAAATGCTTATAGGCCCTGTCACTACACTAATAAGTAATTTTTGAAAACACCCAGTATAGTAAAATTATTACACTACCTGCTTCAATCAATAAGCGCATCGTGGAACAATGACCCATCTTTGCTGCTATGTGTAAAGGTGTCTGTCTATGTCGACCTAAAAAATAAACATAATCTCATTAATACAAAATAAATTCTAACATACAACCGTGCTTCCAAGAGAAAAAATTTCGAGCCCATTTTAAAAGCCTATACAAAAAACAATAAACTTTTTCCCCATCTAAATTTTCAATTTCGGACAATTTTTTAAATTTGTTCCTTAAAAAAATGGGAATTATTATGGATTCTAAAACTTATAATAGGATAGGCATATTTTAAATGAAATGAAAAAAATAATAGTAGCACTGTAGTACACAAAAATACGCTTTTTACCTACCTCCAAAAACATTTACATTGACCCCTTTCCTTATTAAAAAACAAACCATATTAATATCACCAGTAGTTACAGCCTTGTGCAGAGAATTATAGCCGTTTGAATCGTTCTGGTTCACACTGAGCTCCCTACCAAAGTTATCTATTAGGTATTCCATCATTTCAATAGATCCTACAAATAACAAGAGAAAAATTACAAACCCCTAAACCACAAATTTCAAATATACCTGACGTAACAGCGTAATGTAATACGCTTTGCCCGTGCTGATCCAATCTACTAAAATCACGTTCCGGAGATTCTAACAAAACGGCTGTCCTGTTTAAAATATTGGCATACCATCTATAGAGGTCCACTGTGCTATCTTCTACAGGTTCAGGCTCTAAAAGTTAACATAAAATCATAATTACGACATGTTTTTCCCACCCTACATTGTTATAAATATACCCCGGCAAACTGGGAGCGTTGGACCGTTATTCCAGAGAGGGACTACACTTATTTACTAATATCAAGTATTTATAACTAGAGCGGTATAACTGTTCCCGCAACACATAACCGCCGACTCGGAAATCGACTAGGGGCATGTTGACGGCAAGCGGCGATGCTTTTATTGATGACGCGCACACCTACTCCGCGCGGGAGTCCAGTCCAGTCCACACAGAAAGTCAAAACAAACTATCCAAATCAATATACAAGACTAATAAACGTAGTATATTAATGTAATGCTAAGTTTGTTTATTTGTACGTAAATACATATTACTACACCCAATCGTATAAAAAAATTTGATTAGAATGCTTTGCTTTAAATATTATTTTATAACTCATGATAGAAACATGTTTTAAAGTCGCTGTCACTCGGTCGCATAAAAAAACTATTAACTACCTATAGCATGATGTGACGCTTTTAATTTACCATCACAGACAGTGATGAGCAAGCCAACAACGTTATCGGCGGTCTAAAAAAGTGAGTGGCGGCGAATATTGAAGCATGCTGCTCAAGTGTACATATACATTTTTTAAAATATGAAATACAGAACACAATAAAAATAAATTGCAAACCCACTCTGACCCTGACTTATGACTCATCGCTCTCGATTCGCCAGGGTACAGTTATAAATTAAAGAAATTCTAATACAGTATAGTTATCCCTTAATAATCTGAATAAATCTTCACAAATTCTGTTACATTTTAATGTAGCTTCTATGAATTTTTACCAGAGTTAAAGTTATCGGCATCATTAACTTCCATATCCCACTCGAGTCCTTCCATTCCCTCAGGAGTGGGGCCATCACCAAATTCATTTTCTTCCTCTCGAGTTACAACAAAATACCTCAAAGCAAGAGATATTTATAACAGTAAGAGTAAAATAGGACAACAATGAATTTCATTTAAAGCGCATAACAAACTGGCATACAATCTTTAAAATCTCGAAATTTGCAATAAGAACATTAACAGATGCAAATAGAGGCATGTCAGCTAGGCCCTCATTTAGGGAATTAAAAGATTAACTGTCCCACCTTTTATCATATGTATACATATATTAGAATGTGACTAATAATCATACTTACCCAATATTTTTATACCTTTTAGGGGTATTACTATCCAACTGCAAATATTGAGGCTTATTCCTATTTTCAATGGAATTGAGAGTGGCACTTTTGTTATTATGGAAATCTAACAGTAACTTTAGAAGAGGTAAATTGCCTCTTTGTGCAACAGCTCCGATCAAAGTCATTCCATTTCGACAGATTTTGTTAATATGGATATCTAAAATGTTAGACCGCCGTATTTAAAACATGGTGAAACAGAGAAACCGCTGAAATATTTTAAATTTATAATACTTTTCAAATATTCAAATTAATTACAAATACAATTTTTGCAAAATTCTTTTGCACTTACCACTGTTTAGTGTGATAACTTTTGGGTCGCTTTCAAAAACAGCCTTCATTAGCCGTTCGGTAGGACCATCCATGGCTAGACGACCCTTTTTCCTACCGATTTTCGTGGAAAAGCCATTGTTACCTGCTTAAATATCTACCTGTTTTGACAAAATTCGTAAAATTTTGCCCATTATTTATCAGAACAATCAGCTGAACGTCATTTTGCGATTGTTGTCATGTTGTCAACAAAATTTTCAAACGAACTGTGTCATATGGAATAGACCATCCGTTAAACAAGGATAGATTTTCCCTGCCATACGAAGAACAAGGCAAATACGATGCCTTCTTGTGATCTTGACTAGTAGGATTAGTGGTTCAGAGGAAAAATGAATTCATTACATTATCGATTGGCGATCATGAGCGATATTCACCGATTGTCAAGTTCACTTGAACCAATCATAAGCCAGCGATTTGCTTAAGCCGATTCTACAATAAAAGCCGGTGATTCTTCGGCAGTTTATTTTACTTTTTTTTAAATTCTTGTAATATCTTGTCAATTACTTTTGACCGAATCATATTTAAATAGTGTAGTTTACTTTTTCGGGACTATTCTATATATTAGATTTTAAATTTTTACGGAACAGTAAGCAAATATAGTGTAGATTCGCCTTAATGATATAAAATAAAAATTGCTAGGAAAAAGAGAGACGGACAATTCAAGCGTCATTTTTCGCTGAGTTGTCTGCTGTGGCGGACTTTTGTCCTAATTTTCCTAAAAAGGCACGTTTTAAGTGATTTTCAGGGCAAAGTTTATCCAAAACACAGAAGCAAAATGAGCGTGGAGGAAGAAGTAATGAGGATCCAGAAAAAGCTGAGTAAAATGACCTCCGATGACGGCAGTGTAGGTTTCGTAAACGTGTGGTTTTGGTACACCCAAAATAATTTATGAGAAAGTCGTTCAAAAAATTTAAATTTATTTATAGAACCAACGTATAATTTACGTTTAATGAATCAATATATTAGGGGGATGTATTAATTTGCATGATATAATAGGAAAGTACAAAATGAAATTGTTGGTTATGAAAGTTATTCCAGAATACCTATACCTGGTATAAAATGTTCAACAACAAAACGCTTTTGTTGTAATCAAAGAACGCACTTTTGTTGAAAACCTCGTAGGAGTTAACTATGAGGTATTAGTCACAAATAGGATTAAAACGGTTCTAGTTTGGGCCTCATGTTTATGGTTCCATACTGAAATTGTTTAAGCTTATTATAATGTTACAATGTTATAATGTAGGAGGCCCCATAAATTCATAATAGCATACTTGACTAGTCTAATTCTTACAGTACTGCCAATTTTGGGCTTCTAAAGTTTTGTGCTGCTGCTTTATTTCTCCTGCAGCACTGGCATATACTGAATTGAAAAAGTGGAGGACTTGGCCTACAATTAACTATTTCTAGGATGATATTTTAAGAAGGCCCGAGCATTATCCGTTTGTCAGAGAACTTTATGAAAGTGGAAGTGAAACGGCTACTTTTCTTGACCCCTGTAACCTCTAACAAAATTACTCAAAAAAATCTGAATCCAGTAACAGTAATGTCAAAGATGATTTATATACAGTACTAGCTTTCGTTCGCGCTATAATAATTTTACTGCATTAAAAACTTTGAACCCCCCGTTTTACCCCCTTAGGGGTTGATTTATTAAAAGCTGTAAAACACGTGTTTAAACATTTATTTTTTAGAGTACTTACTTCTATAAAGTTTCGAGTTAATAGGACTATCTAATATTTTTTCTCCATACAAAGTTTGAACCCCTGTTTCACCCCCTTAGGGGTTGAATTTTAAAAAAAAACCCTCCCTTAGTAGATGCCTATGTTATGTAAGAAACCTCTGTGCAATATTTCAAGTTTCTAGACCCAGCAGTGTGGGCTGTGCATTGATATGTCAGTCAGTTTCTTTTATATAGATAGTATTGGCTATTCAAATTAAGCCAAACATCGTTACAGCAGCAAACAGCTGATATTTAGTAGACAAAAAGGGCTAACTAGATGACAAAATTGGTAAAGATGCCAAATAACACAATAATGAAGACAAAGACTAAACAAAACATTGCCCACTATGGTAGTTCGCAAATTGACTAATCGAGGGCGCAACTTTCTTAATTTGAATTGAAGCCCTTTGTGCAAAAAGGTGTTAACTCAAAATATATTGTTTTGAGACAAATCAATTTAATTTTAAAGGACTTGGAACCTTTCTTTAAGCAGATTTTTACTATTTTAATATCATTTTTAGGTTAATAACATTCTTAAAAAAAACATTGTAATAATATATTTTCAAAATATAGCTCTTTCTTCGAAATGTATATTTTAAAAGTCAAAAATTTTAAGTTAACACCTTTTTCATAAAAAATTTCTAATGAAATGAAACAAATTATTTAATAACAAAAAATCATCATTCAAAACGCTTTTTTGATAAGATTAAATATTTTATCATCTAAAAATGAAGAAATTATTACTTCATAAAAAATATTAATTTTCTTCCTTCCTCTTCTTAAGTTATAATAAAACCCTGTAAAATTTTCAGGCATAAAAGGAATTTGTTCTTGGATGTTGTCAAACTTTTTTGCTGCAATTGAGCGATTTTTGTCAATCATTGTTAAAATAGCAGTGTTTTCAACATTCTGTTTTTTATCCATGCATATATTTTTTTATTTTTGACAACTGTCCATTCTTCATTCTCATCAAAGGAATATCTAATTATACTTGCTTATACCGAATTCGTCAATTTGAATCCATCTAACAGTAAGTTCTCTAAACAAAAGTTTCTCCTTTGCTACAGATTTCTTTCTGTCAAAATGGGGCTATAGGGATAACATAACAGACCTCAAATTGAACATATGTAAGTACAGTGATAATAAATAATCCATATTTTCTATATATGTATATACTAATATATAAAATTATAAATTGACTTGACTCACTCATTCATCAACGCCCAGCCAAAACTACTAATGCAAAAAAGTTGAAATTTTGCACACAGCTTTATTTTACGCCGTATACGTCCACTAAGAAAGGATATTGCAAAACTCGCCCTCTAAGGGGATAAAAGCAGCTCCTAAAAATTAAATTATTTTTTCTTTTAAAAACTACTAGGTAGGTTCTAAGGAAAACGCCAAAACATGTCAATTTTATTTTATTTTTTTACATAGGACTACTTTTTTTCGTGTTGGAATTTTACCCCTAGGGGTAAAAACCACTTCTACCGCTAATTTATCAAGGCCCAGCCCTAACTACCAAAATTAGAATGCTGACATTTTGCGTACAGCTTTAGTTTAGGCTCCAGACGTCCGCTAAGAAAGGATATTGCAAAACTCTCCCTCTAAGGGGGTAAAAGCAACCCCTAAAAATTAGTTTTAGTTAAAAAAATATTTGGTTTTATTTACATGTCATTTTTATTTAATTTTTGTGCTGGAATACCCATAAGGGGTAAAAACACCCCCTCACCGGATCTACTAAACCCTACGTCGCGTTGTGAAGTTTTGAAATTTGGCATGCAGGTTTGCTTTGCGGTCTTGGTGGAAGATAGTAGCGGGTGTTATGAAAGTCTCTTGCTAAGGGGGTAAAGTCATTCCCAAAAAATTAAAATAGTGTTTTTTATTCTTAAAAGACAGATTGTATTGACAAACACCGAACCATGTCAATTTTTTTTGTGTTGTAATTTATCCCTAGGGGGTAACTCCATGTGCAAACATTTTTAGTTTACACTTAAAATAAATTATGTTCGGTCCGCATAATCTAGCGTGATCTATTGTTATACGCAGAAGTTATAGTTTAAAAAAAAATTGCCCATACTGTATAGATGTATTTAACAGCTTGGCTCTATTGCAGCCTCTACGAAAAACAACCAGTGTCGTTTACAAGGAAGTGCTAAATTCCAAATTATATTTTAAAAGTATATTTCATGAATAAAACACGCTGGCGAAGCCCGCGGGTACCTGCTAGTATAGTATAAAACTCAACTCTTATCAGATAAACTTATTTAGTTATAATATCCATAAAAAAATTGTTTTCCAGGGACAAGAACAAGCACTTGACCTTCTCAAAGAGCTTCAAAATCTCAAAATAAACCTGGATGTACTTACCAAAACGCGCATCGGCATGACAGTGAACGCCCTCCGGAAATCTAGCAAAGATGATGAGGTCATCGGTCTAGCAAAAACCCTTATTAAAAATTGGAAAAAATTCTTGAACAACTCTTCTGATAATAGTAAGTCTTCAAGTTCGGCGGACAGTAAAGAATCGAAAAAGGAAGAAAAGCGAAAAGAGGAGAAGCCGAAGAAGGAGGACAGAGAAAAGGAGAAGGATAAGAAGTTGCAGAGTTCATTCCCAGCTGTTTCTGTCACTACGGACTCTGTGAGGCTGAAGTGTAGGGAGATGTTGGCAGTTGCTATAAAGACAGATTCTAAGGATGATGATTTTGAAGGTAACAATGTCCATAACAACAATGTTAAAGAAAAAATAATACGAGTAGGGTTGGGAGCTTATCTTTGTTAAATTTAACAATGTAACACAAGATTAACATTGCATTTCTTAATTTTTTTAAGGTTGTCTAAGTGCAGAAGAATTAGCCGAAGAGCTCGAAGACGCAATTTTTCAAGAATTCAGAAATACAGACATGAGGTACAAAAACAGAGTCCGGTCTAGAATTTCGAATTTGAAAGATGTCAAGAATCCAACTTTAAGGACTAATTTTAGAATAGGAGCTATAAGTGCACAAAGGTAAAGAAATTAAAATATGACGTTGTTAAACCTAAAAATTTTTATAGGGGAAGAACTAAATGGGGCTTATTTTTAAGTGATTCAATGCTAATACACGTTTTTCACGAAGAAAGACTGCTTCGAAATGTTTATAATACGCACTACTCATATTACAAAACTATTACCACCACGACTGTAACTAGACAGGCTCTTTACCGTTACTGCGTATTAGCTTTCTCCACCTTTTATTAATTTGTGAAGGGATTATTCTAATCTTGAACATTCCAAGAACTCGAGCCAATGCTCTTGTGTTAATGACTGTAAATTAATACATAATTTTGCTCTTGACAGGTTGGCCACAATGTCAGCAGAAGAGATGGCCAATGACGAAGTGAAAATGCTTAGGGATAGGTTTACTAAAGAATCTATTAACGATGCGCAGCTCGCTACTGCACAAGGTAAGTCTTTTGAACCAGTTATTTTTAAATTTAAATTTAAAATGATTATATTTTGCCTGACTTTATTTATTATATTAAATTGTAACCGTTTTTATTTGGAAGCCTAAAGGAATTTTAAAAAATGATCCATTCATTCAATATTTTACATTTTCATTTATTTTTTTTTAGGTACCAAGACCGACATGCTTAAGTGCGGCAAATGCAAGAAGCGCAACTGCACTTACAACCAACTCCAGACGAGGTCCTCCGACGAACCCATGACGACGTTCGTGCTGTGCAACGAGTGCGGCAACAGGTGGAAGTTCTGTTAGGAAAAAGTAAGGTTAGGTTAATGTACAATACACGATTACTGCGCTACCGTTAAGATTGTTTTCGGGGAGTCCAAGGGAAAAACGTACTTTTTTGTGAAAAGTATTTTTCTTTTATTGTTCTTAAAATTTCCTCTGCTATTACCCGCAGCATTCTTTATTTTATAAACTTTTTTGCACTTGGGGATATCTTATTGCCCGATTGCCACAAAAGTGATTTTTTTTAGAGTATTTTTGTCGGCCATAAAAAAATATTAAAAAAGCAAAAATAATGCCTTTAGTGAATACGGTTGACCTAGAAATTAGTTAATTTATTGGATAATTTAGAAATCCTCAGCTTTTAACGACAGTTTGAGACGAAACTGACATTTTTTGTCTATCTGAAAAAAATTGTTTTGCATAATAAAAAGTCATAAATATTAACGAATACGGAACTGGCTTATTTCCACATACCTGTCCCAAGTAGCTAATTTGTTGAATAATTTAAAAATTTGCAGTTTTGTGACTACAGTTTGACACGAAAGGGACGGACACGGAACTGACATTTTTGCCGTCTCCTGAGAGAAAAGTCATATTATGGGTTATGACAAGTAAAATATATTGGTTTTGTACAAGAAATGGTTAAATTAACCTTATATAATGTCCACTCACCGGTGCCAGATAGCTAACTTATTGAATAATTTAAAAATCTTAAGTTTTGTGAATGCAATGTGACACGAAACTGACATTTGTTATCTTCTAAGAAAAGTTGTTTAACATATTAAAAAGTCATAGCGAGCACGGAACTGACTTGCTAGCGGGTTATAACAAGTAAATTGGTTTTGTGCAAAATATGACAATAGAATTAACCTTATGTTCACATAAATGTGCAATATAGCAATTTATTGATTAATTTAAAAATTCTCGGCTTTGTTACTAGATTTCGGCACGAAACTGACATTTTTCGACTTTATTGGATATAATAAAAGATAACTGGAAAACAGTTCCCTACAAAAAGTATCCTCTTAGTAGGCAAAGACCATAATAATTATCCTATCCTTCATTTTACAGTTTTCTCATTGCGACACGTAACTGACGTTATCAAATAAGATCACTGGACAATATTAGAAAATATCGGAATCGGAACAAGCACGGTACTGACATGTTACTCTTAGTTTATTTGAAAGTACATCTTACATTTAGTATCCAATATACAGGATGGCACACTTTTATGGCAATCGCCCTAATAAGAATTAGTCGTTTGGTGCTTTGAATTTTTTTTTATGTAAATTATAGAAACCAAATTTTTTAATTGGTAGGAACAGTGGTCGCAATTACATGCTGGCGATATACCCGAATAACAAGCCTTTCGTTCTGTTATAAACCAATGAAGTTTTGTTCTTTTAGAGTATTTTCAATTTTCCTTTGTATTGAGTAGTTTCTCATACAGGGCGACTAAAAAGTTAATTAGTTTGCGTCGGCATTTTCGGTAGCACTACATTCTGTTTAGAGTATCATTAAATTTAAAATTTCGCACATTGCGTAGTGAAAACAATTACAAAACCGAAAATTCCGCTCAACATCGAGTTTAATTTGGCGTACAGTCTTGGTCATTATAAAGCTGCCTCGTAACAAGCTGCAGCTTTGTATTGGCCACCGCTGTACGTTCGGTTTTAACGGTTATTATTTATTTAATTATAATCTTGGAGCAGTATCGAGGTACTGCTTTTGTTTGACAGCAAGTATCAATGGTACGTAGCAGCAACGTACAGACGTACGTTCTTGGTTGATTATTGTATTTTTAAGTTGTTTAAGAAGCGTATTAGGCGAATATCCAGGCAACTGAAGAGAGGTAATCAGCAGCTATCCCTACTATTTTTTTTTAAACGTTTAACAATTACTTGCTATAAAAGGACAAAAAAAATAATAGGTGTGGTCGCTGATTATTCATTTTAAATAGTGATGGCTTTACTGCTTTCCGGCGTTATCGGTGTGTCTATCTTTTTTTTTTATTGAAGGAAACAAAGGATGGACATACTCTGGCTCAAGGGGAGTAAACAAACAGTGCAATTACTGTTAGTTTCGCCAAGCAGATATTTTAATTAATTTTGATTGTGTTTCGCCCGAGCCTGGCCTGCGTTATAACCATTGTTTAAATTATTAATTACCTCTTTATTTAATAGGGATCGACTAGATCCCTACTTATTTCTTGTGATGTAATGGTGTGTAAGTTATTTTACTATGAAGGAGTTTCGCGATCATGCCCTATTTACTTTAAAGTCTACAGTTAAGGAAAAGTTGTAATTATGTATGAATAAAAATCGAAATAAAGTAATTTTATCTTGATTTTTTTTATTTTTGTTACTCGCTGCAAATTTGAAAAATGTGTACGTTTTTATGTCAATTTGAAAGTAGTATGGGCCGCGCCAGGTTTTCCGAGGGCTGACATACATTTACACAGTCACTGCGTTGTCGGATAATAGTTTCACCGCTTTTTTACTTTCGGAACACACCCTAGAATCGCGCTCTGCTGATTGCAGATGCAGATTTCGCGTGATTTACGATCAGGCGAGTTAAACGCGTCTGGGAGGACGAATGTCTTCATAGAATACTTGTCCCCACCCTGTCGCTTGACCGATTTCGCGTGATTTTACGATCTGACGATTTAATCGCGCCTGGGAGGACGAATGTCCCCATAGAAAACGTGTCCCCCACCCTGCCACTTGTCCAGATTTCGTGTAATTTAGGATCAGATGTTTGAAACGCTACTAGGAGAGAAACGAATGTCCCTATGAAATACATGTCCCCACCCTGCCGCTTGCCTAGATTTCGTGTGTTTTACGATCAGATGATTGAAAGGCGTTTGGAAGGAAAACGAATGTCCCCACCCTGCCATTTGCCCAGATCGCGCGATCCGCCAACTGAAACGCGTGGCGAGTAAAGCGAATGTCCCGATAGAATAATTGTCCATACCCTGCCACTCGCTCAGATTTCGTGTAATTAATTCGTCGAATTAAACGATTGAAATTCGCCTGGGAGGAAAACGAATGTCCCCTGGACTACGCAACTCCACCCTGCCACTTGCTCAGATTTCGCGCTTTCCGCCGATTGAAACGCGTCTGGGAGTCTAGCGAATATCCCCATAGATTAATTGTCCTTTTCCCTGCCACTTGTCCAGGTTTCGCGTGATTTACGACCAGACCATTGAAACGTCTCTGGGAGGAAAACAAATGTCCTTATAAAATACTTGTCCCCACCCTGCCGCTTGCCCAGATTTAGTGTGATTTACAATCGGATGATTGAAACTCGCCTGAGAGGAAAACGAATGTCCCTATGGACTACGTGTCCCCACCCTGCCACTTTCACAGATTTCTCGCGACCCGCCAATTGAAACGCGTCTGGGAGTAAAGCGAATAAAATACTCGTCCCCACCCTATCGCTTGCCCAGGTTTCACGTGATGTACGACCAGACGATTGAAACGGGTCTGGAAAGAAAGCATATGTCCCTATAGAATATTTGTCCCCACCCTGTCGCTTGTCCAGGTTTCCCGAATTGACGATCGGGAACAAAAAACTTTTTTTTGTCAAATGAATTATTTGTCTATAAGTAAGAAACCCATGATCTGAAACGCATCTAGGAGGGGAAAGAATGTCCACGCAAAATATACAATAAACTTAAGACTTTCTTAAATAAAATAAACGTTTATTTACATTTTATATAAACAAAAAGACCAGCCTATACTATTATACAACCAGATACTCTTCAGACGGTTTCGTGTCGCTTTAGTTACGATTACTGCTGGATTAAGTGTAATTTGTCACCAATTTGGTTGACAAGTAAAGTCGTAACCAAAACGTAACAAAAACGTGTATAAATACAACGAACTTTTCTACCGCTTATTATCTAAATGCAGTAAAGTAATAAGATAGAATGATCTCAAGATTAAATTTTATGGTGTTTACACAGTGTTTTTTAAATTACCATACAAAGATATATTATGAAATTTTAAATTGTTTACTATTAAAACTTTACGATCCTATTTTTTTAATTATTCAACTTTGATCGTTCCACTCGGCTTGGCCACCCAGAAGGTACCTCCATCTTCAGCAACAGTAGCGCTGAAAAAAAAACACGTTTTTAAACGGTATATTATAATAGTTATTTGTGCAACAAGGGCATAAAGTGGTACTTTTTTACGCATGGGGAATTTGAACGCACGAGCCGCAGGCGAATGCGGCAATTCCATAAGTAAAAAAAGGCACTTTATGCATGAGTTTTTTTATACAGTATTTTTCCTACGATCGTGAAAAATTAGCTGTACTATATTGGCCCAATATTACCTTTTACTATAAATTTTTGCTACTAAAAGTGAAAAAGTACACATATTATTGGTCTCTTTTTAACTTCCTAAACCGCTTATGTCTGTTTCTCTCTTGGATATCTTTCGACGATGGCTTGGCTTGATTCTTTCTTAGAGAGTTTTCGCATGGAACTTTTTTAAAAGAAAAGTTTGTTTTTAAAAAATAAATTATTAGGTGGATCATTGAAAATAAATTTAGGTGGGTCATTGACCAAATGACCTTATGGACGGGCCGCGCTTGCTTGTGACACCTGAAATGTTACAGCGCGTACGAAATTCATTTAGAAAAAGAGTGAGAAAATGTTTGCAAGCTAAAGGGGGACATTTCGAACAACGACAGACTATAAATAAGTTGAAATTAAAAGGTAAATATTTTTTTATTTTATAACCTAATAAATTATAATTCCGTAATCGAAAAAACAAATCAAGAAAAAAAATTGTACACCTACGTAGTTTTTTACGTAGATTGGAAACTCACCCTATACAGCGTGTCTTCGGAAGTTCTTACCATATGGAAAAATATTTTATTATTGATTTTACGAAGAAAAGTGCCTCTTTATAAAAAGTTCTGCATCGTGAGAAAATAGCATTTCCATTCAAAAATTTGATCTAGTACATACAGGGTGGCTCAAAAATGTAAAAGTCCTAATACACGTGAAGCTAAAATGACATAAAATCGTTATTTAAAGGTAAACTGCCACTGCAAATGTGCTAGAATTAACTTTTTTATGTTAGTAAATTAGGTTTGGAACATACAGGAGGTCCCAAAAATAAAATTAATTTTTTTTATCACATTTGCAAAAAAAGTATATCTTCATAAAAAGTTCTACATTGTGAAAAAAGAGCATGGTTATTCAAAAATTTTATATAGGACATACAGGTGGCAAAGTAATTTAAATTTAAATTGTGACTTTCAGCTGTTTAAGCCACCCTGTATTGTCCTACATCAAGTTTATAAATAACCATGCTCTTTTTTTACAAGGTAGAACTTTTGATGAAGATTTACTTTTTTTGTAAAGTTGATAGGAATTTTATTTTTGGGACTCCTGTATGTTCCAAACCTAATTCACTAACATACAAAAAGTTAACTCTAGTACATTTACAGTGGCAGTTTACCTTTAAATAACGATTTTGTGTTTTTTTAGCTTCACGGGATTGAGACTTTTACATTTTTGAGCCACCCTGTATGTCCAAGATCAAATTTTGGAATGACGATGCTATTTTCTCATGATGCAGAACTTTTTATAAAGAGGCACTTTTTTTCATAAAATCAATAATAAAAAATTTTACCATATGGTAGGAACTTCCGAAGACACGCTGTATACGTAAAAATTTAGCATCTTATACAATGCACAAAATATCACTGCTGCAGTAACAGTTGTAGAGAAAGTATAGTGTAGAACAAGTTTGAAACTACCTTTTCACACTCGTTCGACTTGTGGCCTTCGCCTTTGGTTCAGGCCAAAAACGTCTCATTCGCGTGAAAAGAATCATTTTTAAAACTTGTACAATATACTATTTTCACTAATATTTCTGCTGTTTTCTTTGTTAGGCCAGAAACTGTTCATCCCGTCCTCGTATACACGAAAATACTTCCTAAATCGCTGCAGAGGTTTTGCGAGTTTTAATTTAATCCCAGAGTTATAAAGATAGAAATAACTTACTAAACAGTGTATTTCCCTGGAGTCTTAGGAGCTTTCCACGTCACTGTGATGTCCTGTTTCTCGACGCTATTTTTGTGGGTGGCCGCGCTCTAAAAATGACGATAAAACCTTATAATTACCTGTCTTGAAAAAAGAAGTATTTATTAAAAAACGAAGTAAATAAAAATACACAGTTGTGGCCAATAAAATCGTACTCTAGTTCACAGCCTAAACGTTTATTAATGGGCTTTCTTATGAAAACGGCACTTAGATTGTGAATCAGTACGATTTTGTTGTTCACGCGTATACTTACCCCTTTGTTACCGTGGCAGTTAGTTGTTTTAAAGTATTTGTCATCAGCAGCAATGTCGAAGCTACCCACAGCCTTGTCGCCATTTCTTACTTGCAAGAAGAAACCTAAGTAAGAAAAATGAATTGCATTAGATCAACGGAACATAAGTTACAGTCTACGGGCCAGTTATATGTAAAACAAAATTTTAAATATATCCTCCAAAAAAACTCCAAATTTAAAATAGATGGTTAGAAAATAAAAACAAATAAACCTTCTTACAAAATATCGCAAAAGGTTTGTTTACGTCGCAACATCCATGGGATGGAATGGATTGGAATGTTGACACCAATTTTAAAATCTAAGTTCTAAAATTCAGCGATTAACTCCGTCGCTCTGTATGTCCCTTTTTAACATGTTGATTATGACAAGGATAGAACATTATTTGTCTTATGTTGTCAGGTAGGAAATTAAAAAGTTTTTTTCCATTATAGAAAATTGCATTTCTGGTTAGCGATGTGGCAGGGATGGTTAGGGCAACTGTAAGTGTATTTCGTAAAGGGCAAACCGATACTCTATAGTCTAACTTCTTTTTAATAAGACATACAGTTTCAAATATAAATACAGAGTGGCGACGAGAGAGAAATTATTATTGGTTGCGTTTACGCAGTAAAATTTTGTACGTTTACGTAAAATTTCAGATAAATTATAAGAAATTAAATCCATATTTTTTAAAATTATAGTATAATGTTAAAAATTATCGATTATTGACGTATAAAATTTATTTTTTTTATCTCCAAGAAGTTTAGGGAAGCCGTGCTTCCCCCTCTTCCATGAACCGCGTGCCCCTGCTCAAAATTTACTTTCTGCAGATATACCTAATATTTATATGGTTTTGTTTTGTTCACCTTTGAATTGTTTTCCACGGATACTGATCTTAACTTCGTCACCAGGTTTACATACGGTTTTGTCCAGGCTTACTTTGTAGGGGAAGGGAGTCTCTTTGGGTCCCACGAGATGTCTGGGGGTCATGTCGTCGCATACTGCCTCAGGGGCGCCGGCGGAGTAGCCCCAAGCTGTGGCGGCGAGGGAGAGTAAGGTTACGATGAAGAGTTTTGCCATGGTGTTGATTTATCCCTAAAAATAAATAGGTATATTTTAAAATTTTTAAATGCAGTTAATCTTATTTGTATCATTTCGTATCGTTTTTTTCGTATCAGGAAACATTGACACCAGTATTTACTAAAAGTTTAGTACTGGTTGCAAGTTGGATCTTCTAGTTATTCTAGTAGATCAGTTAGGTTGTGAATAGTTCTCGTCCGGTCATTGTTAATAAATCATCAATAAAAACTTATAAAGTATTCTGTTTTTTTGTATTAGAACTTAGAAACAATAAATAAATGTATCTAAAATTAATATACCCACTCATAAATGCAAATAATTAAGTCCCCCATTCGACTTCCTTGTGTAAGTGACGGACTTATTAGTTTTTTACTGTGACATTTTTTCTTGTGACACTGATAAAAAATTACTTCATTGAAGAACGTGACCTTTTACACAATTACAGTCATTACTTATTTAAATGCAAGTCACTTATTTAATTATGTTTACATATGTCCAATTAAAATAATAACTTTCTTAAGGAAAAAATATAAATATGAAGTGCATAAGAAATTTTAATGCAAGAAAAAGGTTTACAATGTTTACATACATTTATTATTTATTATTATATATATATATATTATTTTGGAATGGAAAAAGCAAA
Organism: Philopedon plagiatum; assembly: GCA_963971165.1. Lineage (NCBI taxonomy): Eukaryota > Metazoa > Arthropoda > Insecta > Coleoptera > Curculionidae > Philopedon > Philopedon plagiatum. The sequence goes on from OZ020189.1 coordinate 3,214,270, forward strand.
TCCGTTCTCAAATTTGCTCTATTTTGTAGGGGAGTAGGGGGCGCATTAAATGCCTTTTTGAAGGGTTCCAACTTTTTTTTGCTTCAATGTATACAATTTCTGCATAGAAATTCTTATTCCCCACCCTTTTAAGGTACCTACTTCAAGAAGGTATACTTTGTCAATGTCGCTGGAATCAACTGTTTTTGAGAAATATGCATTTTATTCGGTGTTGCACAGAATAAATAATAAATAAAAATAATACACCGAAATCAGATGCATTTTTCTCAAAAAAAGTTGCTTCTAGCGACATTTACAAAGTATTGGGCACTCAAACTAAGAACGTTGCGCCCTTGTCGGCCATAGTGGGCAATGTTTTCGTTTCGTCTTTGTGTTTATTATTGTGTTATTTGGCATCTTTATAATCAATTTTGTCGTCTAGTACCTAAGCCATTTTTTCTCATTAAAATTAATAGATATTGGTAAATTGCCTGCTAATTGCGTTCTATGTATTTATTTACGTGAAAAGAAAAGGTAAATAATTTTATAAAATAAAACTATGCCTAATAATTAAGATAATAATTTTTATTTAGAGGCATATTCTTATTAGAATATATACCTACAGAGTCTTCCGAAAATATGTTATTTATAAGAATTTTGTTTGTTCCTATAATTTGTCAAATATTTTTTTGCGGTGAATAACATCTGCATGTTTGCGACGGAAACATGTTTTTTAGGGTAGTTTTTTTGGGTTTTAAATAGCAAATTATTAAAAATTATTGTATTTTTGCATTCTTTGATTTTTCAAATTTAAAAAATCGTAAAATGCCAAAAATTATTCTAAACAAGACAAAAATATCTAAATTTATGAAATTAGGTAAAACCAGAAATTATTTTTTAAGAAAATAGCTTTCTTTCAGTCTCTTTGTTTGTCGTATTTTCTCGATTAAAGTCTGGTGATTCCTTATCGTGGATATTTTTGGCAACTGTTTGTCACAGTAAACTTTTTTATTGAAGCGAGTTTGTTAAAACATTAAACACATTTGACATTCATGACATGACACAATCCATGCTTTAAATTACCTTCATAATCACTTTCGTTAAAATGTTTAGAACAGATTCTAGCATTTTTCACAATACAGTTATCTTCCCGTTTTCACAGACGCTTCCAAACACTTTGTGTTTCTTTGTTTTTGGGGAAGCTAAAAACTTTAATATCGGGCATAAAGCCCTTGCATTGATTGTCCACATCACAACCATACACAACACACCCCATTTTCACTTTTAAACTCTTAAAAGTAATATAAAAACACCAAAAAATAACTTTAAAACGCAACACGATCTTAACAAAGGCGTATCTCGTTTACAAAATATGGCGGAATTACTCACAGCGTGACGTATATGGGCACGCTTACCTGCGCGGTATCATATCTTCTTTTATTTGTATCATGGCCGTCAGCAATTAAACAAATGAAATTGCTTGGTTGCTAGGAGACAACTTTCGAATTATGACTGCTGCTAAATCTGCCGCCTACTAAATTTCGAAATTTTTGTTCAAGATTGTATGGAAAATAGGTCTAGCGAATGACTGGTCGCATTGTTCCTTGCAACGTGCGTAAACGTTTTCGCACGGCGTGTGTATACTTGTTCGCACGTTGTTTGAAATTGTTGATTTTCAGAGCAGTATCTTCAGAGCAGTTGTAGAAAAAATATTTTTAGACTTGTAACGACTTGCTAAACGATTTATGCAATAAGAAAATACATTCATTTTCCCTATTGCGTTTCCAAAAAACAATGTAGAGACCTTTAAAAATTTCTTTTCAAGAAAAAACATTCTTCCTCCCGCAGATAAAATTCTGTCTTGCGCCACTGCAGTTACTTGCTATACCGAACGAGGGAGTCGAGTCGGCGTTGCAAAAATTTCAACGGATTAATGAGGCAACTAGGTTTTTGGAACTAGTACTGGTTTTTTAATTCGCAAACTAGTTTAGATTTAAACGATTTAATAAGATACATGTTATAAATCGTAATATGGATATACATGTATTTTACTAAATAAGCATAAAAAGTGGTTGTTGCATAATTGCAGTAAGTATATCATTCATTTTAAAATGTCAGATTAAGAATTTGAGAAATATTTAGTGATTATTTAAATATTAATGTTTTTCTGCAACTGCTCTGTGGCAACGCGGCCTATAAGTAATTATTTAATGGTGAAAAGTCGTGTAAACAAATGAAGGAAAGTAAATTTTGAAAAATGATTCAAAAAAGGAATTATATTTAAAAATAAGAAAAAGAATTCTCGAAAATGAATTTTCAACACAAAAGAGCAATGATTAAAATAATTTACGTTCGCGTTCGAAGAATGTCTAAAATATTTATTAAGACATGAAAATATTAGAAAAAATAATACGTAATGAATAGTTGCTTTAAAATGTATTGAAGAACTTGAAATACTAGGGAAGGGTTAAAAGTTTATTTGAAAGTAATTCATTTGAAAAATATTCAAACACCTAAGCGGCCAGATAATTGATTAATAAAAATGATTTAAATAATCTATAAAATAATTATACAAGTTAGCTCACATAATTAGAAAAAATAATCCTTTATGGTAAAGAAAAGTTTCACGTGTGTATGAAGAAAATATTTCACTTAACTTCGCCGAGATCCGAGAAAACTTTTCCCGAAACCGGTTAGTGCTCTTAAATCGGCCGATCATTTCAAGAAGTTGGAGCATACTGACCGTTTGCGTTGATGTTGTCTATGGGGAAGATTCACCCCGTCCGAAAAGACACCTCCCTAATTACCCTATTATAACAAATTATATATAAAATTATGCGCTGTCTTATTTGATTGGCTCAACAGGAAACCGCCTTGTGAGACGCGGAAAAGTGAATATTACCAAATATAGCAACTTCATAAAATCTGAATTTATAGCTTCTTTATGTAAGCGTACGCCAATAAATGTCTCTAGATAAAGCAGAAAGCAATAAAATCGTCGTAAATAACCCATAAATACCGCTCTTTTCCTTCATTTGCCGGCTAAAACAGAGTCGCCCACGTAGAATTTCCTGGAAAGCGCAGGTGGAAACACGATTTATTGGGTATGATCAACTGTAGGGCATGTTTTTGTGTCACTGTGGGAATTCCTAATTTTTTCCATAAATCCAAAATTTCATCTGCTAGTATGTACGATATTTCCAAAACTCTTGGATCTTGTCCAAAATCGCGAGGCTTTAAACTAAATCTAATCCACAAGTAACATTTTTAAAAGTCTTCTTGACTTGAAATGTCTTTAAATCAGCAGGAGAACCTACCAAAGGGCATTCAAGGTCGTACTTTGTATAAAATGTCGTTGAAAAACTCATGCCTCTATTATTATTATTATTACACTGAGAATAAAACTAACCACGACTTTAACGAAGCACTTGCGACGAGAGTCTAGGTAATACTAATATTAAACATAAACAAAAAACCGAAAACACCCGACGGAAAGCCGTCAGCCGGACTGTGCCAACAATAAGGCATGCCAGGGACGGACGGTATAGCTCTAATGTTTCAATCAGTGTTGCCGATTGGCGGATAATTATCCGATTTTCGGATAATTTGAGGCGGTGGCGGATAATTGTCTCACCCTGTCGAAAATCGGATAAAAAACGGATAATTTAAATCCGACTGATCAGGTGAAATTAAATCAGTATTCTCAGTTGAAAACGGTAGAAATATGGGATGATATTATTTTGTATTTGGCAGCAATGCAGGATTTTGGAAGGCAAGATATTATTTTGGCAACATGGCGCGTTGTTGTGGTCGATCGGAGCCGGAGCCACTATCAGATTTAGGGACTTTAGTTTTAGCTAGCCACGTCCTGGTTTACTGGTTTTAAATGTATCCATATACTTCACCGGTCACCCATTACTCCTTCAATATTCTGTCTGCACAGGTGTCACAATAATTAGGTAGAAATTAAGGAACTGTGATAACTGATAGAATACATTTCTATTTTGTGTTTTTTTTAAGTGCTCATATTATTATGGGTACCAAATATTTATTTTTTATGTTTTCCGACTGGGAAATATATTTGAATATTACTTTTTTTAATAAAAAAAATATAATCTTTCTTCTATTCATTACCATAAAATACTTAGTAGTGTTCTAAATTCAACACCAAACAATAAAAAACATGTACTGTACCTACACTGTACAGACAACTGATTTTATAAATTTAAAGAGATCGGATAATTTCGGACAAAATCGGATAATTTTAGGTTGGAAAAAGGATCTTTTCATTGTCATCCATTGGCAACACTGGTTTAAATGCTGGTAGAGGGTGGAAGAAATAATTTTTTTGTTGAATGTAATTAGAAGTTTTTGTATAAAAGAGGAATCTATTTGTCGTACAGAAGGGTACGTAGGGTAGGTACGTAGAGGGTGGAAGATGTAAATTAATTAAAATTATTTATATATATTTTTTTTGTTATAAAAGGAAACTTATTCTAAAACTTTTAAAAATCGACCTACTCGCCAGGCAGTAATGGTCGGTTGAGATAGGGTTGTTTTTTATTATTATTACAGTGTAATTTGTGTATAATTCATTTTATTAAACAAGGAAATCTATTTAAAAACTACCTAGTATATATAAATATTATATATTGTGCCAAGGTGCAAAAATACCACTGCAAGTGCCCTGAAAACCTCATTTTTCAGAACATCCGATGATGAAATTTTTCGTAAATAGGTATCATTAAAGGCCAGTATCGTCAAATTTAAATAAGCATATTTGACTGTACATTTATTTTTATGTTATAATAAATAAGAAGTATCATTTACGACGCTTTAAAGACAAATAACCGGCGATCCATTACACAAGCATCAACTTTCAGCAAATTATCCGGTTATCCTTGCACAAATTTCGTCCCGGTCATTGTTAAACATTCGTTTTATTCAAATGTAATGTTTCTTATCCACGAAATCTCCTAAGCTCTGGGAAATAATCAAGAAAATAAATTAACACTGGAATTCACCATTTACTAGTAATTATAAAACACTTTTGTTTCATGGCATATGACGTCACAACCAATAGTATCGCGTTTTGTAAGTTTCGAATTTTGTATGAAAATTTGTAATAGAAGATCTTTTTTAATAAAGACCTAAATAAGTGGATAAAAACAACCATCACAAATATTTAATTTATGTAGAGAATATAAAAAAATGTTTTTCAGGTTTATTTGAATTATAAAATTTTTAGTGCACCTATTCTCCCTCCACCTTTCTCTTATCTCCCCTCTTTTTATTTGTACTGTGCATTGATTTTATGCCTTCTTTGACCCCAATATCACTAAAATATAATATATTTCACAAAGATTTAGAAAAAATAAATTATTTCTCGATCACACTCATCCCACCTGCTTTATTTTTTTCACTATATTTATCACGCTCCACTCCTTTTATTTCTTAACATTTTTTATTAGACAAAATTAGATTTTTTGACCTCAGTAACCCCGAAAATGACATATTAGTTCACATTTTTGGACAAATTCCCAGCCGCTTCTTTTTAACCACACCCCCCCCCCCCCTCCACCGGTAATGTTTTTTTAAATTTTAGTCAAAATTTTGTCCGAAAAATCAGCCGTTCCTGTTTTATCCCTCTCACTCGCTCCCCTTATTATTTACTTAAAATCAAATACCAACAGAACCTCTTAAATTGGTTTCTCAATTGCTTTTTTTTTAAACCCCAATTCTTTGCATTTGATATTTCTACGCTTCATAGGCTAATAATTTAATCCCTTGACAATAGATTCGAATATCAAATAAATCAAACTACAATGTAGACATAAATACTAAATCAAAAACTTACCGAAAAAAAAATTTTTTTTGCCTCGTTCAAACCTTGCCTGCCTACAACCCGAAACTGAACACCGGCGACCAAGAACTTCTGAATTTACTTTCAAATCCAGTATTCAACCTTTGGAAGGGGCTATTAGGTATCTATTAACAAAGGTAATAATTAGCAGTATTGCATAATGACTATATAGCTTTTTTAATGATAAATATATTTATTAAAAAATGGAGATTTATATTTATGTATATTAGTCAGAGTTCATGTGCTCATTCTCTCCTGTTGGTTTTTTTTTTCGAATACACTTTTTCTCGAAAATGCTTATAAAATATCGCGGTTACGATCTATGCGCCAGGTTTAATATGTTCTGAATATACAGTATTTCAAGGACAAATGTGCCTTTTATTATACACTTGTAACGTGACAGCACTCATCTTAAGGCCATTGCCAAAGATGCCTCTAAGCGTCAATTAAGTTTATTGCTCGATACAAAATTTTGAGTAACCGGTTGTAAATGTTTTATTGTCTTTGATAGCTCACTTAGACTTCAAGCTAGGGTTGATAAAAATCATGATTTTAAAAAAATCAAAAATCGGCGATTTTTAAAAGAATCATGTTTTTTTTGTTTTTTTTTCTAAAAATTTTATTTTGGACTAATTTTTATTAACACACATATTTTCTAACGCAACAAACTGCAGTTTTAGATCGATAGAAAATAAGGAAATTCGATAGGCCATAGAGATGTCAAGACGAGTGGCTGGATCATGATGCATAGAATACTACGCGATTTTGACACTGATGACAGTGGCCATGTGATGGATCGTTTGTTTTGTTTGAGTAGTCATGTGACTTTGACACGTAGAATAGAATTCTATGAGGCGTGATGCGGGGCCAGACCCCGGATCACACCAGATAGAATTCTATTCTACGTGTCAAAGTCACATGACTGCTCAAACAAAACAAACGATATATTTTAACAAGTTATCTGGACAGTCTATTTGCATGTCCTTGGATGGATGGTCTAAGGTTCATAGTGAGCTCATAATCTATGTCGTTTTAACAGCAGAAGATGGAAACAGTGTTCTTTTAGATACATCCGGTCATCCCCATACGGCTGATTATCCATTCAAACAAAAAAAGGTTTTCCGAAAATTCGTTTTCGTTTTCTGAAAAAAATATTTTTATAAAAGTTCTTGTAGATCCACTTGCAAGGTATTAGAAATGTCGTCAAGAAAATGGAGTTTTTCATGTTATCCTGTACCAGAAATAGATGCGCGAAAAATGAGCACTAGTTCCCTGACTATAAAAAAATGATTTATTAATACATCCATGGTTTATTCTTCATTTACTATTTTATCTGTCCTATTTTTTAAATTTTACCTTTGCTAAATCTTTTTTTATTAGAATGCCAATGAAAGTAGATATACTTTGCTTAGAGTTAAATACAGGGGGTCGACAAGAATTTGAGTACTTTTTTATACTTTGTTCATGCTAGGAAAATTTAATTTTTTAAAATGTTTATGATAAAATATCACACCTATTAAAGATCCCTCTACCTACCATTTTTTAGCTGCGTTATGTAAACAAAGATACCTACTGGAACCTACTGAATAATAGACGCAGATCTATGCATCTCTCCCTTTTCCAAAATCTTCAATTAATCTTAGACTGGGGTGCCATGTCTTGTTCAGTTCAACGCTTCCAAAAGCCACTATTGCTCCCTGTCACGCAAAAAATCCTGCAGCACTTAACCCATTCACATGAACGGCCAAGCCCTGCAGAACAATGAAATGTTCAATCTTGTTTGGTTTGCTTGGGTAGATAGTAGATAGCCCTTTTTGCTTGGGTAGATCCGTTTCCGAATAAACATCTTTCGATAAAGCTCTTTTTCGACAAAATTTACTTAATTTGAATAAAAAAAAATGTTTTTTGAAAAAATATACGGTACACGCGACAGAACCAATTGTTTGATCAATATGAAAGTGTGAATATTCTAGCATTTCTTTATTTATGCCGATTATGCCTGCTGCTCATTTAGAGGGAGTACAATTTTCCGAAAGCCAATTTTTCAATTTTTTAAGCACTTTTCAAAAATACGTTTTTTCAGATAACATCTTTTTGAAATTAAATTTTTTCGAAAAACACTTTTCCAATGTTAGTTTTTTCAAGCAACGGTTTTTGGAAAAAGCAATTTACGAGAAAGTAACGTACCAAACCCAAAGAAACCTGATCAAGCTCAAAAAAGATTCGTTCGTTTAGGTTTGTTCAGGATCGTTTTTCGTCTTTTTTTATTTAACATTTTCCAAGCTATTAGAGTTCACAGCCTAATACTGTTTTAGAAAAAATACATTTTTGGAAATTGTATATGTACTTACCTATTTTTGAAAAATTTTTAAAAGACGTTTTTGAAGAAAATGTTTCGATATATTTTTATAAAATTCGCTATTGAAATCCTTTTTCTACAAGGCTCTAGGGGGGGGGGGGGGGCTGCGCCTCCCCCTAAATCCGCGCCTGCTGCGGACCCATGTTCATATTAACTTTTTGCCTCGGTTTCTTTCAAAGAACGCAAAGAACCGCCCTTTAAGCGTCGGCACATGTTTTTTGAAACACCTTGTATAGTGTGTCGTAGAATATATTTAAAATTTTCTTTAGAATTTGCGTGTTAATTTATACAATTGGCAATATTTATTTACCCATCCATTTTTAAATTAAAATAGATACCAACATCAATATTTAATAAATAAATCTATAGGTCAATCGTCTTTACCGGTAAATCAAGGTTGCCTTGAACTAAAAAGTGAAAAAAATGTGTGCATTACGTACTGGAAATCTATAAAACAATATTTAAATTTATTTAATAATGTAAATTTATAAAAATATAAATATTCTCTTTAAAAGATCGTAATCTTTTGATTTATAATATGCTGTATTACACGCGTAGCTAAAGACCTTGGTTTCTAAGGCTAAAAACCATTCGAAGGTTATCAAAGAATATAAAATAGAAAGTTGTCCATTTTGGGGTGGCATTACCTGGGGTACGTCTCACCAACTTCCTTACTGAGATCGGTATTCGGTGCCACAAAACATACCATACTACTATTTATTAACATGGTTGTTGCTCGGTTATTTACTAAAAAAAACAGGGACTTTCCCCATGATACAAATAAAAGAAGATAATGACACCGCGCAGGTAGGCGTGGCCATGTACGTCACGCTGTGAGTAATTCCGCCATATTTTGTAAACGAGACACGTCTTTGTTAAGATCGCGTTTAAATTTATTTTTTGGTGTTTTTATATCACTCTTAAGATTTTAAAAGTGAAAATGATGTGTGTAAATAATTTTGACAAAAGTGTAAAACGCCATGTCAAAAACAAAGGGCATTTAACGTAATTGCTCCAACTAAAGAAAAAACTTTTGGAACAGTTCGAACTGAACATAGCTTGGACCAGTGCCATAGCTTGAGGTAGGCAGAGTAGGCCTTTGCCTAGTGACGACGGTGATAAGGGGCGCCAAATAGTAAAACTATAGAGTCTATAAGCTAATTACGTCTTGTTATAGAGGCACAAAAATCCTGGCATGCCTTCAATCAAATTTAGCCTAACTACGGCACTGGCTTGAACGATCATTCATAACGAACGGGAGAAAAATAGGGATCAAAACGTCTAATAAATGTTGCTTGTTTTCTGGGAGTCTTTGTCCACCAATCGGGGAAATCGTATCGATCTCCCAAAATTTTTAGGAAAATACGATGAAAATCTAAAAAAAAACATTTAAATGAATCGATGGATCGCTTCCCGCTTTATAGTTGCCACCGCACGCCGCTACTGTCGTGCGCCCTTATTTAAAAAGCGCTCTGGGGCTCGAGCCCCATGCTTAGCACACTCTCGACACACCTAATTGCTAGTAGTATGCAAAAAATACCTTTCATGATTTCCGCGTATTAATTGTTTGTAGGTAGGTGCCTGTGCCTGTACAGGTTGGTATTATCACTGAATCTAAAAACTGCTTAGTAATGAATGACCAATAAGACTAATAATAACGTATACAATAAACCCTCCATAAAAAAATAATTAAAAACCTTGACACTGCTGTGTAAATTTTTCTGTTCACGGTGTGATAAATATGCAAAGTGATAATGATAATTTGAAAAATAACCTTTTATAAATAATGACGTGAAATTTAAATGAATAGTTAAACACGAGATCAATCACGTAAAATACTAATCAAATTCATATACAGGGTGTTTGAAAACGAATGGGCCATACTAGCATGCAGTGACTTCCCTGGCTCAGTTTAGATCGATTAGTACAAAAGTTGGATGATAAGAGAGATACGGGGTGTTAACGTTAAAATTCTATTTTACATTTTTATCGATATGTTTTGAAAGATACTAAATAAATTACCAAAATTTGATAGGTGAAATGGTGAAATTTCAAAGTTCTATATCTCCGTTCCTACTTACAGGACCCGTACCAAATTTAGGGGTTTTAATAGTGAGTCCTTTGAGAATGTTCTGGTAAAGAAAAAAATATTTTGTAATTTGCGAAAAAAAGTTGAATTGTTGCTGGGGAAAAAATGAACGCGTTTAGGTTTTTTATTTATAACATTACTTATATTTTAAACAAATTTTACATCATTTTGTCGATAACTTTTTAATTCAAAGAGAAAAAAATGAGTTAGTAGAAAGTTATAGGCATTTGAATTTTTTTAAATTATATTTTAGGTTTAAAAATATTCAAATGACTAACTTTCTACTAACACATTTTTTTTCTTAGAATTTAAAAATTCTCGACAAAATGATGTAAAATTTGTTTAGAAAAATGAATAAATAAAATACCTAAACGCATTCATTTTTTTTTCCAGGGATCTCACCAAAAATTCAACTTTTTTCGCAAATTGCAAAATGTTTTTTTTCTTTACCAAAACATTCTCATTGGGCTCACTATTAAGACCCCTAAATTTGGTACGGGTCCTGAGGGTAGGAACAGAGATATACAACTTTGAAATTTCACCAGCCGCCACTGGTTCCCACTCACTTCAGCAAAAAAACCTTAAAATGGGACCATTCGATAGAACTTATTTGTTTATTTTTCTACAAATCCTTACTTATCTTCAAAACAAAAAAAAATTATAGAAATCGGTTTATCCGTTCAAGAATTATGCGGGAGAAAACATAAAAAAATACATACGGGTCGAATTTTTTAGTCGGTTAAAAAAACAAATAAAATACGAGTTAACAATCATTGGCTAACAATGAAAAAATAAACTGCTAAAAATGAACTCTTGCATTTTGAAGACTTTATTTTAGTAATACTAGAAGGCTTAAGTTCATCCTATTTTAGTTTAATTGGTAAAATCCTAAAAGAACGAATCAGGGAAAGGGACCGATGATCTGCTGTTGTTTTGGGGGTGTGATTTTTTGGTATTTTAAGTTTTATTCTTGAATTAACTCTTTTGTTTCTTTAATCTTCATTATATTCTTTTAATATTAAATGCTAACTCTATATATGTATATATACACACAGCCAATAAATTTGGAATGTTGTTTTTTTTTATTATTGTTAATTGATAGAATCTAAAAAGCAAATAGATCCCTTAGTCAACCTTAATAGATAAGTAGTGTGGTTCTTATATATTTTTAATTTCTTTTTAATTGTCTTACGTCTATTTTGTACGTCATTCTGTTAGATGTATCTAATGTGTCCCTTTTTAAATTTCATTTTACTTTTAACAAAGAAAACCCGTGTTTTTTAGTAAGTGTCTTATTTATTCTGTTTCCTTGTTTATTATTGTTTGCTTTTTTTGTTATTTTATTTCGTGTAAACCTTTAAATACTTAATGATTATTACAGTATTATGCAAAGCGTAAACATATTTTCTGATACATACAAATAATATAAATATTAGAAAGAAATTTATAATTCATCTCTCCTTTATATAAAAAATACCTAATTGGTACTTATTGCTCCTTTTTCCGTAGAGCCCTGAGGACGATTTTAAATAAATCGAAACGTCGGCATCGAGAACAAAAGGGTTTTCTTTAAATAACTTGCCTGATCCCACTAACACTACCAACTATTCATACAACTGGCCACTAACCTTTTAAAAATTTATTATTTTAATTTATTAATTCTGTGCAACACCGAATTCAAATGCATTTTTCGCGTGTAGAGACATTAATATAGTATATCTTTTTTAAGTCAAAAAAGTAGGGGAATAAGAATTTACATTCAGAAATCGTGTACACTGAAGCACAAAAAAATTGGGACGCTTTAAAATGGTGTTTAATGCCGTATGTGGCGCCCTCTACAAAATACAGCAAATTTGTGAACGGATTTGCTTTTCCCATCCCAAAAAACCCCCGCTTACGAATTTATTTAGTATATTTCAAAATATACCGATAAACATGTAAAATATATTTTTTTAAATTTTAACACCCTGTATCTATCTTATTATCAACTTTTGTACCAAGATAAGTTAGGTTGAATCGACCTAAACGGAGCCAGGAAGCCACTGCAAAGATATGGCCCATTCATTATCAAACACCCTGTATGTGTAAGTACTTAATTCCGGTTATTTTTGTAAAAGAAAACAAGACTGTAAATTAAAAATGATTTTATGACCTTAGACGAACTTCATCCGAGTATATAACTTTTTAGAAACAGTATTCAACACCCTTATGAAAAATAAAATTAATCAAATTTAATCAAAAATAAGCATAGTGTCATAAGTATACAACTTTAATCAACTCATATCAACAAACAAAATACAAGTATTATATTATTTTTAACAATATATTTTAAAGATCGGTAATAATCAATCAATTAATGGTGTACTAAACTCAGTTTGAAACTTTCCTACTATAAAAACATCCATTACATTTTGCTTTTTATCATTAACAGAGTGATTTATATGAAAATGCACAGCCTGAAATGGAAAGTTACAATTACAAACTACTAATAGAGCCAGTCATCTTATTAAAAAACATTCTCAAGGTAAAAAAATATACGTTTTTAACACTTAAAATTAGCAACTAAATTTTCAGGCACTGATTTTAGTTTTCTTTAACACGTTTAAGAGAATATTTTATCAACAAATTAAATACTTCTTAACAATATTTTTTAACGATCAATAATAATCAATCAATGAACCGTGTATTTAAATTTTGAACCCTTACTACTATAAAAACATTCATTACATTTTGCTTTATCATTAACAGCGTGTTTTATATGAAAATGCACAGCCTGAAATGAAAAGTTACAATTAAAAACTACTAATACAGCCAGTCATCTTATTGAAAAACATTCTCAAGGTAAAAAATATACGTTTTTAACACTTAAAATTAGCAACTGCCTAACATTTCTTTTTAATAACAGCAATGAACTGATTAATAAAATAAACATTATTTGTTTCCCAGTCTTGGAGAGGCCTCAAGTTCATGAATGGGTTACTTTTCGGTCCATAAACAATGTCAATGTCGGCCGTATCTCTTATCCTCTTCATATCCTTTTTAATTTCTTCAAATGTGTAGGCAGTTAAAAGAAGGGGGACCCCAGCATTGCGAATTAAGGCACTCAAACTGTCTTTCCACAGGTCATTTTCACTCCCATCGAACTCATGTAGACCACTGTTAAAGCCAACAACAATATCAGGCTTGTCGAGACGAGCCACTTTTTCATGGTATAAACTTTTATATAAATCGGCATCCTTAATGGTAAGACTTTTTCTGTTCTGGCACTTCTGACATAACTCTGTTTTAAACAACTGGAAGCACGCTGTATGGTTGGGTACTTCAGGGCCAATGAACACAATATGGATTTCTTCAAGGTTTTTAATCCAGTGAAAATAAATCTCTAATATAAATACCCAGTTTAGGTGGTACTCAAATGAAGCCCCTACAATATGAATTTCAAGACTTTTTGTAGGTAATTTGCGGTTTACAAGAACTCCACCTTGTTGGAGAGCAAAGAGAATCGATATACCACTTAGAAGGTGATCGCAACTATTGTGATAGTTTAAATTATTAGTGGATACGTGGCTCTTAGCTACATAGTTAATAAAGTCTAGATTTTCAGGCATTGATTTTAGTTCTTCTTTAACGCGTTTAAGAGTAAACACATTGAGGTTCAAGTCATTGTAATAGAAATAACATTCCATATCTAAAGACAGTTTTAAGTTTTTGCATAACTTTTTGTGCACTTCACTGTGCTTCTGTTGATGCTCTTTTGAACAGTAATATTCACTTAAACATTCAGGGCAATCAATTAAACCTTCCCGTTTGTAACATACAGCACAAACTCTAGGAAACATGAACATTTGTGACTCAAACCGCATTAGTTTGCGTCCAAGTTTTAAATGCCATAGTAAACCTCTTCTTTCCTTGTATTTCTTTAATTCCTCTCCATTTGAAACTTCGTAAATCAAAAATTTCTCTTCATTGCTGATGATCTGACACAAAGTTTTATGATTTTTCCAGTCGTGCGTTTGATGTTCTCGACTGCAATAAGCTAAAATCCTACATCGAGCGCATCTCTTCAGATGGGGAGATGGTTTTTTACAGGTATGGCATATGTTATTTCTAAAGAAGTTTCTAGCAGCGTCTATTGTAAAATCCATTTTATCTCCTTTTTGCAGCGGATACTTGCACCGGGAAACAACGTTTTAGAGTGCTGTTGGGCAAAACGAACGGAATTCCTTAAATGTAAGTTCTCAGAATCATAGTTCCAAGCTGTTTCAGTTTTAAAGTATTCGTTGTCTAGCATAATAATTAGTACTTTTCTTGTACTATTATTTAATGTACCGCATTGTTTATTTTTAAGAAACGCCAAAAAATATAAACAAGACAACATAACCACAATGTCTTGTAAATTAAATAGCTTTTTGTACAAGGGCTGTAGCCAGCCACGGAGCCAGAGTACGAAACTCGTTTGGATGAAATACTATAAAATAACGGTCATAAAACAGAGAAAGTTAGTGGTATCTCTTTTTTAATACAAGAGATTAACAGAGGATGGCGATAGAATTCACTGACACGACAGGTCGAACTGTCGTTTTGTTTTCGTTTAATTTGGGTGGTTTTTAACTGTCTGTGGGTGTTTTTTGTATAGTACATGTGTTACGCTCAATAGTAGAATTCGGGCAATGCCCGAAAAAAATACGCAAAACTAATTTTGAGCAACGAATATTTGCCAAACCCGAAATTTTATTTTTATACGGTTATTGAGCATTACAAAATACGCAGAACTAGTTTTGCGCAATTTGAAATGTACAAAACTAGTTCTGTACATTTCTGAATGGCCAGCACTAGTTATGCTTTTTTCATTTAATCAGCGCGCAGCGTCCGAATAAAATAAAGTTGGAAATGTTATTTAAATAATATATTTTATTTAAATACTGACAAATACAATAACATATAAAACTTTATTCTTAGACAAATATTGTACTGTTTAGCAGATAGGGGTTTTGATTCGGCTTTGAACAAATTTGCCTCCTTACCTCATTAAGTGTAGTAAGGTAGGTAATGACCTTTCGTCATGACATTATGTTTTTCAGTACCTGAAGCCTCCAATATCCGAACTAATTGAGAGTCGAATTCAGCTTGCATTTTTATATAGGTTTAGGTATATGGGTGAATATCGTAATTATAAGAATTGTAACACACAATTTCACGAGCACAAACGAAATAAATTCAAAACATAAAACAACATATCCCTACTCTTTATTTGGGTTTGGAAGGCTGCAAAACAAGCATAACTAGTGCTGGCCATTCAGAAATGTACAGAACTAGTTTTGTACATTTCAAATTGCGCAAAACTAGTTCTGCTTATTTTGTAATGCTCAATAACCGTATAAAAATAAAATTTCGGGTTTGGGAAATATTCGTTGCTCAAAATTAGTTCTGCGTATTTTTTTCGGGTATTGCCCGAATTCGACTATTGAGCGTAACATATGTTTTAAACATTTTACTTTTGAACTTTATAGATTTTAGAGCCTAGATTTTTTTGTTTATTATTGAAGTTGAACGGTGAGTACAAGTCTGGTCCTGTTTTTAGTCAACCTGTAAACGTAAAATAGACCAGACTTCAACAGGGTAGATGATTAGTAGAGTGCAGCCAATACGTAACCCATATCTTGGGCAACATCGCCGTGGGAGCACTCTCCTAAACTCGAGAATAGGGCTCCAGTAATTTCTCTTGGTCCAGTAGCAACAACGAATTCGATGTTGTCAAATAATCGCTTCTTTCTATCGTACTTGTAAACCTGACATCACAGCGCAGCGCAGTAGAAAGACGTCAACAGGGGTCTGAAGGTTTAAATTGGCGCATGTACAACACGGACGAGGGGATCTCACATGGTGAAGCAAGACGAGGTACAGATTGTATTCCTTTCACAGGGTAGAGAAGCTGGCACGCGTGTTACCGCAACAGATATTAAATGAAAGAAACATATGTCACGCGTTGGAGCAGTTTAGGAGTTGCTCTTCGCAATGAAAGGAATACTATTCATTTATGCTGTCAAGTCCTAATCGTTTAACTATTACCTACTACTCAGATCATATGTAAAAATAAGCTATTTCTTTCTAACCCACGAGAAAGGCCAATAGTGTGCGTTTAAAATTGCTCCAAACGTTGGTCTTAGAGTAACAGGAAAATTGTTTGTTCTCTTTGAGTTATGGCTGTCGTTTGAAAAGGTCCTGTCGACAATTTTTATGTTTTTTATTAATACAGGCATTAATTAGATCATCATTTCATAGTTCAGGTAAGTACATAATGAATTATTTATCATGAAGCACAAATACCACAACAAATTCTTTATGTACACCTTTTCCACCCGATCAAGATAACTATTATTCTGGGTCACTGACCTTACAATAATTCGAACAGGTATTAATTTAACAGATGCCGGAAACTAAATTCGGTGGGATATTGTTAAGGGTATTCGTAATATTATCGTAGACATGTCATTGTGTTTCCAAAAATTTACAATATTATCATCTATGATCTCAAGTTTACCAGGTTGTGGTGTTGTTTTATAAGCTGTCTAAATACACTTCCATGGTTCTTGTTAATTGTTCATACCACAGTATGTTTTGTAGAAATTGACGTCTAAACTTGCAGTTGTAATGTTATTTAAAAATCTGATTTTGTTCTTGCAACAGCAAGTGTAAATGGTACCTAGATTTCTTTAAAAACATGCTAATTTTATTTAAATTGTTGAAGTAAATATGTGGTCTCGAGTCTCGGCTGATCATACCATTATTTATTTTCAATAATTTTTTTAAGTGTAAAGTTTACATTCCTGTTAAGGACTTACATGAATAAAACTAAAGGGCCTTTGATTTAATTTTAGCTCTTCACATGGCATGAAGGCAGAGACCAGGTTTTGCTAACCTTATGACTGGAGTACCGTAACGTATCCTTTTTAATGTAGACAATTCATCCTATTTTGTGTTTATTACTTTCTTAATATCTGTGCCGACTAGCTTTAAATCTAAAAATATTTTTAAAATGTCTAGTCTGGCTGCAGCTTCATCTGTCCTTGGGAAAAAGAACTTTTCATGTAAGTGTCCATCATGTAAAAATGCATATTTTGTAAAAGTTAAAAGTTTAAATTACAATAACAAGAAATTTCATGTTTTTCCGGAAGATCCATCCACATTATCTGCTTGGAAAATTGCCTGTACAATAAGCCCAAGCAAAAATTGTTCCGACTTTTTCGTTTGCGAGGATCATTTTTGCATTTATGATTTTAATAACCCTGATGCCCCTTCTACATTAAAGTTGGGTAGTTTTCCAAGGTCACCTTCAAAATGCCAACTTGAGATGGAACATAACTATTCAGGCATGTCCCTCAAGCCTCGTGTGCTATTTTCTGAAACTGTTTTTTCTAATCGTAACAGTAACTTAGGTTCAAGCAAGGTTCAATGAAGGTCAATGAAGAAGTCGGAGCAAAGCTGTATTTTGATTGGCTTTGCTCTGACATCTGCAAATTTCTATATTGCATACGCTGCAAGATTTTCAAGAAGTTTTAAGTAGAGCTCACCGCTTTTAATACAGAGGCATTAAGAAGATAGGACCGAGATTCGATCAGCTTTGCTCTACTTAAAAATGTTTATTCATCGCATATTGTGTGCTTACACACTAGTGAGATCATGTGATATTAACTTAGAACAGTTTATAACTTTTTTTTTGTTTCAGTTAAGAACTTCATTAGTGGAACAAACAGAACCTAGACAATAATTAATTTTAAGATATATTTGTTTTAAGTCGTCCTCTTTTATATATTTCCGTAACTTTGTATTTATCTATTGTTTGTTAATACATTTTTTTTTTGAAATGTCGAAGATACTTTTATTATCCGTTCAAACCTTTTAATATTCAACTAGTTTTTCTTTCTGCCTTCAAATTTATTTTAACTCTCTTTCCAAAAACGCACAATTACGAATTTTTGTTGATATCAACAAAAATTCGTAATTATGCGTTTTTGGAAAGACAGTTAAAATAAATTTGAACCTCCGGCTCCGCCATGATTGCTCCTGGCCCCGCCTACCCGCTACGTCACTCGAGCGATCGATACAATTGTCACGACCGTATTTACCGGCATTAGTTACTTCACTGGGTGGTGGTGCCGCTAGTATTAAATTTGAAATGTCAAGAAATTGCATCTCTTTTTACTAGAAAGCCGGACTTCTCTTAATTGGTCTTCGTTGGACGTCAATGTCAAGAACATATTTTAGTTTCTGTCTATCCTCATTTTTAATTGTCGTTTTATCGGTTTTAAATAACAAAAAATGAATTAAAATCAAAAATGTTCCGTGTGTGGAAGATTGTAGTTTACTAAAAAGTGTTTTTACAAGGCGTAAAATAAATTTTCGTTATGCAGAACGTAATAAATAGTGTAAAGGGCACTGCTTTGGCAGTCGGCGAGTATTTGACTCCAGTTTTAAAGGTATATAAACATGTTTTTTTAATGCAAATCCTTAATAATTAGCGTAAAGAGAAATATATTGCCTCCTTTATAATGGTGTAAATAGATGATTAACACCCTTGGCCCCCTTTACAGAGGAAACGTCATGTCAATGTTCTACTAATCTTCCACTCCGATAAAGATATCTAAAGATATTATACTTTATTTTAGGAGTCAAAGTTTCGTGAAACTGGAGTTTTGACTCCTGAAGAATATGTAGCAGCAGGTGACCATCTAGTTCATCACTGCCCAACATGGCAATGGGCAGCTGGGGATGAATCGAAAGCAAAACCTTACTTGCCTAAGGACAAGCAGTTTTTAATAACTAGGAATGTGCCATGTTCCCGGAGGTATTTGTATTTTCAATTTTAGTGCTAAGAAAACAATAATTTTTAGTTTTTTGAGATATATACTAACACATTTTGTCAGGCGCGGCTTGTCCATAAGGTCATTTGGTCAATGACCCACCTAAATTGTTTTCAATGATCCACCTAATAATTTATTTTTTAAAATTGAAAAACAGTTATTGTTCTTTCAAAAAAGTGCAAGTTCCATGCGAAATTGTATTTGTAGGTAAATAATTTCTTTGCAGAACTACACACATTATAAAAAAACCTTCCTTAATTAGAAAGTGTATTTTGCTTGTTAGGTTGATATCACTAGTTGCCCACAAAATTTGCCTCACCTCTAAAAAAACTCGCGGGCCGCGCCTGCCACTTATTTAGCTTTTTTTATAAAAGCAGTAACATTTGGCTAACTTTTTTGCACTTAGATGTGAACAAATGGAATACTGTGAGGATCTAGAAAGAATAATTGAATCTGATGATGCTGACAATGGCTGGGTGGACACTCACCATTACGATAAAGAAATAGCCTCAGCTGAAGATAAAATTTCGGAAATGACTCTAGAGAAGGTAAATGCAGTGCTTCTGGCAAGATCAGCTAGTTTTACATTATAAACAATATGCAAAACTATTTTTATTTTTTAAGTTTTACCTTCTCAAAATAGTTAAAATGAGTTTTTACATAATAATTTTCTTTCTAGGGAGAAAGCATGGAAGACGCGGCTTTAAAAAATGAAGAAGATGACAATGAGGATGAAGACAACGAAGATGATGATGAAGAAGCCGCCGATATGGAAGAATTTGAAGAAAGTGGAATGTTAGAAGATGATCAGGTATTTTTGTTTAAGATTGTTCATGTGCATTTTACAAATTTTTTTTGCAATACATTTAAAATGTCTGTGATAAAAATCGAAATTTGTATTGACATTTCTCTCATAAACTAGCTAGGCATTCTGTATTTATATTGTGTAATTTTTGCTTATATTTTAGGTTGCCAAAGTAATACAGGCAGCTGAAAAATCTAAGAGCAGTGCTGAAGATGGAGAAATAGTCAGAACGCGCACATACGATCTGCACATAACTTATGATAAGTATTACCAAACACCAAGGTTATGGTTAACAGGATATAATGAGGTAGGTACTTTTTTCTTAAATACGAGGGAGTATTGATAAGTACCTAGCCTACTTACTACTTGTAAGTTTATAATTAGTACTCTTATTCAGTTCTAAAAATTTTTGATCTTTTGCATTTTGTTGATATTGTGCATTGTTTACAAATTATATTTAACAAAATGTTTGTGCATGCATACTCTGTTTCGCAGATGAAAAGACTTCTTTTTTGAAAAGGTGATCACAAAGGTTTTTTTGCTAAATAATTTATAAACGGTACAAAACGCCAGAAAAATGCAAAAGACAGAAAGGTTTATAAATGAAGGAAAATATATAAGCAAGTTATCAAGATAACAGCAACCCCAGATATGAATCTTAATTGAAAGTTCAACGGTGCGCTGAACGAAGGAATGTCCTGTGATACATGACTGTAACTAGATTGGCTCTTTACCGTTACTGCGTATTAGCTTTCTCCACCCTCTCAGGGATTAGTTTAATCCCTCTCGAATCTTCCAAGAACTTGAGACAACCTCTTGTGTTGATGATTATCTGTCCAAGTTTCAGGAACAGCCTGACATAAAAAAAGAAAAATAGACTGAAATAAACTTAAAAAAAAACCTGTTTCCTCATCAATCTTTTGTTGTTGTCTAGAAACATGAACCGCTAACTACAGAAGAATTCTTCGAAGATGTCAATAAAGACTATGCCATGAAAACGGTGACTATGGAGTGTCATCCCCATCTGAGTGTCCCGAAAATGGCATCTGTGCATCCTTGTCGGTAATCTACACAAATTTGTTATATTTTTATTTACTTATTGCACATTTACTTGTATTAATGGTGAATAGCCGATACTCTGTTAAACGAGTATTTATTTTTAGACACGCGGAGGTTATGAAAAGCATCATAGAGACAGTGATGGAAGGTGGAGGAGAATTAGGAGTCCACATGTACCTTATTATATTCTTAAAATTCATGCAGTCTGTTATACCCACCATAGAATACGATTATACTCAGAATTTTACTATGTAAGCCATATTTTTTCTCAGAGTTTAACGCCGTATATTGTGATGCTGTGCTGGTCTAAATTTTCCGTCATAAACGTTTTTACTATGGGTGAAAAATACAGGGTGTAACATTACTATTGAATATGAAGCACCCTGTGTTTTATGCCCTTTGAGAGATATTGTTAGCGCAACCTTTATGATATTTTAATTACGTGGCTTTAAAACTGTAGATACTTTTTAAAATATTCCAAGAAAGACAAGTACGGATCTGTTTTTTAAATATGTGTTACGTTATACCGTAAAAAAGAGACGGACTATTGTTATGTAACAAAATTTCAAAAATACAGTTTCTTGTGATATAGCGTCATTTAGGGTGGTAAGTTTTATATACAGTAAAGATCACTTAACTGCGAACGTAGGAATCCCAAGCAACCCCAACTGGAATCTCTGATTGCTCTAAAATATAAATAATCTTGTTTCCAACTCTATGATGTTAACCTTTAAAATCCGCAAAAGTTTATGAAAACAAACTGAATTTATCAAATTTTGTTCATTAATAAAAACGGTCCGTCTCTGTTCGCACGACCTCAACCTTAACGATTTAACAAGTGATGTTAGGTGCAGCAAGTAGTGCGTCTGCTCTTGCCTAAAGTGTAATTTTTAAAATAACTGTAGAGAGTTAGGGAACTTTTTATATACTGCAATTATATTGCATTTAAACACTAAGTAGAGTCCATTTTTTCTATATTCTCAGTCAAATTTTTCTGATACATTCATGACATTACTTTGCAATTGTTATTTACCTAGCAAGTGCGGAAAACGGCACTTTTCAGCACGCGACGGCAGTTGCACTAACGACGCGAACCGTAGTTCGGGCAAAAAAAATTGAGAAAAATAAAATTTTACTAAATGAAGAAAACGATTTTTTAAATATGAAAAACATGCAGTTAACTATTGTTTGCGTTAATACCGTGTGGTAAAGTAACTTCTCCGTACGCTACTTTTTCCTTTTTTTAATTTGTGCAGAAAAGTAACTTTACGCACGCGTACGGAAAAGTACTAGTTTCCGCATCCAAAACAGGGTGGAAAAGTGCACCTTTCCGCACCCTCGTAGGAATAATTAATTTTTGTAACAGATAAACTATACAGGGTGTTTCAAAAAACATGTCGTTGTTTACAGGGAGATTATTTTATTTCATTTATCTCCTAAACGAAGTGAAAATTGACAAAATATGAATAGGAAAGTTTTGTTAAGAATTTAACATACTATTTGACCGAGATACCGAAAATGAGAAAAAATCAGTAGCGTACATGATTATATTAAAAAAACAAACATTTTATCGCCTTCTCATACGCACGCCCCTGGAGGACCTGTCGAATAATGCTTAATTTAAGTACTTTACACAACGTAAATTTCATAAAAATTGCCGAAGCCATTTTGAAGATATCTTGAAAACAATGAAAAATATTTATCACCCTGTATCTTTCAATAAAACATCTGTGGACCCATGTTCATATGAACTTTTTGCCTTAGTTTGGTTCAAAGAATCTTCTTAATTATAATTATTTTTTTTTGAAACGCCCTGTATACAGTGAGTTAACAAAAATCTGAGGTAGAAGTGAAACTTTCTCCTAAGAATTTGGCGATGAAATTTGGCATATAGAAAAAAATTAACTTATACACCCTGTACGTTGCGTTCACGACAATTTCCACCAAGTGGCAAATCTTATCGATTTTTAGAAAATTTTATTTCTGTAAGAGGTTGGAAAACTTTGATCGGGAATAAAATTTTACAAAAACCAATACGAAGGTTTTTATTTGGACGTGCTGTATTTTGTTATAAATAAAAATAGAACATAATAAATTTGAATCCTAGTCGTTTTCCATATAATATTACGATAAATGAAACGTATATAATGTGCTTTTAAAAATATTTTTTATTTAAATATATTTTTTAAAGAAAACAAATAAATAATATGTATAATTAATTGCATGTAAATAGGTAAAAGTGTTTTATTTTTAGAATTTGTAAAATTATCTTCGGTAAGTATGGATGTTATCCACGAAGGTTAAAAACTATATATGTTGGTCCGTCTGACACACTCCTTATGGGTAAACGTCGCTCTAAATCCCCGATGGATTAAATGTACTTTTAATCTCTAAGGTATTAAAAGTATTTTTTAACCCTGGGGTATTAAACGTATTTCAATCCTTAGGGAAATAAACCTATTTTCAACCCATGGGGGGATTAAACGCATTTTCAATCCCGTGATTAAAAAAATCAATTCCTGGAGGATTAAATGTATTTTCAATCCCTAGGGGATGAAAGTACTTTTATTCTCTGAGGAATTAAAATTGTTTTCAATGCCCGGGGAGTAAAATTTTAACACGCCAGAGATTAAAATTATTTTCAATGTCCGAGGATTAAAAATATTTAATCCCCGGGGGATTAAAAATAATTTTCATTCCCCGGGGGATTAAAAATACTTTTTAATCCCCGGGAGAATTAAAACTACTTTTTACTTCGGTGGGATCAGAAGTACTTTTAATTCCATATGGATTAACTGAAAAATAAGCAATGTAGGTACCAATGACAAATTGTTTAAAAAACGACAAAGTTACTTTCTAATGTTTTACACTTTTGTAAATAATAATGTAAATTATAAAATTTTAATCCTCGGAGGATTAAAAATGCTTTTTAATTCTCGGGGATTAAAAATACTTTTTCATTCCCGGGTGGTTAAAATACGTTCTAATCCCCGGGAGATAAACATTTTTAATCCCCGGGGGATTAAATATACTTTTTAATCTCGGGGGGTGAAAAGTACTTGTTAATCCTCGGGGGATCAAAAATACTTTTAATTCCACTGGGGATTGGGGGATTGACTGAAAAATAAGCAAATGTGTCAGTGACGAATTGATTAAAAAACGGCAAAGTTATTTGCTGACGTACTTTCGTATAAATTAGTATAAATTACAAAATTATTTTCAATTAAATTTATGTATTTGCGCTCCTTTTTTTCTGGCCTCAAGCATGCAGATAAAACAATAAAATTACAGGAAGCAGGGCCGCCCAGACAGAGGCAACTGGGGTGGGTATGTCCCTGATTGATCCGGGGCCCCACAGGGCGTTCGGCGGCCCTGCCAAGAAGTATTACAGATTTTTTAAAAAAATTAAATTTTCGTTTTTTATCATCGTCAAGCTTTTTTACATATGATAAAAAAAGCTCAATAAAATTACAAATAACAATACAATAAATCGATAAAATTACCTCTGGCTTAACAAAGATTTTACTAATAATTCTAGAGCTCGAACGTTAACTCATAGTTAAGAAAGAATTTTCATCGAACGACGTTATGAAACAAACTTTTCCGTCTTCAGAGAGGAACGCCGGCTTTTCTACACTAGTGGTGGAAATGGAATTTTCCTCCATGAATTGGATTTCCGTATTTATAAGATTCATTTCTTGGTTAGGGGCCTCCTAAAAAAGAAAGTTAAAAAAAATGTGGGCGGCAAAACTGTTGATCAGCTACAAAAGTCAGGGACCAGTAAATATCTTATATGATTCAATACCGTGCGTAGCCTATAGACAAAGTTGTTTTAGATATTTATGGGTTTCGTCCTAGTTAGTAATGAAACTGTTGCTTTAAGTTTGATTTTACCTGTGCTTGTTCGTTCTGTTGCCCTTTATTCTGTTCCGCTGCTGTGAGGATGTCGAAACTGACTAAGGTGCCGTCGGGCATCAAGCCTTGAATTTTTTCACGGTCCGACGAAACTATAGGGATGGGCTGACCATCGGCTGTCGTCAAACGGATTAGGTTCCCTTCGGCGTCCAATAGTTCCTGAATCTGGAGGTTGTTCGACTTCTTAAGCTACAAATAACACAAAAAAACTATCAATGTAAACAACCAAATTAATAGAAACACGCTTATAATAAAAAAATCTATGCGAAAATCAAAACATTTTCCAGATCCCACTTCTGATTTTTGCTGACTAAGTGAAATATTGTAATTTCCCCACTAGGGCAAGGTTTTAGAGATTCCTCCATGGGTTTGTCTTTGTTTAGAACACTTATTGAAGATATAACATAACTTACCTCAGCTCTAGCTTTTTCCTGAGTTGCTGCTTCAGTTTCAGCATCAGTCGAGTCAGAAGAAATAAAAATATGAATAGGAGCTGGTTGCTGAAATTGAGCATTTTTACTGTTCTGGGCGTCACCGTCTAAACTTGCAGATTTTATGTCGTTTTTCTGATGTATTTTTGTATGTTTACGAAAGTTCGAGGCATCCGTAAAGGATCTAAAAAGGAATTCTTGTTAGGACCGATAAGTTGTTTCTCGAGAAGAAATAATCAAAAACCAATCAAAAATGTTCGGGGCATTTTTCATTGGTCGCAAACTTGTTATATTTTTCTACTGTATGGAATTCAGTGGGAAACACATAAAAATAATCTAAACGTACTTGTCGCAAATTACGCAACGATACCGCTTATCTCCCAAATGTATCCTCTGATGTCTGGTGCAAGCCCACGACTCCGAGAACTTCTTCGTGCAGTACGTGCACTTAAAGGGACGGATGTCCAGGTGTCTCCGTATGTGAGTGTCGAACGTTTCCTTGTGTAGAAAACGTTTTTGACAGTATTCGCAGGTGTGGGGTTTCTCACCTGTAAAAGAAAAATAAACTTGAACATTGTCCATTGCCGATTGGTTACACCCTGTATACAATCAGGCCATATTTTCCCAATAGGCCCGGGCCTGGGGCCCCGCTTTTAGAGGCTTGCACTAAACCGAATTTTTTGTATAAGTAAAAAGGGAGTTGAAGTTTTTCTTTATAATTTTATAATCTGTTTATAATTATTATTGTATTTATAGTAACAAATTTATTTTCTTTAAGATATTAAAGCATAACTAATTAGTTACAAACACTTTTTGCAGTTGTGAGGGGCCGCGGAATGCGTAACGGGCCTAGGGCTCCCTATAACCAAAAATAGGCATACAATGGCATTAAAATTTAGTCAAAAGAATCCATTACAAAAATAAATTTAGTTTATTTACCTGTATGACGTTTGGTGTGCATTCTCATCTGCGAAGAAGTGATGAAGCTGGCATCACACAGATCGCAGGTGAACGGCCTCTCCCCTGTGTGGATACGCGTGTGCTCCTTCAGATTTCCCTTTTGTGAGAATGCTTTTTTGCATACGTCGCACTTGTAAGGTTTGTCACCTTCGTGCCATCTGAAATTTTATACGGTACACATATACTGATGATGCTAAAGTTGAGGTAGAGAATAATTTTTTTTTGAAAACTGAACATGACTGTAACTAGACTGGCTCTTTACCGTTACTGTGTATTAGCTTTCTCCACCCTCTATTAATTTGTGAAGAGACTATACTGTATCCAATGCGATGTGAGAATGATGACAGAAACCCATTTTACAACGGAGAGATCAATTATGTCTCTCTCTCATGTCTTTCCCTCTCATTTTTTTCTCTCTCGTCTTCCTTCTCTCTCATATTCGTAAAATGTTTACAACTAGTAGAACGACTAGAATTAGGTTATGAGAAACATAAACACGACATATTATTTGAAGCCTATCCCATAAATTGTTTTTGCAATGTAAAAATATACCTAAAAGGTTTATATAAAGTATTATTAGCTTAAATTCCTGTGTTCTGTGACTCTGCGACTGACTAACAACCACTGAAGTATTACGCAAGGTACATATTTGTTATTCTTTACATTACTTGGAACGCGCGTTATGGGAATGAGTAACAGGAACGCCGATCCGAAATAAAGTTAAGAGCAGAGGGCGTTTTTCGATCTTCGCCAGTTTCATAGGGTTCTGAAGCTCCCGGTCCTCTACAACCTCAAATTGAAATCGATTTAATTCACTTTTTGCGACCTGTAATCGATATCGTACGAAACCGCGGAAATTTCGACTTTGACGCTTAATAGCTCCGAAACCATACACCCTGTATAACTGAATTTTTTACCGAAGCTAGTCGCACTATCCCTCTATGAACCCAGATAATTCGAGTGCTCACCCTCTGACCGTTTCCGAGAAAAAAAAATTAAATTGTGAAAATGTCAAAACGGACAATACACACATTTTCGTCACGGACGGACGAGGGGGGGGTATATAGAGCGACGTTGGCGGTCTATAACGTATGCCAAAGCGAGTCGGTTTTCTAGCGCACATCAAAGCGATCATCGAAACTTATTACAAATCTTTGCGCGTATGTCTGGGACCAACATAAAGACATACCTCATGTGCACAGACAACGAAGTTTTATGCCCGAAGCCTTGTCCACAAATAGCGCAGGTAAATTTCTTCACTCCCCTATGGGAATTCTCATGGTTGACCAGGTTAGTTTTCGTCTTAAACGCCGTCGAACATTCCGAACACTTGAACGGCCTCTCTTCGGTGTGGGCGATCTGATGTCGTTGCAACAGTTGACGGTGTTTGAACGATTTGTTGCATTTGTTACAAACGTATCTGAAAAATAATATATACGGGGTTTCAAAAGAAAATTTTCGGAAAAACGCTCGAATATAGTAACAAGAAAATGACAAAGATTTTCTTATCATTCCCTGTGTGTTTTAATATATTTTTTTACAACTGCTTTGAAAATACCTAAAAAACGCACTACTAACTACAACTGAAAATCAATAATTTCAAACAGGGTGCAAAAAGGTTACGCTGATTTTTTTTAATCATGATTTTTATCAACCCTGTTGGCAGCAGTCATAATTTGAAAGCTGCCTTTTAACAACTGATTTCATCTGTTTAATTATTGACAGCGTTATCTCAACTAGCTCGGTTAAATAATAAAATGACCTCGTAGGTCTCCAGATCTGACCGCACCAGACTTTTTTGTGCAAAAATGCACAAAATGTCCACAACCAAGTTATCCTAACCTAAAAGGGATTCATACACCATCACGCCAGGTGGGACCTGATAGGACAGGGAGGATCGAGCTGGAGTAATCAGAAGTAACAAATATAAAATCTGACACGCGTCACGCCCCAGACCTGCTCCGGAGATCCTCTTCGCTGTGAAGGAATACTAGTATTTTTAAGCCGAACAACAATGATTATGACCAGATGCCAAATGGCACCGATGGATCCGTCGTACCGATACTGATATACGACTACGGATGTACTACTACGGCTCCTGCTGCATCCCGATGGTCCTGCTGCATCCCGATGGTCTCTGCTATTTATATGGAGTTGTCCAGAACAGGGTCTTTAAAATTCACAAAAACTTAAACATTTTATCACTAACTTATTCTTAATTCCATTTTTACCATCAAAAAAGCATACATTTTTGGCTTACCTCCGATTTCCGTGCTCGGTACTCTTGTGATATATTAAACTGCTGGGATGATTGAAAGTTTTATCACATTTATCACAAAGGAAATCCGATACGCCCTTTTCTTTGGCTTTGTGGGAGAACATGTGGTTTTTCAGGCTGGAGGAATAGGCATATGCCCTAAGAAAAATAGGCGTGAAAAACACAATATGAAATTTGTACAGCGACAACCTAAAGGTTGGAAGACATTCGGTCAAAATTCAGGCATTTTTTTCTTAGAAAAAAGCTCGGACACGTCAAGTTTTGATTCATGATACAAATAAAAGAAGATATGACACCGCGCAGGTGGGCGTGGCCGAGACACGTCTTTGCTAAGATCTCGTTGTGTTTAAAAGTTATTTTTTTGTGTTTTTAAATCACTTTTAAGAGGTTAAAAGTGAAAATGAGGTGTGTTGTGTATGGTTGTGATGTGGACAATCAATGCAAGGGCTTTATGCCCGATATTAAAGTGTTTAGCTTCCCCAAAGACAAAGAAACACAACGTGTTTGGAAGCGACTGTGCAAACGGGAAGATAAGTTTAACGTGAAAAATGCTAGAATCTGTTCTGGACATTTTAATGAAAGTGATTATGAAGGTAATTTAAAGCATGAATTGTGTCATGTCATGAATGTCAAATGTGTTTTATGTTTTTACAAACTCGCTTCAATAAAAAAGTTTAACGTGACGAAGAGACTGAAAAAAAGGCTATTTTCTTAAAAAATAATTTCTTGTTTTATCTAATTTGATAAATTTAGAATTTTTGTCTTGTTTAGAAAAATTTTTGGCATTTTAAGATTTTTTTAAATTTGAAAAATCAAAGAATACAAAAATACTATAATTTTTAATAATTTACTATTTAAAGTGTAAAAAACACAAAAAAAAACTATCCTAAAAAACATGTTTCCGTCGCAAACATACAGATGTTATTCACCGCAAAAAATATTTGACAAATTATAGGAACAAACAAAATTCTTACTTATAACATATTTTTGGAAGACTCTGTAGGTATATATTTTAATGAGAATATGAATCTAAATAAAAATTATTATCTTAATTATTAGGCATAGTTTTATTTTATAAAATTATTTACCTTTTCTTTTCACGTAAATAAATACATAGAACGCAATTGGCAGGCAATTTACAAATATCTATTATTTTATATTAATTTATCCCTTTATTTACATGATTATTTTAAATCATATACTTTAAAATTTGTATTCTAAGCAGGAGGCAAAGTATATTGCCAATAGAATTTATATACAATCGCCTTTAACTAACGTAAACTCTATATTGCGCGATATAAAATTCAAAAATAACTCACAGCGTGACGTCATGCGGCTTGGTATCATATCTTCCTTTTATTGTGTCATGGTTTTGATTTTAGGTGCCCATAGTTTACACTAAATTTGATGTATATAGGGTGACCAAAAAAAAAAAGACATCATGTCACACTTTAATTTTTTTAAACAGAAACCTCTTTTTATTTCATTCTGCGTAAAATTTCAATCATATTTCATGTATCATACCCCATATCGAAATTGAACCATTTTTGAAAAAAAGTTTACCTTTAAAAATAATAAATGGCAAACTTGTGGAAAAATTATTTCAACAAATGTTGGAATTGACCCCCACCAACGTCCTGGCAATACCCGAAACGATCTTCGAATTCTTGCAGCACATTTTGAACTACTTGAGGTCCTATTAATCTAATTTCTTGCCTTATTCGGTTTTTCAGGTCGTCAATATTATTTGGTCTACTGACGTACACTTTGGATTTGAGGTAGCCCCACAGAAAAGAATCTAGCGGGGTTAAATCGGGGGATCTGGCCGGTCATTGTATTGGACCCCGTCGACCAATCCATCGCCCAGGAAAAGCTGTATTTAGATATTCACGCACCGGGCGAGTATAACGACAAAACAGCCTTTTTTTCAAAAATGGTTCAGTTTAGATATAGGGTGATACATGAAATATGACTGAAATTTTACGAAGAATTCAAAATTGAAATAAAATCCAAATCCAATCCAATCTTTACGTTCTCACTGTATAAGGCATTGTACAGGGTGTCCAATTTTCGATACTTTTGCAGGGTATCTCAGTTATCTCGAAAGATAGAGAGCTGCGATTTTCGCAATACTAACATAACATCAAACTTGTTTAACTATTGAACACGCATACCTGGGGCACTTGCGACACTTATGGGGCTTCTTGCCATCGTGTATCGCTGTAAGATGGACCTCATAGTTTTGTTTAGAAGCGTAACTTTTATTGCACGTTGGACATTTAACTGGCTTTTCCTCGGAGATTTCAGGCGCATTTTCGGGAGACTCTTTTGGATTGCTGACGGCATCTGAGGGTTTATCGGGGCCTGGGAGAATCACTGTGCCATCCTGCAAAAAAAAACAGACAATAAATTGAAATAACTCTGTAACAAACATCCGATGAAGCTATAGTGTAGCGAAACGCGTCATGTTACAAAGTATTAAATAAAAATTGGAATTTGGCTAAAATTGTCCATCATTATGTTTATGAACGTTTTAAAAATCTGATAATACCATAATAATGTGATTTGGTTTGTATTCAGTAATCCAGACAAATCGCTAATCCGGACAACACCCTTGCAATTAATTGTCCGGATTATAGAGGCTACACTGTAAATGATGTATTTTTTTATTAATTTTTTTTTAGGGAAAAACGGTTCAAAATTGCTGTCCCCCACCCTTATCACCAAAAGGATCGCTCAGAAAAACCTGAAAAAAATCATGAACATTGAGAATTAGGTGTAGATTGAGCAAAAATTATCAAAAAGTTGAATTTTTTTTCTGAGGGTTAATTTCGGGGGGTAAACCGGAAAATAGAAAAAATTTTCAAGGGCATCGTGTAGGATGTCAAATGAAAGCTTATTGAAGCATGAATTCAACAATACATTTGATGTATTTTTTGATGCATTTTTTTAAACATTTTTTAGGAAAAATGCTAATTATGCAAGTACAGCTTACACTTGACCGATTTTTTTTTAATTGAAACCTATCTTTAATCAGCATATATATATATATATATATATATATATATATATATATATATATATATATATATATATATATATATATAATAAATGTAAATGCGAAGATTTACTTCTTCGCTAGTGCAGCGAAAAGGCCGTGAATGAAAAATAAAAATAATGAGGACTATATATCTTACCCATCCTTTCCGAACATTTTGGATATAAGGACTCTCTTTGATTCTGGTCAAATCGTGGTCTGTTCTTCAGCCACCCTGGATGTAAGCCTGCCCGCTGATGGGTAAGGGCCCAGAAGTCGATAGCAGGAGGTCACCCAGACAAGAATCAAAGATAGTCCTCATTATTTTTATTTTTCATTCACGGCCTTTTCGCTTATATTACCTATAGGCCAAGAAATCTTCCATTTTTCTACTATATATATATATATATATATATATATATATATATATATATATATATATATATATATATATATATATATATATATATATAATTTTTATTTGAGGGTTATTGGGTTTTTTTGGATCCCGGGGAAAATTATACAGTTTTGTGGGTTGTTATTCACATTTATTCACATTTAACGTTTCGGTCCTTTTTTGACCTTCATCAGAAATTTCTTAAAAGTTAATATATATATATATATATATATATATATATATATATATATATATATATATATATATATATATATATATATATATATAGTTAAGTATGTTTGGAATTATCTGGAGAACTACTGTTTCGTCTTCCTCGGTGTCTAAGTTGTTAAAAGACACCACATCGACTCATCAGAGGCCTTACAGTAGCATGAGCATTTTTGTTAAAACAATGTTTTTCTAATTATGATAGTTTTCGAAATATTTAAGAATTAAATTTTTGACTATTTAAAAAAAACCGTAGATAAGAAACTATAGAGAATTTGGCAACTCCGTAAACGGAATATAAGTAGAGACTAAAAATGGCACATTTTCTCTAATTTAATCGACCTCGTATCTTTTAACGTTTCGGAGATAGCAATAGTGGCATCACCTATTTTAGACACCCTGTATATATATATATATATATATATATATATATATATATATATATATATATATATAGATCCTTCTATCATTATTGCGACATTTTATAATCCATCCTTATTGCGTCCACCAGAAATCATTCAGCTAAGTCAATTTAAGATGCGAATGCTTATAGAAAATAAAATTTCGAGTTCAACGCGCCCCCCCAGATTACAGAAATCTTCCTTTTTAGTATACATTTATTTACATTTTTGCATGTTATTGAATCCGTTCATACTCAGTATATTATCAGCTCCTTCTCGGTGTATATTGCATCTTATTGCGACCGGCGCTGTTGCTAACTCAAACATATGTATTCAATTTAGGGAAAAGATTATTAACATTTAATATACTCGTATTTTTAAATCTAACCTCAAGTGAAATTTTCTAAACTAATCACAAAAAACATTATCAAATTGAAACCTGTGTTATAATAATTTTGTAATATATTTTCGGATTAGAGCCAGGACCTTTTTGAAGGTAACGTGAGTTTCAGATTTAAAAAATACTAGTTTGTTTTAAATATTCCCTGTCACTGTAGAAACGTTTTAAAGTGAATCGTAACCATAGGGTAGTTTCTTATACCTACTTCAAAAATTTAATATCATACACCTTTATCTTTTACAAAAACTTAATGAAGTTTAGAGAAAGAGAGTTTAGAGAAGTTAGAGAAAGAACGGACACAGGTAACAACTATGGTGGAATTTTCCTTGCATATTTTTAAAGACATATTTTGGAACAAAATAACAATCTCGTTATAAAAATATTTTTTTTTACCTGACGGTTCGCGAAAAGCTGTAGTCACTCAAACGGTTTAAATTTTACATGGTTCCAAAGTTCAAACTGTAATTTTTTGGAAGTGACCGCCTTGAAAGCCAACTAATTTAGCAGCGGCTTGCAGTGAAATTTCAAAGTTGTGTATCTCTGTTCCTACTTACAGGAACCGTACCAAATTTAGGGGTTTTAATAGTGAGCCCACCGGAAATGTTTTGGTGAAGAAAAAAAAACATTTGGTAATTTGCGAAATAAGTTGAATTTTTGTATTGCCTACCCTGAAAAAAAAACGAACGCGTTTAGGTATTTTATTTATTATTTTTTCTAAACAAATTTTACTTCATTTTGTAGACAATTTTTAAATTTTAAGAGAAATAAATGTGTTAGTAGAAAGTTATAGTCATTTGAATTTTTTTAAACCTAAAATATAATTTAAAAAAAAAATTCAAATTAGCTTACCATTGGTTG
The DNA here is from genome assembly GCA_963971165.1 of Philopedon plagiatum. Classification (NCBI taxonomy): domain Eukaryota; kingdom Metazoa; phylum Arthropoda; class Insecta; order Coleoptera; family Curculionidae; genus Philopedon; species Philopedon plagiatum. The sequence goes on from OZ020189.1 coordinate 3,248,190, forward strand.
GATATCATTGGAATCATTTGGAGGGGGTGACAGCCCTCTATCACAAAATCCAGACGAAGGATCTGGCCCGTAAAATGATAAAAATACTTCTCATAAGGAAAATGGAATATCGAGTTTTAAGAGTCTCCTGGACGGATCATACACCATTTTTTTATTAATGTTAATATTCTCCAAATTCCAAGAAGTTAGCGCAATGATGAAATAATCAACCTATTTGTTTTCGGAGAGTAAGAGAATATAAAATTATTGTCTAAAAATTGAAAATGCCAAAAATGTCTCATTTTACATTTTTGGGCTTTCATAAGTTTATAATAATTTTTTTATTTTCCTTAAAGAAGTAGGTTGTTTAGTTCGTCCCTGCTCTAACTCCTTGAATTTCGGAAAATGTTTGTATTACCCCCAAAAGGTATTTTTTAATTCAACCCATATTTACTCTTAAGAAACTTAAAAACTTACTAAACTTCTTTCAGACCTGCGCAATAACACTTACCATGGTATATATCGTAGCGAAACAGAAAGACTGACAAACATACTAACAGACAGACATTTAAAAAAAGGGTTTATCGCACCCAGACACCTGCATTGTTTAAAGAAACTTTCTTTCTGCACGATACAAACAGCATAACTACTGGTTCAGGAACTCATAAAAAATGTAAAATATTTTTTTTATATAAAAACGATGGTTTTCTTTTAAAACCAAATTGCACTAAAAAACATTGTTTTTATATAATTTTTTTAAAATTTTTATCGTACTTTTTGTAGTCTTATTAATTCTTGTTTATTTTCATAATTTGTTTCCACGTAACTTATCGTATTCTACTCGTCAAACTCTTTCATTTGATACCCATATCAAGGGGATAGTAAAGAAAAAGGTAATCACCCATCTTAGGGCGTCCGTAATATTGGACTTAGAATGACGTTACGTAGCTTATCGTATTCTACTCGCCAAACCCTTTTATTTGATACCCATGACAAGGGGGTTGCGAAAAAAAGGTAATCCGCTATCTTAGAACGTCCGTCATATTGGGTTTAGAACGACACCATGTAGTCGAGGCAATGAAGCACTCAACCTCGGAATTTTTTGCACTAAGACGGAACGGAATGCGGTTTTGTGCATTCGCTTCCAAAAATTATTTGTAAAAAATGTATCTACTTTGTATCTTATACAAACCGGAAATTGCATTGCTGCAGCCAAAATTGCATTCAAAAAATGCATTTTTTGAAGTCGCTTTAAGAAAATTAAATATCTTTGTTAATAAGACTCAGAATTGGCTCGAACCGGGTTCCCGGGGGTTTTCGAAGTCGCTGATCACGATTATGATGTTCAAATTGACCCACAGCCGACTTGGAGCTCAGGATCGCTGATGAACGTCATCTCCGTGCGACTCTCCCAAAATTCACGCGGGGAAGGAGAGAAACTCGGCGCCCGGGGGTTTTGTGGGTTGCTGAAGTCAAATATGGCATCGGCGAACACCCCCCGGACACCTGGTGCGCCGGAACCTGGACGTGAACGTCATCCCCGAGAGTTTTCCTGACAAGATCGCAAAAAACAAACCGAAAATCGTTGTGTGGGCGTTTTTTGGGGCGCTGAATCCAAATTTCACGTCGAAAACGACCCCCTGAACACCTGGTGCACCGGAACCTGGGCCTGAACGTCATCTCCGAGGGTTTTCCAGACACGATCGCCAAAGACAAACCGTAAATCGTTATGGGTTTTTTTTTGGACGCTGAATCCAAATTTCTCATCGAAAACGACCCCCTCAACACCTGGTGCACCGGAAGCTGGACGCGGACGTCATCTCCGAGGGTTTTCCAGACACGATCGCAAAAAACTAAACGAAAATCGTCTCATAATTTGACACATTCATTGACGTGCAATTCTCGCCTGGGCCCCCTCCCCATAACGATTTTCGGTTTGTCTTTAGTGATCGTGCCTGGAAAACCCTCGGAGATGACGTCCGCGTCCAGATTCCGGTGCACCAGGTATTCGGGGAGTCGTTTTCGACGTGAAATTTGGATTCAGCGCTCCAAAAAACCCCCCATAACGATTTTCGGTTTGTCTTTAGCGATCGTGTCTGGAAAACCCTCGGAGATGACGTCCGCGTCCAGGTTACGGTGCATCAGGTGTTCAGGGGGTCGATTTCGACGTGAAATTTGGATTCAGCGCCCCAAAAAACGCCCACACAACGATTTTCGGTTTGTTTTTTGCGATCTTGTCAGGAAAACTCTCGGGGATGACGTTCACGTCCAGGTTCCGGCGCACCAGGTGTCCGGGGGGTGTTCGTCGATGCCATATTTGACTTCAGCAACCCACAAAACCCCCGGGCGCCGAGTTTCTCTCCTTCCCCGCGTGAATTTTGGGAGAGTCGCACGGAGATGACGTTCATCAGCGATCCTGAGCTCCAAGTCGGCTGTGGGTCAATTTGAACATCATAATCGTGATCAGCGACTTCGAAAACCCCCGGGAACCCGGTTCGAGCCAATTCTGAGTCTTATTAACAAAGATATTTAATTTTCTTAAAGCGACTTCAAAAAATGCATTTTTTAAATGCAATTTTGACTGCAGCAATGCAATTTCCGGTTTGTATAAGATACAAAGTAGATACATTTTTTACAAATAATTTTTGGAAGCGAATGCACAAAACCGCATTCCGTTCTGTCTTAGTGCAAAAAATTCCGAGGTTGAGTGCTTCATTGCCTCGACTACATGGTGTCATTCTAAACCCAATATGACGGACGTTCTAAGATAGCGGATTACCTTTTTTTCGCAACCCCCTTGTCATGGGTATCAACTAAAAGGGTTTGGCGAGTAGAATACGATAAGCTACGTAACGTCATTCTAAGTCCAATATGGCGGACGCCCTAAGATGGGTGATTACCTTTTTCTTTACTATCCCCTTGATATGGGTATCAAATGAAAGAGTTTGACGAGTAGAATACGATAAGCTACGGAATGCGGTTTTGTGCATTCGCTTCCAAAAATTATTTGTAAAAAATGTATCTACTTTGTATCTTATACAAACCGGAAATTGCATTGCTGCAGTCAAAATTGCATTCAAAAAATGCATTTTTTGAAGTCGCTTTAAGAAAATTAAATATCTTTGTTAATAAGACTCAGAATTGGCTCGAACCGGGATCCCGGGGGTTTTCGAAGTCGCTGATCACGATTATGATGTTCAAATTGACCCACAGCCGACTTGGAGCTCAGGATCGCTGATGAACGTCATCTCCGTGCGACTCTCCCAAAATTCACGCGGGGAAGGAGAGAAACTCGGCGCCCGGGGGTTTTGTGGGTTGCTGAAGTCAAATATGGCATCGGCGAACACCCCCCCGGACACCTGGTGCGCCGGAACCTGGACGTGAACGTCATCCCCGAGAGTTTTCCTGACAAGATCGCAAAAAACAAACCGAAAATCGTTGTGTGGGCGTTTTTTGGGGCGCTGAATCCAAATTTCACGTCGAAAACGACCCCCTGAACACCTGATGCACCGTAACCTGGACGCGGACGTCATCTCCGAGGGTTTTCCAGACACGATCGCTAAAGACAAACCGAAAATCGTTACGGGGAGTTTTTTGGGGCGCTGAATCCAAATTTCACGTCGAAAACGACTCCCCGAATACCTGGTGCACCGGAATCTGGACGCGGACGTCATCTCCGAGGGTTTTCCAGGCACGATCGCTAAAGACAAACCGAAAATCGTTATGGGGAGGGGGCCCAGGCGAGAATTGCACGTCAATGAATGTGTCAAATTATGAGACGATTCTCGTTTAGTTTTTTGCGATCGTGTCTGGAAAACCCTCGGAGATGACGTCCGCGTCCAGCTTCCGGTGCACCAGGTGTTGGGGGGGTCGTTTTCGATGAGAAATTTGGATTCAGCGTCCAAAAAAAAAACCCATAACGATTTACGGTTTGTCTTTGGCGATCGTGTCTGGAAAACCCTCGGAGATGACGTTCAGGCCCAGGTTCCGGTGCACCAGGTGTTCGGGAGGTCGTTTCCGACGTGAACTTTGGATTCAGCGCCCCAAAAAACGCCCACACAACGATTTTCGGTTTGTTTTTTGCGATCTTGTCAGGAAAACTCTCGGGGATGATGTCCACGTCCAGGATCCGGCGCACCAGGTGTCCGGGGGGTGTTCGCCCATGCCATATTTGAATTCAGCACCCCAAAAAACCCCCGGGAGCCGAGTTTCTCTCCTTCCCCGCGTGAATTTTGGGAGAGTCCCACGGAGATGACGTTCATCAGCGATCCTGAGCTCCAGGTCTGCTGTGGGTCAATTTGAATCATAATCGTGATCAGCGACCTCGAAAACCCCCGGGAAGCCGGTTTGGGCCAATTCTGAGTCTTATTAACAAAGTTATTTAATCTTCTTAAAGCGACTTCAAAAAATGCATTTTTTGAATGTATTTTTGGCTGCAGCAATGCAATTTCCGGTTTGTATAAGATACAAAGTAGATACATCTTTTACAAATAATTTTTGGAAGCGAATGCAAAAAACCGCATTCCGATCCGTCTTAGTGCAAAAAATTCCGAGATTTAGGCTGTTTTAGTGCTTCATTGCCTCGACTAAAGTAGCTTATCTTATTTAACTCGTCAAACCCTTTCATTTGATACCCATGTCAAGGGGGTTGTAAAGAAAAAGATAATCCGCCATCTTAAGGCGTCCGCCATATTGGCCTTAAAACCAAGGAAAAATTAAGAAAATTTTACCGATATCACAGCTCAATGTTCTTTAATAATCACCATTAATATAGTTTGGTTATAGATAGGGTTACCAACTTAGCTTGCTCCAAAAGGAATAGGACCTATCCAGAAATCTAGCATTGGGGCAGGGGGAGACCTCAATAGCATCCTTAAAATCTTGAAAATTGTTAATTAACCAAAGCCTTGCTAAACTATTACCAAACTCCCCGAGTGCACACATAAATAACATTGTCACGTGGTAAAAGCAGCCCTGGATTAAGGGGGGCTAAGGGGATTATAGACCCGGATTTTACGCCCCGGGACCCCCTAATCCGGCATTGGGTAAAAGTTACTATTTACTGAAAAGAGTACCTTTTTTTGTAATATTAGAACAGTAAGAGTACATTTAGCTTAGAAAGAGTACACTCTTTAAAGAGTCTGGTTGGTACCTATTTAAAGCATTATAATACATACCTGATATAGCATTTGCCTTTTTACACAAATTGAAAATTTTCATACTTCGGAAAACAAAGCACGAATAAAACATAAAAATGATTCTAAAAATAAACTTCAAGGTTATTAAACTATTCTATAAATAGATGCTACGTTGCCAAATGTCGGTTGCAATAAGATTAGGAAAGTGTTAAAAAGTATACATACGTGTGTATTTAGTAATACCTCTAGTGAATTTTTGCTGAACTAAAATAATACATTCTCTTACAAACTAATCATGTTATTGCATCCGGCAAATTTTTAAAGATCTTGTCATATTTCAGAAATCCTGATAGATGGCGCAAAGCTAAAGACTCGTATACCGAGGTCATGGCGCTGCCGAAAGTAATAACATCTTTTGGCCAACCAAAAAGCGCGGGAAATTCTAAAAACATAGGATGACTTTGTTGAGTCCGGTATACGGTATCAATATCGCGATGGTCGCAATAATAACCGTAAATGGTATACACAAGGACGCAACAATGATAGCAGGATATATATATATATATATATATATATATATATATATATATATGTATATATATATATATATATATATATATATATATATATATATATATATATATATATATATATATAGATATAGTTAAGTATGTTTGGAATTATCTGGAGAACTACTGTTTCGTCTTCCTCGGTGTCTAAGTTGTTAAAAGACACCACATCGACTCATCAGAGGCCTTACAGTAGCATGAGCATTTCTGCTCCCATATAATTCCACAGTTCTTGCCTATAAAAGACAACCTGAAAGTTTTGAAAGGTAGAAGTTCTTGAGATTGCTCTCTGAGAAATGTCATAGGGATCCTTATCGGATCTCCCATGGTAGCTTGGATATATATATATATATATATATATATATATATATATATATATATATATATATATATATATATATATATATATATATATATATATATATATATATATATATCAACTTTTGGTTATAAAATGCTACCCAGACTATAACATATTTACGTTCAGAAATCAGGATAGTAATAATGAGGGCGACACGAAATCCTACATAGAAAAAAACAAATCTATTTCCAAGGACTTACATATTGACATAGCTCTTCAACCATCGAGATACCGACGTGCTCCGTCTCTTTCTGATGCTCCAAAACTAGATTTTTGTCCCACTTTTTAAAGTTGCAAACGCTTCCTTTTTTTCCTTGACAGGCGTACTTTACCTTGTGAGTCTTTCTGTGTAGCAAGAATCTGCCGAGGTGGAGATATTGTATCTTACATATATCGCAGGTGTACTGTTGCTTTTGTTTGCGACCTTTTAAATAGATAATAGAGACGAATATTACTACAGTTTTAAAGTTTCGCTACAAATACCTCATTGCATATTAAACTTTAAAGAAAATTTGTTTCTTCGTAGTATTGCTACCTCTTCGTATTGTTGTGGTATCTGTCGGATGATCTTTCAAACTAGGAATGCTTGTATCATACCGTTATCGATGTCCTGCGCGAGACAGAAACAATTTGTCTCTGTCTCGCGCAGCACACGAGACAGAAACAAATTGTGTTTGTCTCGCGCAGCAGTAAGTGCCGTTACGCCAGGATGCAATGAAGCGGTGGCAACCCTGTCTAACACTGCTTTCTTTCGGCAATGTTCGGCAAGCAGATCACAGCCGTCTACGCTGGCCTCAAATTTTCCTATGCCATGAGGTATCCTAAAGCTACTTATATCTGTAATATTACATACAACAAAGAGTTGTCGAAAAGTAAAAATAACAATATACCGGGTAAGTACCCAGTAAGTTTAGCAACATCCTGTATATTTTCTTTCAAAGGGGCCCTAAAAAAATATACGTACCGCGATATTTTTTTCCACTAGGCCTTCTCCTTCTACAATACACAGTATCTTCCCATCCATCATCAGTCGTAACTATTCCGATAGGCGTCTCTTCTTCGTTGCCTTCTTGCATATCTACTTCATCATTCTGTCCTCCTTTCTTTGAATCTACCGCATCTTTGTCTAGTATTCCTTCCTTTTCTAGGATTTTATCCAGTTCTTTGCCCTGCACAATACAGAAAAATTGAAAAAATAAAGTAAAATCGGCAGTTTCTTTAGTATTTATGTTAGCAGTGGCAACGCTGGATCTTGCTCGACTTTCGACGTTGCCGTATCGCTTCAAGGGTTGCGATATAAAAACGACAATTTTTATTAACTTACTTGTACAGCTCCTTCATATCTAGCTGGGGCCTTAATTTTTCGTCTCGTTCTTCCCCCTTCAAATTCTGCCATAATGGTGGTTTCTTCTATCACTATATCTTCAGATTCCGATTTGGATGTATTTTCATCTTTTTCTTCAGATAAAAAAAATAAAATTTACAAGTGTGCTGTTCTTGTTAAAATTACATCTGGTATGTTCCACTATCAAAAAACAAAGATATGACATGAGTATAGGTCAGTGTCGCGCGGTGACAATTCTAAAGGGGAATGCGACCCGATAAAAATAATTAAAAAAACATTGCATCTACTTCGAGAATTGTTCGAAAAGTTTATTCTTTAAATAGCTTTCGCCCGCGACTTCGCCTGCGAAACTTTACTCTTAACCAAATTTTACGTTTTTGTATTTTTTGCATACCCTGTACAAAAAAAAAAAACAAATTTTTGGCATCGTGGATATTATTTTTAATGCAAGCAAAAGCTTTTATAAAGAATTACCTTTTTTCGCACCTTTCACTTTTTGGTCCATTTGTCCTCTTGTCTACCCTATCCGTGGACATACTGTATATACATATAAATACAACGTATATCTCAAAAACGGCTTGCTATACAACAAACCTTTTTAGTAAAGCCCCGCGCAGCTGTCTTGCAAAAGTTCTGTTAGGATCATGTTTACCATATGACCTACTAACTCCTAGAAAACAAAATAAACAAACCTTGTGCCTCAGGGTTTGGATCAGTGTGCTCAGGTTCAGGGTCTGTCGTGGGTTTTGGCGGTCGACCACGCTTTTTCTTGGGCTTTCCTTGAGCTTTCAAGGCCAATTCATGTTCCGGTAAAAAGAGTGGGCCTCCACTGTAAACTAAAAAATTAAATATATAAATTTTACTGATATTTAGTTTCATCCGTTTACTCTCTTACCAAAAAAAAAATTATTACATAATTTGTGCTTATTTGGAAGTAAAAAATTCAACAACAAAATGTCATTATCTTTACGCAGAACTGTAGAACTATGGCAGCACTATCGCGAACTGATGAGTTTTGAACCAGAACTCTTGTTAAAAATTATTTCATGGGGGTCAACTTCACACTTTTTTAACATTCAAAAAATTAAGTTGTAAACAAGAAAATACCATTCTAATTCTACAGAACTGTACAGCTATTACAGCACTAACGGGAACTCATGAGTTTTAAACCAGAACCCTTGGTACTATAAATGTGTTTGATTATTGCAACAGTACCTAAATATGTTACAATTTCACATGTCATGAAATATTTATTAACAAGGGTTCTGATTTAAAACCCTGTTACTTCTGCAATAGTTCTACAGTTCTGTAGAATTAGAATGGTATTTTCTTGTTTGAAACCTAAATTTTTGTGTTAAAAAAGTGTGAAGTTGACCCCCATGAAATAATTTTTAACAAGAGTTCTGGTTTAAAACTCATGAGTCCCCGTTAGTGCTGCAATAATTCTACAGTTCTGTAAAATTAGAATGGTATTTTCTTGTTTACAACCTAAATTTTTGTGTTAAAAAAGTGTGAAGTTGACTCGCACAAAATAATTTTGAACAAAAGTTCTGGTTCAAATCTCATGAGTTCCCGTTAGTGCTGCATTAATTCTACAGTTCTGTATAGAATTAGAATGATATTTTGTTAATTACAACTTAAATTTTTGATTGTTTAAAAAGTGTGAAGTTGGCCACCCATAAAATATTTTTTAACAAGGGTTCTGGTTTAAAACTCATGAGTTCCCGTTAGTGCTGCAATAGTTCTACAGTTCTGTAGAATTGGAATGGTATTTTTGGTTTACAACTTAAATTTTGGGCTGTTAAAAAAGTGTTAAGTTGGCCCCCATGAAATATTTTTTAACAAGACTTCTGGTTTAAAACTCATGAATTCCCGTTAGTGCTGCAATGGTTCTACAGTTATGTAGAATTAGAATGGTATTTTGTTGTTTACAAGTTAAATTTTTGACTGTTAACAAAGTGTGAAGTTGGCCCCCACAAAATATTTTGTAATAAGATTCCTGGTTTAAAACTCATGAGTTCCCGTTAGTGCTGCAATAGTTCTACAGTTCTGTAGAATTAGAATGGTATTTTCTTGTTTACAACATAAATTTCTGTGATAAAGAAGTGTGAAGTTGACCCCCATGAAATAATTTTTAACAAGAAATCTCGTTTAAAACTCATGAGTTCTCGTTAGTGCTGCAATAGTTCTACAGTTCTATAGAATTAGAATTGTATTTTCTTGTTGACAACCTAAATTTTTGTGTTAAAAAAGTGTGAAGTTGACCCCCACCAAACAATTTTTAACAAGAGATCTGGTTCAAATCTCATGAGTTCCCGTTAGTGCTGCATTAGTTCTACAGTTCTGTAGAATCAGAATGATATTTTTTTATTTACAAATTAATTTTTGACTGTTAAAAGTGTAAAGTTGGCCCCCCATAAAATATTTTTTAACAAGAGTTTTGGCTTAAAACTCATGAGTTTCCGTTAATGCTGCACTAGTTCTACAGTTCTGTAGAATTGGAATGGAATTTTGTGGTTTACAACTTAAATTTTTGACTGTTAAAAAAGTGTGAAGTTGTGATGAAATATTTTTTAACAATAGTTCTGGTTCAAAACTCATTAGTTCCCGTTAGTGTTGCCATAGTTCTACAGTTCTGCCTAAAGATAATGCCATTTTGTGGTTAAATTTTTTACTTCCCAAAAAGCACAAATTATGTAATACAATTTTTTTGGTAAGAGTTCGGGCCTCAAAAATCATAAAGAACTGTAGAACTTTAGAACTATTAAGCACTGTGGTCAAACTTTTGTTTTTGCAATAATGCGAGGCTGCGTGAAGGTAACCCCCATTTTTAAAATATGTTTTACTTTTATTTTAACGGAACTATTAATAAAAAGTAAAAAGAACTCTAGACCTCTTCATAGAAAACTCTCACTCTCCATTAATTTTTAATAAATTTTGCATATGAGGGGTCAACTTCACAGACATGACAATACTGACTGTGACTGGAGCAACATAATTTTGTTTGTTAAGATTCATGTCTGGGGTTGCTTCAGTTTTTGCTATATCAGATGTCTATACTTGTTCAGGGATAATTTAAATTAACAGAAAATGTTAAAAATATATAAAACGGATCTGCTGAAATCTGCTAAAAGGTGGTATGAAGATAATACTGCTTCCTGGGTACTACAAAAAGATAATGACCCAAAACCCGGAGTGTCTGATGCACAACTTCCACAGTTAGAACTAATTCTGCTTACTTTGTATAATAAATTTTTCCCCATCTTCATCTGTCTGGACAGTATACGTCTCTACATTTGCATTCGGATTGCGATTATGCAATTCTTCCTGAAACTGTTGTACTAGTTTGCTTTCTTTCTCGAAACGTTTCTGTTGCGCTTTTAATAAGTCTCGTAACTTGGCCTGCCCTTCGATTATCAGGTCCATAAACAGTCTGGCAGCTTCGAGCTGTATGTGACAACCAGGACATATTAATTTTGGAAAAGCGTCGTCAGTATCGACCTGAAAATATACGAAATAAAGAAGCAAACAGATGCAAAATAGTAAAAATTACTAATCGTAAACAATAATTTTAAGCGTCCCGCCACATTCTTCTTGTAAAACGTCAGGAACTAATCTACCCTCATAATTATATCTCTCTCTTATACATCCCACAGTAAAAGAGGGAAAGTAAAGAATTACTACTCCTACTAATTTAAACAAAAAAAATGATTTACCACAATTGACAACTGTGGTAATCAAGTGCAGTACTGAAAAACAAACACTAAAAACGTACCTTAATCGGCAAGTATCTATTTACCAAATTCCCCAAATCTTCAGAATTTTTTTTGTCGGTAAATAAACTTATTCCGTTTTTATTTTCTTCGCAACAAAGCCTGCAAAAATATGAATCTGATAATAAACTTCCTGACTCCATCTTGATTTCAGGTTATCAATAATTCATTGACCAGTGTTGCCAGATGAATTTTTCAAGAAGCGGTAGCACTTGGCCCAAAATAGCAGTAGAACGATAGAAACGGTAGATTGAGAAAAGGTTCGGTCGCAGCTCCCTCTGGAAGATAGTCTAGTTAGTGTGAACTAAATAGTATATTCCTATCGATCTATATTGTTTCTTTTTGTAGAAATAGAGAATGCGAATGTATAAATATGTTCACTGCTTATTGGATTTTTAATTAATTACCTAAAATAGACTTTTAATAACTATATACTTTAAAAAAATATATATTGATATGGAAAGTGCTTCAACGATTTCTTGCTCAGGTGCAATTGTGAAATAATACTCCACTTAATATATTATATCAAACAAACATAAACGACATTTTTAATACAAATACTTTATATATGTTCTCTATGTACTATTATTTTATATTATAATATGCATAGGTATAGGTACCGCTCTGCTAGCTATGTGGCGCGGAGATAAAAAGTGTATATTGGAATGTTGTTTTTTTAAAATAAAAACTCTTTGCAACCTGTTTTTATTAAACAGGTAAAAACGACTATCTGGACCGTCTAAATTAGGATCGCCACACATTATTTCCTGTTACGGACGTGTGCTCTAAACGTTGTAACAACCTTTTGGGTTGCTGACTGGAAATTAATTTGTTTAAAATAATTCCCATAACACCCTGGTGTTATTTGTTTTTAGGTAAGTGTTTCGAAACTAACTAAGTTTGTGCCGATGCCGGCCCTAATATAATTTGTTTATTTTTCTTTTAGCAGTGTAGCTTATGTAGGTATTTTTCTAAATGTATTTAAGATACCATGTATGATTTTGGCTTGTCACTGCCTATTTATTGTCGGTTTGTTAGCGGCCGACCTAATCGTTGTTATTTGTTTTTAGCACGTCTTTAACCGAAAAATAAAACCATCACCATAATTCGCTGTTTTACTTGCCACCCCACTACCTGTAATCTGTAACCTGTAACCAGTAACTCGTTCTGTCTCATCATGAGTTCCCGTTAGTGCTGCAATAGTTCTACAGTTCCGTAGAATTGGAATGGTATTTTTGGTTTACAACTTAAATTTTGGGCTGTTAAAAAAGTGTTAAGTTGGCCCCCATGAAATATTTTTTAACAAGACTTCTGGTTTAAAACTATAATTAATATTATTAAAAAAAAAATCATAATAAATTTGGTAACCACCAAATTTATTTAATAATTTTATCTTAGGTACCACAATAAAACATTTTAATTTTTATAAATATCTTTGGTCATTGGAAGAGGGTCCTGTCCCGGATTCGCCGGGATCGTCCCGGAATTCTAGGCTAGGTCCCGGCAACAAAAAATGTTAGCCGGGACCCGGGATTGTCCCGGAATCATATATTGAAGCAAAAAAAATGTTAAACTTTTTACAAAATCCCAGGAATTAGCCCGAGTAGCGTACCCTTTTAAGTAATTCGTTCTTATTGATTGGTATGTTACTCAATATTATTTTCTTCTTAATCATCGTATATTTTAATTTAGTACTCTATAGCATTGACGACTAGCAACTCTTAGTTTTTATAAAAAAATGGTGAAGGTGTAAGATCTTGGAGATGACGTCCCGGGTAAGAGTGCCCAAAAGGGATAGCCCCATGTGGCCTATAGTATAGTTCATCTGACCTAATCCCGAAACTCACTCCGTGTCGAATCGGAGATCTTCATTTCTGCAATTAGCCTAACACTCGAGAAGTTGACAAACAAGGATGGAATACGCATACTTTCTTTATTTTACACATGCCAGTGTATAGTATGGAAAAAATTATTTATAATTCACTGGCAAGTGATATTGCCGCCAAATTTTATAACGGATTAGTTGCTTGTTACTCTTGTTAGACTTGTCTCAAGCAGCTTCCCTAGCATCAGCGTCTTTTGAAAGATCTGAAGTGACCTATTATTTGTTTGAGATCCCATTTGTGTGTTGTGATTACAACAGTATTACAATTTTTTTTGCAGATTAATTTTTTAACAAAACTCATACAAATGCTTTACCAATTGTTTGCTAGATCGTTTCACACGTAAAAACCAAAGAACTACCCATTATAAAACCGTACGATATGAGGTACGCTGATTGTAGAAGTTCTTCGGAGTTAGTACCTACCTACTGTGGCAACAATTTTCCAAAGTATCCAGTTGCATAATATGCTAGAAAATATTAGAATGGTTCGGTGATTTTCTCGTGGAAATAAATAATAATAACAGTTTGTTTTAGTTCTTCCACAGATGTGTCCTGTATGACATAAGTATTAACTGCCAAAGTTTAGCTTTTGATTAGGTACCTATTTAATAAGTTAACCCTCTAAAAACACTTATAATCAAGTACTTAAAATAAATTTTAAAGTAACAAAGTATTAGGTACTCGGCAGCTGATGAAAATGGAGTGAAAACGCACTACAAATAGACTGGACCTCTTAGTTTTATCCCAAAAAATCAATAAAACAGTTAATATTATTCACCATTAATTAAACCACTAAAACTATTCTTAAAACGTAAGCTAATTAAACAAAATAAGAAAAGCAATTAGTTGTCCTTACAATACCGAGAAAGATGCAAATAAATTAGTACAAACTCTTTTATGGGAAGAAGATAATTTGAAATTTCGTCTACGATCAGCTGTTCAGCCGCTCTAACCAAAATAGCAAAATAGTTTACTCCACGTCAGGAGTTTAGGCCAAATGGGCGGATTATGCCATACGAGCTTAACCGAACGCCCGCCGGATACACTCGGGTTTAGGCCAGTGGCCCGAAAATTATTGAAGTTAGTGTAATTTTCTTTGTATGCTTTGTAATTGTAATACTGTTGTAATCACAACACACAAATGAGATCTCAAACAAATAATAGGTCACTTCAGATCTTTAAAAAGACGCTGATGCTAGGGAAGCTGCTTGAGACAAATCTAACCAGCAACTAATCCGAAATAAAATTTGGCGCTAATATCCGAGAATAAAATAATCAATATCACTTGCCAGTCTTGCCACTGCGTCACTACATACTAAACCGAATAATTGTTTCCATACAACACTTACACGAGTACAATAAAGAAAGTATGCGTATTCCATCCTTGTTTGTCAACTTCTCGAGTGTTAGGCCAATTGCAGAAACGAAGATCTCCGATTCGATACGAAGTGAGCTTCGGGATTAGGCCAGATGAACTTTAGGCCATTGTGGCAATTGTGGCTATCCCAGTGGCCCGATGGGTTTTAGGCCCGATGGAGCCATCTCGCCCAAAAGGTGGCAACCCTAGTCATTGGCCGTCTTAATTCATTGTTTCTCTTAAAATTAAAACAAGAACTTGTAATAAGCCGCTTGTTGAGTAGTATTCCCATTATATTGTCAGTACTTAAACGGTTTCCTTGATTAGTTTTAAACAAATTTATAGTTGAAAAACTCTCTCAACATTAGCACCAAGAGATGGCGCTAGGAAATTTGCGTACTAACGAAAAAGCGGTATTTTACAGAGCTAAAACTGGAGAACGGTAGTGTCTCTCTAAAGCGGTAGAAATGCCGCTTTAGCGGTAGTTCTGGCAACGCTGCATTGACTAATTTCACGAACGTAGCGCTCGCCGTTCGGGCAAAGTCGGTTCGAGAGTGGTTTCTTGTGGGAGGATATCTACGACATACGTATGTGGAAATATAGAGTGGCTCATATACGTATTAATACGTATATGGAGTGGCTCAAACTGGAAACTAAAAACACGTTTGAGTTGTAAATAGTGACCATAAAATTTACTTACCTTAAATTCTTCTATGTCAGAACAAGTTTCTTTTCATCCAAAAACTTTTGTCAAGAATGAGACAGATTATAAAAGATGTCCCAATAGGTGCTTCTGGATTTAAATTTGTGACCATTTTTTGCCGCCATTTTTCAACAACTTTCTGGGTTAAGTTTGAGTAACCGTGTGGTGTGAATTTTAGGCAGGAGGTGTTAAGGGCCATTTTTTCATGGAAATGACGATAATGAACGGTTAATTTCATTGGCAAAAGCGACCGCAAAATGCACCTTCTTTTAACAAGATGGCGCCACGTGTCACACGGCGAGGGAAACTTTGGATTCGTTACGGACACGCTTCCCTGGCCGAGTCGATTCTCGAAACGGTGATATTCAGTGGCCTGCAAGATCATGCAATCTAACCCCCTTTAATTTTTTTCTTGTGGGGCTTCCTTAAGGAAGTTTATTCTAACAATCCGCAGACGATTAAAGACCTGAAGCAAAACATTCGTCAAGGTATTGGAGAAATTGAACCGCAATTGAGCCAAACTGTTATTGACAATTTTACGCAAACAATGGTCATCTGTAGAAACAGCCGAGGGGGACGTTCGGAGAATATTATTTTTAAAACACAACTGTCATGTGCCTACTTTTTGATAAAATAAACAAGAATGTTATTTTTCTAAAATTGTTGGTTTTATGTAAAAAGTAAATCCCGAAGTTTCTACTAGGACACCTCTAGATAAAATATTTTTGCGATATTGGCTCACTGGGTATATCCAGGAAAAAGAGATAGCAATGCAACGTATGTCTAAATTTGGTTGATTTAATTAATCCACAGCAAAATTGAAGGTTAGCTCAACTTGGTCGAGCGCCAAAATGGATAATTTGAATTTTTTTATCTTGTTTTTGATATTTTGTCTAGGTACCCTTTATTTTTATATCAATAGAAATTGTTAATGCTATAAATAATACATTTCTTGAATTCATGTTTATACTTGGTACAGTCATTGTCCACGGGTGGGTTTGACAAGGGGACTCGGGATTAGGGGACAAATGGACCAAATTTTCAAAGATACTAAAAAAGCCATTGTAAGTCATAGGCGTAGTTATAAGGGAAGGCTTCGGGGTAGGGTTACCAGATTTCAGAAATCAAAAAGCGGGAGCTGCCTATATTATAATTTTTGGCGCTTTCGCCATTTGTTAAAAATAATTATTGTTTGAGAAAATTGGTAAATCTTTATTAATAAGTCGGACTTTATTTTGTAAAAGTAGTCAAGCGAGATGGCCAAATCGATTTTAAATGTAATTATTTTCTTAACTTTTTAATTCGATGTATTTTTCTGAGCTAGAAGTATAAATATAGTTATATGATTTACTATAAAAAAAAAACGGGAAAGCGGGAATTTTAATATGTTAGTCGGGAAACGGCAGATTTATTCGAAAATTGGGAGCCTCTCGCCTAAACCGAGAGGGTTGGCAACCCTACAGCACCTCCAAAACTCTAATTAGCACCCCCAAAATTTACAATCCTCTATCCTATTAGGTCTAGTTAAGGGGGGCTCGGGGGTGCGTAGCACACCCAAAACTTTAATGAACACCCCCAAAATTTACAACCCTCCACCCTATTAGGCGTAATTGAGGGGGGTTTGCTTATTAGCAATATAGTAATAAGTTGTGAGTAAGTACTAGTAGTTTTCTTAATGGCCGTTTTTGTTCGTGAGACCTTTTTTATTTTATGTATTAAGTTACTCTTTATAAAGTTTGTTCCTAGACCAAATTAGTATTTATTCTTTTACCTAAACATTTACCCTTTTACCAACTGACTTAATTTAAAAGATGCATGCATCATGCATTCACTAAACGTAATACCAAATCAGAAAAAAGCGCTTTAACTTTTGTTCGAGAGCCTCCCAAATATTCGATATATCCGAAAATGATTTTATTAGATAATTAGGTCTTGGTATAGGGGCGCCAAAATCCTGTCTTGTCTGAAATTATCGAATGATAAAAAATTAAAAAGACAGGAAAAACCGTTAATATGGGCAAGTTTGCTCAGAATCTTCTCTGTCGTATTATTGTTTCATTAACATTTTCCTCAAAACAGCCTCACCCCCCATTCGGATAGATATGCATAAGGAATAAGGAAGTAAGTAAGTAACATTTTCCTCACAACTTAATTTTCAAAAAACTATTTTAGAAAAAAAAACATTTTCGAAAGATGTGCTTCGAGGTATTTTCAAAAAAGTTTATTATCGAAAAAATGTACTTTCAAAAATTCATTTTTGGGAAAATTATTATTTGTAAATTGGTCGTAGATACCGTAAAAGTTACACCGTTCGCAGCTTTTAATCTACGTTTCTACATTTCTCAAAAAAATTAGCAGTTTTTGAGATATTTGAGGTCGATATAATTGTTGCTGCATCAAGGGAAGTAAAAATGCTTGATACCAATAAAAAAAGATAAGTACCTAATTCGAGTATCGTAAATTAGCGGCGGGACACACAGAACTTTTATATTATCCTTAAACATTTGTTCGGTACATTATTGGTGTTTGCTAAACTCAAAGCCCAAGGTTTCCATTCAGTTGCTTCTCTGATAATGTAAAGTTAATATCGGTTTTTTATTAGTTACTTTCGGGGCTTCGATTAAATTGTAACAATAACGGTTACTTGCTTTAAGAAAGTTTCAGTAGTGGCGGGTGGCGGGCGTCGAGTAATAATTTAAAAAGTTTTTGTTTCAATCTTTTCCTACTAAGAGGAGTAATGATCAGCTTTTATCCCTACTAGTTTCTTTTTTTAACATTGTTCACTTTTTTAAAACATTGTTCAGTTAACAGGAAAAAATCTAACGAAGAACTTCAAAGTTTACACACAATGAATTGACGACAAGATAGACGTTGCTTGGTTTGTGACTGGGTGGTATAAAAGTATTGCTTGTGATACAGTTATCACACGTCTTCCTGTAACATGATTCGTATTAGAAGGTAACTATTAATTATTCCATTTATATTCTGTTATGTATATATAATTGTTGTCAGAATTATTTAAAGGGTTTTTAAAGGGTTTCAAGCTCTTTTAAAGGGCTTCAAGCTCTTTTGCAGAGCTTCCAACCCACAAGGGCTTCAAATCCTTTGGAAAAGGGCTTGTGGCTTTCGGTCCAATTCCAGTTTAAAAAGGAAGTGTGGCTTTGGGCTTTCAAGCCCTTTTTAACAGGGCTTGTGCCTTCAGGCCCTTTTATCGAGGGCTTTGCCCAGCTCTACTAGGGACACCCCTGGATAACAACTAAAATGATTCTTTCCTATTGGTTATTTATAAATGAACGTTACGAAATCTCAAAAATACAAGTAATTGACAATGCCCACAATTATCCGCGTGCAAATGAAAAGATAATGACTATTTTTATTAAAAACAAATTTAATGTTTTATTATATTTTAAAATATTAAAATTCTCGTAAATCGCTGTATGACAAAAACAACCTATTATTTGTTTAGGATATTATCTAAATGAATTTTCCTTAAGAGCAGTATTTAAAAAAAATTCATTGGGCATATCTGCCATTTAGCCAGGCTCTAAAACCTACTTCTTAAGTCTAATATTTTATTTATTTACTTATAGTTTTAATTCTACAACTACACTTATCAAAATTCGTGTAAGAAACTTATAGGAACATGGTCGAACTGTAAAAATGATGTAATTTAAAACAATTAAAAATACCAAAGTGAATATCGCCTATCGGAAATGTACGTGTTCCGACGATAAATTATTATAATTTGCCGGTGTTCCCATTAATTCAATAACAGGTGAGTGTTAGTCGATCGATGACATTAGCTATGCAAATTACTTGCATGAAATTAATATTATTCATAAAGATTTAAGTATAATTTTTTTTCGTAATTAGGAAGTTTCCATTTTTTTCATTTTCTCTTGATAAATAGTCCTAAAAATGTAAAAAACATATGTATTTTTTGTTTTTAATTATCTGTAGAAATAAAAAAGTTATCGTCCTTCAAAGTCTGAGATGCTCTACGCTCACGTTGGCTGAGGCTCGATGACGTCAATCGCCACCACGCCGTCAACAGCGGAATAGGCGCCCGTTTAATCTTTAGTGTTATTCTTACCGGACCGGATACAATATGGATACAATGCATGAAAGTACACACGCGAAAGCAGCAGCGGGCCGCTAGCCCGGCGACCATGGGGCGACAGAGGTCTGTATTTTGACGTCACGGCCGATAAAAGCCGCGCCGAAGTTATTAAATAAGAAATTGAATAAGTTCGTCAATTTTCAAGATATCGAGATAATTTTTTTTTGTTTGACAAGTTAAGTGAAAGACTATTAAATGATGTTGAAGTTACTATCGATATTTCTGACATAGGAAACTTCCTAATTCTCGAAAATCTTGTCAATTTAAAACAGATTTTGTGCGACAATATACCTACGGCTTTACCAGTAGCATTTGGTGACAATTATAAAGGGGAAAGCAATCCGATAAAAATAATTAAAAAAACATTGTATCGACTAAAAAATTATTTTTTTTAATAAAATACTTACGGCACAAACACAGTCTAAATTATTGTCCTCACGCTAGGAACGCCCATAAATTACAAAACATCGATACTGTATTTAATTGATGTATCGAAAAAGACATATCGATGTTTTCGATACATCGATATATCATTTAAATACATTGAATATTACTAGAGACGACACATTCTATAAAAAAAAATGAAATGAGCATTTTATAAAAACAAAGACCACACCAACCAACACTTTTAAGTTATAGAGTACCAAAGGTGGGTCTGCAAATGGCATTCTTCGATCTAAAATATTCAAAAGAATTACTCTCCATATCCCGATCCTTACCAATAACAAAAGAGTTCTTCTATAGCCTCTTATTTATTTATTGATAGCAACTATAGTACCCAGTACAGAGAAAATTTCGATAGCTGGGGCAAAAATCTGCAAAAAATTAAAGAAAACCTTTTTTTTAAACGTCTATTGAAACAACATAGGTAACATTAAAATATTATAAATTATAAATATAACAATAAATACAAAACTAGACCAAGATAGATAGCTCATGTAAGGGTAAATACACTCTAGAAAAGGGGCAATGCAAGAAACAATAAGAATATTTCTCGAAAACTACTAAATTGGTGGTTTATTACTATACCTAAATTATTCGAAAAATGATTCAATATCAACATGCATTTAAATCCAAAAAAACAATTCAAAATTTGTAGTCTTCTATCCTTAAGGTTTTGCTTTTTTTAGTACGCAGTTGCCATATGCACAAAGTTATAACAATAACAATACTTAAGAATATCAATCCTGCCAAAGAGAGAAAAATCAAATAAAGGTACTCTAGATCTTCAAACCTGGTGAATTTTGAATTTTTGTCGTTTTTGTGTTTAACTGATGAAGGCTCCACCCTAAACGAAAACTGCGATTCCCAATTTTGTATTTCTTTCATATTACTGTTTGATTCGGTTAGTTCTCTTTTGGATCTAGTAGTACTGGGGTCATTTCTGCACGTATCAGTCTGAAAAAATAACTAGTTAAGTACCAGTCTCACTAGTTGTAAAACTATGCAATACCAGGTTCATGAACATAAGTACGACTGCACATGTAAGTCGGGCGCCCGAGCACGAAGCACGGGCTCCATCCAAGAATGAACGCGACATAAGCATTAAATTAAATATAAAACCAATAACTTCATTATTTTCTTTCCAATATACCCGTTCTCAGCAAAAACCACTTAACTTTCACTGATTGGTTATTGATATTTCAGTAATTGATTTCACCTCTATATAACATTCAAGGGTGAGATTTTAAAGTTTGATCATAATCATAGGCTAAAAATCCGTGTACTGTGATCATAATACAACTTTTCCCAACTCAATATAAGATGCGATTCAACACATACTTAGGACATTAGATAATATCTTAATATACAATATAATTGTATTTTTTTCGTGAAAACTTAACTCGAGTTAAGTGGTTTTTGCATCCATCGTCTCATTTGTACATGCCCAGTAACATCCTCATTTCTTCCCAAACTTTATTTTTAATTCTGTTATTTTTGTATCCTGGGTGTGACAAAACATATAAAATTTTACGTGTCTTCACAGCTTCAATTAGTTGCTCTGTTGCGTACATTTTTTTAATTGCAAAACACGATAAGTACAAGAACCACCACAACAAATACCAAAATAAGGTCGCGATCACGCGGCCAAACTCGACAGGTCAGATCTGATCGCCACCGCCAACTTAAACGCCGCCTGGCCGCGCGTTCTCCGAGATATCGCGCTGGTATGAAAGGCAACATTTATTTCCTACAGCAGCGTTCGCCCGCAAACTGATCGTGATCGTGATCGCGAGCGCGATCGCGCCAGTGTGTGCGTACCTTTAGGTTGAGTTTTCCCAAATTGCACATCGGTTTTAACAAGTAAAGAGCACTTAAAAAGGGTAACACCCTGTATATTTAAAACAAAGCATCTGCGGACCCATGTTCATATGAACTTTTTGGCTTAGTTTCTTTCAAAGAATCTCCCTTTAAGCATATGTTCTTGAAATACCCGGTATACCTTAGAAAATTCCTGCGTATTACAATTATTATGTAACACCCCCCCCCCCGTAATCATACACTTGAAATATTTACCATACAATAAAAAACTATCGTTAATAAAACGTGATGGGTTTTAGAACAAAAGAGGCTTTGTTGGCCCTGTTTACTTTATTAGGTTTATATAAATATTACAATATTTATAATAATCGACTGACGTCAATACAATCAACTTGTAAAACCCAAAAAACTACAAATTATTTCTTATAGCTTTTCCATAACGTAGCGTGTTTTACATAATTATATTCGAAGCCACTTATATTGTTTGCTAAACAACTCTGTTAAAAATTGATTGAAGTCAATTTTTCCTCAGTTAAACCTTTAAGTTGATGTCAAGTACATTTCAATACGGGTCGTTTTGAAAACCAATTTGTTGTCGATTATTTAAGAGAAGTAATCGGCTAACACCCCTACTATTTTGATTTTTTTAAATATACATAGTTGCGCTTAGTTACCTACGAAAAAATTATCTTTACATTTTTACTTTATGTTAAGAAATCATTGCTAAATCTAAATAGGAGAATACCTAATTAATATAATTATAATTTCTTACATATTTTTCAAAATTGAAATTAACCATCTAAAACTGCAAAAAGAAACATTTAATAGCTTAAAAATGGGGGCACACTGGGTCTAAAGTAGATTATAAAATGTTTAATAAGTATAATCCACAACAGAAATAACAAAATAATTAGGAACAATATAATAAACATATAATAAAAAAAAATATTCTCTTTTATGTCTAACTAATATAAAAAATATAAACAAAAAACATTCTCTTTTATAACTAATTTTTGGTAAAATTCAGAATTCAGGTACTTGAGACCGAAGGATAACTTGATATGATGTTTTTTTTTTAAATTTGAGTGAAATGTTTTATATGAATATTTTTTTTTTGCAAAAACTGCACGTTGCAGAAAAGTTTTCACCTTCAATTGGTGTAAAAACATTCCACATTTCACTGAGTTTCTGTTTTTTTGGATATTTTGTGAATTTAAATATATTGCAGGTATTGAATTTTGCTATAATTAAAAGTATTAAAACTATTTTATCGGCCACACTATAATCGTTAGAAAGCGCCATGAAGAATAACTGACTTTATTCACCAACAACATCGACTACGACCGACGAGACCGATAAATGACAAATCAGTAATCACTGAACAATTAAACATAAATGAATACCGAAAAAACCAGCAATAGCCACAACGCAAGAAGCGATAATAAATCGAAACAGTTCAAGCAGCGATTTAGTTATACAATCCAAGAAATATGTATTTTAATAAGTGGCGATTACGCGGTCGCCGTGATCTATTTTGTCTCGGTGATCCGTCCGTGGCGCATGCAGATTTGTTAATCACTGAATACTGAATAACGGGTTTAGCGGGATTTCGATCGCCGGTAGCGATAGTGATTTTTCTTTCACGGTGACTGGATTATGGTGATTGATATATCTCCCAACTCTAACATACATGAAGGCGTAATAGGCGAACTGCGGTCATTGCGAAACGAGCTTCCAGGTCCAGGCCACGAAGCCGACGGCGACGCGAGAGAAATTCGTTGCGTTTACGCAGTAAAATTCTTTTCATTTACGCAAGATTTCAGATAAATTATAAGAAATTAAATTCATATTTTCATAAAATTATAGGATAATGTTAAAAATTATTAATGTGTACTAATTTATTTTCTAATCTCCAAAATGTTTAGGGAAGCGGTGCTTCCCCCGCTTCCATGTACCGGTGTCTTCCCCGGAAAGTAATTGTTTTTTATAACAAATAACTAAGCAGCAACGGATTGCTCGCAATTGTTCAGTTTTTTTTTAAACAAAATATTAGGGATGTTAGTTGATTACCCCCTTAATGAAAAATTAAAATTACTATTAGGTTTTACAAATGTATTTGTTTTATTTATTAGGTTTGTCCATTCAATGGGTGCGATGTTGTACTGAATAAATAATTTATTTCTAATTAAATACAGTGGCGCAGAGTGTTTTGCGGTGTGCCATTGTTCAATCAAACACGATCCCAGGGCCCCCGGGCTGATAGGGGTCCCGAAATGCCGAAACCCATGCCCATTACGGTATTTTTGACTTTCTAAGAGGGCCCCCAAACTCTGTGTGCCCAAGGGCCTCTGCATGGCCTAAGAAGGCCCTGATCATAAGAGTGAGTAAACACACTCGAATACAAATAACAATTTTTTTTTTAATAAACAATAGAGTACATACCTTCAAAATTATCCGCCATAATTTACAGAAACAAGTAAGAAAACGACGAAGACTTTGCTTGACATTTATGTTCACACTAAGAAGGCGATAACAAAAGCTGTTGTCATACCGACTTCATCGTTTCCTTCGACCAAAATGCCGTCTCTGCGGGATTTGTTGGTTTGATAAATTTTGGATACTATACTAGCTATTTAATTAACTAAATATAAAAGAAGGTTTGTTCCTATTTTTGAATTTTGTCCATTGAATGCAACACTGTGCAATGCGAAAGAAATTGGTTCCGTTTACGCAGTAAATTTGTTTTTACCTTTACGTACGATTTTAGTTAATTTATAAGAAATTAGATCCACATTTTAATTAAATTATGTTAAAATGTTAAAAATTAGGCATTATTAATGTATAAAAATGTATTTTTCATCTCCAAAAATTTTAGGGAAGCGGTGCTTTCCCCGCTTCCATGGACCGCACGCAGTTGATTTATAAGTTAAAAATGACACTTACCTTTGAGCACTCGTGCGCATGTAAACAGCCCTGCATTCTTACAGAAACAACCATTTCGTCCCCCTGAGGCGATTCTTGAAATAAAAAAGCCCTAAAAAAAAGAAAACTATCAGTTTTCTTGTAAATGTAACCTATTCATATTCCTTTAATGTGAAGGATCCGTGGGCGGATTTTGGGGGGCGCAGGGCTCCCCCCCCCCCCCTGAAGCCTTGTACAAAAAGGATTTCAACAGCGAACTGTATTAAAGTAAATATTGCAAGATAAACATTAACCATTCCTTCATATTCTACAAAATATTATAAACAAAAAGAAATATTTGTCGTCTATAAGGTGTTTGAAATGAATTATACCACAAAAATATGAATAATAGATCAATACTACTATATTATATAAAAAATGCCAGCCTTTTTAGACATTTTTGATTTACATGCTCTTCATAGGCGTTTCTAGGTGGGGGCTTGGGGGGCTAAGCCCCCCAAATCTCGGATTAGTCCCCCCCCCCAAATCCAACTGAGTGGCCTAGCCGCCTATATATAAACCAGGGACTTAAGCCCCCCAAATATGTAAACCGGGGGCTTAAGCCCCCCCAAAAATAGAGGTCTAGAACCGCCTATGATGCTCTTAGATTGTTTTCGAAAACATTCGTTACACATCTCACTGAGATCTTATCAAAATTTGCGCCGGATCATTTTGGCTTCTAATTTCTAATAGAAACAAATAGCCAAATGGTTTTTTTCAAAAACATTTTTTTAAAGTAACTTTTTCGAAAACCAGCTCTTTCGAAAACGAATTAACGAAACTTTTCAAAAGTCTTTTCTCGAATACACATATTTCGAATGTACATTTTTTCAAAAATGTCCTGACAGCTATTTCAAAGAAGCTTTTTTTGAAAACGGATTAATGAAATATATTCTCGAAAACACGTACTTCGAAAGTACTTACATTTTTTGAAAAATTTCATAAAATAGGTATATTTTCCGAAAATATATTTTTTCGAAAGCAGTATTTAGAAAATTTAATTATGAGCTCTAGTAGCTTGGAAAATGTTAATGAAAAAAAGACGAAAAGAGATCCTGAACATACCTAATGCACCTTTTTTGGGTTTGATCAAGTTTCCTTGGGTTTGGTATATTAATTTCTCGTAAATTACTTTTTCAAAAAGCCGTTGCCGGCCCACCGAGATTTTCTCGCTCGCTCGAATGTTCCAATCCGGATCTGTATATCAGTCGAAATGGGCAGAAGAAATAAATTTTTAAAAATGCTAAAATATTGGTAAGTTAGGATGACAAACCGCGTTCTGTTTTTGCAAGGACAGGTTTAGATATTCCATTATGAAATAGTGTACATTTTTTAGAACCCAAAACAATAACCAACCTATAAAAAAACATAGAATACAAACCTGATGTGCAGTTCCGTAATGAGAGGACTTATTTTCAGGGGTTGTTGCGGACATATACTTCTCATCACTGGATTAACACAGCTATTCTGATTTACCAACAATGCTGACTTTTTAGATTTTATACCTGTTATTAGGACCGGACCTATCTGACTACTTTCCCATCCTACAATTGAAAAAAAAAATGCTAATCGGTATGCGACTCCTCGTATTTGTAAATTTACAAAACTTTCTTACCATCTCCGTCACTAATAACTGCCCGTAAGACCAATTCCTCTCCCAACTGTATTACACTATCGGGTTGGACGTTTTGGTCGAAGACGTTGGTGCCTGAACGTTTTCTGAAAATACTGATTCTGCTTTTGAGATCTTTTTGTGTGCCCCCTGTAGCAATAAAGCCGTTTGCTGATCGAGCTCTAGAATTTTGACTAAAAAGAAATACATTTTGTACTTTATTTAAAAACAATTACACTAATCATTTTGGTAAAAGCCAGAGCTGGAACAATTACAGCAAAAAATTAATCGATTGCTGATTACAATAACTTGGTTAAGAAAGTAATCGATTACTTACAGTTAATACCTTTATTTCAATAACTAAGCAAAAACAGTGTCAAGAAAACTAGCTAGAAGTAAAAATGGGCCGAACACTGTTCGTAGCTAATTCTTACATAATCTTATTAGTTCCAAGCCTCACATGTCGCGTCCTGCTGACCACTCTTTCCTGTGGAGTACACACCAACGTCACCATTTGATCTTCAGGGAGCCTTACCCCTCTCACAGTAGGCATCCTCAGCACAACGCACATATTCTCACTCTCCGGACCAGAGTTGCTATTGACACTACCCCCATTATTAGTCCGTACTTGAGGACTACTATTATTTTTGCACCGCCGT
The DNA here is from genome assembly GCA_963971165.1 of Philopedon plagiatum. NCBI lineage: Eukaryota > Metazoa > Arthropoda > Insecta > Coleoptera > Curculionidae > Philopedon > Philopedon plagiatum. The sequence continues at coordinate 3,274,914 of OZ020189.1, forward strand.
ACCCCGCACTTGAGCATACTGTTGAAATTCTCCAAATCCACCCTAAACATGTTACCATTCAAGGAAGTAATACAGCCCTCTGTGGCCTCATCCACCACCGGAAATAGGGGTAAATCCCCCGCCATTCGGAAAGTAGCCTTAAAGTTGAGCCCTTGAGTGCACGACATGTTTTCAATTTTGAACTGAGGAGGTGGCAGACCTTGACTTGGAGGATAAACACCTGCGTTTTGAGGAGGTAAAGCGGGTATCACCACTGTATCATCACTTGGAGGAGCAGGGGGCAGTTGTACTGGAGGAATTACGTCATTGGTAGGAGGAGGAGGTACATATACAGGAAACGAACTTGGCGGTAAATAGTTCTCGGGGGGTGGATAGGGAGCGGGGATAATCGGAGTTTCATCAAAGAAAATTGGTGGTAAGGGTGGCAAATAGATATGAGTAGGTTCTTCTTCGAGTTGTAAAGGAGGTTGAGGGGGGTAAAAATATCCCGCCGGTTGAGCGCTCAAAAACACTCTGTCTGTATCACTCACATCACATCGAACACACAGAAAAACGAGGAAAATTATAATGAAAAATTGCTTAAAAAGTAAAAATCTGAACGCAGACCCGCACGTCATTCTTTTCGATATGCAGAACTAGTCGAAAAAAGTCATTTTAATATAGTGATAATGGATTTTATTGGGGCACTATTTATAAGCTTTAAATAATACGAAAATCGTGACGAGAGGAGATGTTTGTCCCCAATCATGTACTTGGCGACAAGTTAAGTTTTTTGGACTATACCGGAGCTGTGTGAAAAGTGACGTAATATTTTAAGGAATGGAAAAATTAGGATGTCTTTCAGCAAGACATCATTTATTTATAACTAGTCCTTTGTTGTGTTTCATACGTTGTGCGTGTATAGGGCAAAGAAAGAGGAGAGCGAAAACGCTAAATATCCGACTTCGCGAGCCGTCGCTATGGCTTCCCGAGCCACTGAGCAAACCTGTAAAAAGAAAGTTCCGGGTGAAAGAAATCCATTTTTCCACACATTTGGCATTAACGCAACGTTTTTCAAGTATATTAATAAAGTCCCTTTAAGAAATTAAAATTCAATGAAATTTCACTACAGCACGTATATGCCGATTGGTGTACAAATACTACACTTTGACGACTGTTTCAGTCATGAATGAAAGGGACTACAGCACGTGCTACGGGGAAAATCAACATTACCACTATCACTCTAAATTGTGGCACCATGCAATCGAAATAAATTACTAAAAAATTATTATCACGAAAAATATACAGGGCGTTCGAAAATTCTTAGTATGGGCAAAGATTTTTGCTATTAGTAAATATAGAGACACTATTTTAATAAATCTACCTTTTTATGTAATTTAACTTTGTGAACCCCCTTGAGGGTTGACGCTAGGTACTTGAGGTCAAAAATTTTAAATGCAACCCGATACCGTGTTGCACCTTATTTTAAAGGTCTTAAAAAACGATTTACCGCAAACTCGAGGTTCGTATCTTAATTCGTTTTTAAATGGCAAGCCTATAAAAATGAAAAATCGTGACAAAAAATTAAAAATTTAAGTACCTATACTTAAAAAGGTGTTTAAAATGACCACCATTTTGGAACTCTGCCAAGAAGTAACACATGCCATTCCCGAAAGTGTGAGACGTAAGTTCCAAAATCGACACTACCAAGAAGTTTATGGTGGTCATTTTAACAACTTTTAAAGTAGGGGAGTTCTGGGTAAGATGACATACTTTTTAATTGGAGCAAAATTAAAAAAAAAAATAAAAGGTGCTAAAAAATACATCAAAGTATGTACGTAAACTCTTGTTTATTACAAGTATACAAAAATATATTTAAAACACCTGAAAGTAAGCATAAAAAGTAAAAACAAATAAACAAGCAAGTAGAAGTCGGGTAAGACGACACAAGTCCGTCTAAGATGACATAGTCAATGTAAGACTACTTATTTAAGCACAATTCACACGTAAATTTCCTTCTCTTCAGATACCCACGGTACGTTAGTACTTAGGCTTGAAGTCTACGTGAGATGTCTTAGAAAAAAAAAATGCTTTATTTTATATGAAACACCTGCACACAATGTGTGGCTTCAATTTAAGCAAGAATTAAACTGTTTAGCTAGCAAAGACAAAACTTATTCAGCTGAATAAATATATGTCTTTTTTGCATTTTTATTCTAAGCCGTTTTGATTGATTGACTTTATCTTAAAAACTAGAGTCAATCAAGCAAAACGCAAGTCATATTCGAAATCAGCAGAACGAATTCACCCAAAAACGACTCTTGAACTCCCGACCGCAAAGTCACTCTTCCCCAGTGTTATTGACGGCGTTGTCTCAACTGCCACCCAGAGAATCGAAAGATCTAACTATATAGAATAAAAGTGAAAGTTCGTAAAAATAATGACATAAATGATCTGTGAAAATCTCGACCAAGATTATCTTGAAACTGCTCCTTCGGAGATAGCAGAAAAAGCCGCAGAAGTATCCCAAAATCTCCTTCCTTCGGTTTAAAAACAAAGATTGTATAAACATAAAAATATTACTCTTCTGAGAACAGTCATTTTTAAAACTTGTTGTACAGTACACTATTTTTCTTGTAAAGCATCTATAGCGTCAGTAAAAAAAACCCGAATTCTTAGACCAAAAGACAAGTTACAGATCAAAATAATCGAACTTTTTGACGTTTCATGGTATTCCCATAAGAAAATTAATATTCTGTCCGAAAACAGGTTTAGTTCTTGTTTTAGATTATATTGGATTTAGTGTAAAGTGGCGAATTAATCATTTTTGGTAATTGTTTTTATTGGGGATATACCGGTATAGGTCTTTGTTTTGACAGTCGGCGAAATTTAATGTGTGGTCTCCTTTTCGGTAACATATGGGTTAATTGAGGATTAAAACGGCTTCGAATAGTCAGTGATTATTATGTCAAACTTCTGTCCAAGTAGGTAAGTATTTCCCGTATACATTTAGATTTTTTCGTTGGTTGGAACGCTCTTGAGAAGAAGACCGTTACGTCATGTTCTAATAAAATACACAGGTTTAGAAATTGGATGTTTTTAAGTGATGTTTTGATTTTAATGCCTGATTTAGTTACATACTATACTGCTGATGGCACTATTGACATAAATTTTTTGTGTATCAATAAAGATTTTCTTACCCCAAAATTATATTGTACAACAAGTTTTGATAATGACTCTTTTCACACGAGTGAGAGGTTTGTGAGCCTGAGCCGAAGGCGAAGGCCACAAGTCGAACGATTGTGAAATAGTATATTGCATAACAAGTGTTGAAAGTGACATTTTTCACACAAGTGGGAATGTTGTCGCACGAGGCGGTAGCAGAGTGCGATAATCCCACAAGTGTGCGAAAATTATTCTCACACGAGTAATGTACAATATACCCTACGATCACAGAAATATTTACCAAAAAAACTCCAATTTCTGTCTTTATTTAATACTCTCACTTTCAACACTAATATTTTCAACACTTATGCTGAAATGTATATATGTACAGTTTGTTATGTGCAGTTTTGCCCTAGTGTACTTTACCCCACTCAGCACTTGATATTTTTTAAATAAACAGTTTTGATACGAAATTGGCATACGAAAATGTCATGTTGACAAATACTTTTCAACACATGTGCAAAGGCAAAGGGAGGAAAAGATGCTTTACTCCAATTTAATTTTTCTTGCTACTTCATTAAATTCAATTTTTGCTATGTACATTTAGATCTTCTTAGATGTTCATAAAGATTTTTTCTTTAATAAGCAATTAATGTCTAAAGTATTGTGTAGAAACAGATATAGTTCTTCCAATACTAACGACATAGAACTTTTTCTTTGTCTTTTCTAATTGTTATATATTTAGGTAGTAATTTTTGCGTAAAACCAAAAAATATGTTCTAGCTGAGATTATTCGCAAAAAATAAAATTTAAACTTAAATCAACTAAATTTTTATGTATATACAATCTTTCTCATGAAATGGAAGGATGGAGATTATGGTATACTTCTGCGGCTTTTTCTGTTATCTCTGGAGAAGTAGATTTGAGATAGTCTTCGTCGAGATTTTCACAAATCATTTTTATCATTATTTTTCCGAAATTTCGCTGTTATGCTATATATAGTTAAATCTTGTCAATTCTCTGGGTGGCAGTTAAGATAACGCCATAGAAATTTATTGCCAGAAGACGGCTTTCAAATGAATGCTTTTAGAGCGAAACTCTTTTTGTCCGTAGCACGTGCCTTAGTCCCTTTCATTCATGGCTTAAACAGTTGTCAAGGCGTAGTATTTTGTGTGTAACGTTTTTAGCAGATCGAAATGAAAGGCGTAAAAAAAGTAATGCTTTTTAAAACTCATACTAAGTCCCAAATTATTATGAGAGTACGAGTATCTAAGATAGCGATGTATGAACAGTCCAGGGATTTGAAAAACCCGGAGGACGACAATTCTGGGGTACAAAATATCCGAGGACTATACGTCTGGAAAAGAAACTTTCGGCGACAAGCTGTCCTTTGTTTCTGCAGCAGTTTGAAACTAGTCAGAGCCAATTATCTTCAGGGAAACAGTTTGCTGATCGAAACTGGGCAATCTCATTGGCTCTGATTGATTTGAAACTGCTGCTGAAACAAACCCTCTATTACTTTAGAGACATCATTTAAACTGACTTATTTTATCCTCTTCCTAAATACTTTTGTAACCTTTTTTCCAGATAAATAAATGCCTCCTTTGAGTCCACAAAAGCCTCCTGGTATGGACATACCAAATTCTGGAGGTGTCGAAGTCCAAAGAAAACCTCTAACGCCTTTAAGGACAAGGAGAAAATTGAGCAGTCCAACGGTGGTACCTCAAGCATCTGCCGGTAATTCGCAAAAAATAATTATAGAGTATTGCATTGCAAACATGCAAACATCTAATAAGTGTCTAATAAATGTGTTTTTTTTGCAAAAAGACTCTAGAATTTTTAAAAAATTGAACAAAATCCGTCCCATTTTGTTTTGTTACCGTTGCCGTTGCATAGTTATTGTTGTAAAAAAACTTTCCAGTAGAGATAATAAAAATGAAATAATAAAGCGAGTAGCAATGTTAAAAAAAAACTGTAGGGATGGCAGCTGATTAAGAATTTCCTTAAAAAGGTTTTTATTTTAGGAATTGAACCACATGCAGCTTTTAGAAGACGTTTCAGCAATGTCGGAGACGCCGTGTCAAGAAAACTATCTACGACGATAGGTTGGAGGACAGGCGTCAGTGGTTGGTAAAAATATTTTCTAAATTAAAACCTAACAACTATGTTCGCGATTACAACTTGCTTCAGAGTACCTTTTCCTTGCCTGATTTAAAATCAAGGAGGGAGCAGAGGGACCTCAGATTACTCTATAAAATAACTAACGCCCAAGTTGACTGTCCACCATTGCTGGAGGCCGTCGGCTTGGCAGTCCCGGGTAGGACCACTAGATCCACTAATACTTTTCACCAACCCTTCTATCGCACCAATCTGAGGTTCAACTCCTTTGTGCCGAGAGCAACAAGGTTGGCAAACCGCTTTTCGGATGTTTTGGATTTGTTTCACTGCAGAGGTCTTTTTGAGCGCCTGCTGAGATAGCTTGTTGATTGATCGTTTCCGTTCTCGTATTTATCTGCACTCTTGCTGTTTATTGTATGTCTGATACTGTCTGTTGTTTGCTGTTGTGTTCCTGTGAGCTATTCAGTTATTATTTAATTGTTATGTGCGATACATTGTACGATGTTAGGCTAAACTAGGTGTAAATATATTAATTGTAATAGAATTATTTTGTAAATAAAATGGGCAAGGCCCGTGTTTGAATAAATAATAAATAAATAAATAATAAATAACAATAGCAACTAGTCTAGGGTTCGTAAACAGGTGCCTGCCCATGGGCGGAGGCACTGTAATTAAACTGTTTAAAAGTATGAGATAATTTAAGTATATAATACTAAAAACACTTCCCAGTAAATATTCTGCGATCGCAGGTGACTTCTACCAAAGTTTACCGAATAAACCTCAGCTTGCAAGTATATACGCGCCTTTAGGCTTCTCCTACTGGATACACAATATACTGTTTTCGAAAAAGACACAGCAAGTAACACCGTTCGAAACTTTAAACCTTTTTGATAAATTTAACTTTAACTTGTCATCATATCATGTAAAATTTAAGAAAGCTTTTTGTTTTCAGCTGGACCACCTGAAGAAGTGGTGGCAGTTGGAAGAGCATTATGTACCCTGTACATAAGAACAAGACTGAAGAAAGCAGGTGTTTTTAATAAAAAGCTGGGACTGACTAGAGTCAGAAGTGCAATAGGGTCGATGGTTGGTTGCAGTAACATGGTTAGAGATGTTTTTCCAGGTTTGTTTATACGTATATGCATAAAATTAAAGAAGTTTAAGTTTTTTTTACAGAAAAAAACATAAATTTGGCAGTGTTCTGAGACTCAGCACAATGTCGCGTTATCCCTTAGCAACGCACTGAACGCTAAAGGCTGTAGATTTGTTCCATAGACATTACATTAGCCCATTGTGAATACTTTAAACTTGACCAGTAGTCAAATTCTTTTGAAAAAATCCTATGCATTTTCGAGAAACCAGTGCTTTTCGAATATTTTTCGTAGATCCAAAAAATATTTTTTTATCAAGTTAGTTCCACCATTTTGTCAAAAACCGCATCAAACACATGCGGACGTGGATCCTAACGAGCAGGATGAAAAATAAATTACTTTATCTCTAATATTGGGCTAATTTTTTTAAAAATATTTTTAGGTCTAGTTTGCGCGTGCCAGGAACTAGAACGATTGCACCCGAAACTTTTTACTAATATTGCAAGACAGACTGGCCCTCCACCAGGTGACGGAAACGTTGGCTTGCTGTTGGCTGTAGGACATCACATTTTGAGGACGGAACCAACTTGGGGCAAGGTAAAAGGCCATTTTTTTCTCTACATAATACATATTATGTATTTTACTAATTTTATGGCTTTCATCCGATTCTGTATCGCCTGAACAAAACCTTAGAATTCTTACCCTATTTCTGTTTTAATTAAAATACCAATGTCTTATTGCCGATGCTACATTACGTGAATAAACGGGACTACACGACACATGCTACGAGGACAGCGACGTTGCCACTCTCACTCTAAATTTCGTTACCGTGCAATGGAAATGCATTGTTAAAATTTATTAGTCTGTACAATGATATACCGTCTGATTTTTAACCACACTGCCAGTCATAAATTGTGTCCTTTTTACCTGATGGCGCAAAACGACGCTCCTTCAAACAGGGGAAAAAGAATCACAAAAAACTGATTTGGTACAGGTACTAAAAGAATACAGGTTTGGCAACGGAGCAGTTTGGAAATTATTGCAGTCAGTTTGTCGAACGGTATATCTTTGAACAGCCTTTACCACGAAAAATAATGGTATATTGTTATATTATAAAACAAACTGTAAAACTGGGAAAATTTCCAAATCAATGTCACTTGTCCTTCTGCATATATCAAAAAAAAAAGAAAAACGGGAACTCTGGTGGCTACTTATATACAGGGTGTTATGAACTTCACTGCATATATTTGAATGGGTGACTCCTGGAGTAGCCAACTCTACAGACATACCGAATACTTCTTTGGTCTAATCGAAGACTTTAACTATATAACCAACACAGGTCAGTCAGAAGTTTTACTAGGAGTGTGAGGAGTGTGATTTGAGATTACAAACTGGAAATTTATTTTTATTAAGTAAAAAATGAATTTCATTTATCTTTTCTTTTTTCTAATTTAATTTTACGGATATAATTCTTTTTTCAGGTTATCGCCATTTACTGTGTCGCTGGAGGCTTAGCTGTGGACTCTGTCAGACAAGGACAAACCGACCAACTCCACGTTATCCTTGAAGATCTGACGGAGTTATTAGAAGACAAAATGGCACAATGGGTGCATGTCAATGGAGGCTGGGTTAGTATAAAAAAGGGGTTTACTTTGTAATAAGTAGGTGAAGAATTGGTAAGGGCTTTTTTGGGCTCAAATTAAAATTAGGTGCGCAGAAATTTAATAAGATAGTGACAGCTACTATGTGATGAGCTACTATTTGAAAACACCCCGCTGGAGAGTGCGTCACGTTAAAATTTTGCCTCGGGATTCATTAAAAAGTGCTGGTTTATATTTGGAATAAGAAGATTTTAACAAGTTCTTGTCCTGTCATTGTCATTTTGTCCTGATACCGCGTGTTGTTATATTTGAAGTTAAATACAGGGTCACAAGATTTTATCAGAACTGTGTCAGATTGAAATGCCGAACGCTGTTATTGTCAAAGCAATAGTGGCCGTAAAATATGTATTTTCTTTTAATTTTAGGCTGGCCTCACGGTCCATTGCCGTCCAAAGGACCAAGAAGTGTCAATGACGGAATACGTCACCATTTTCGGGTTAATTACTATAATACTACTAGTCGCTTATTTTGTAGTTCGATTTTGTGTTAGATTCGGTGGATAAAGTCAAATTCAAAATAATTCGAAGAAAAATTTGAACAATTTCAAAAAATCTGGTAGATTTTCGAAGAACTTTAAACCATTACTTTGCCACGAAGAATCGAAAATATTTCGCCGGGATTCAGTAAAAAAACGTTTAAGTACTGGTTTAAATTAATATCTTCAAGTTGATCAGTGATCCCAGTTAGGGTTTGGCAAGTGTAAGAATTAGACATCCAACTTAATTGTCTCATTCTTACCCTTGTCAATTTAAACCATTGACTGCCAAATAAGCCGTCAATATGGCCGCTTATTTTTTGAAATTATTTTTTTATACAGTACATTTTTTAAAGCAGTCCATAAGGGACTGCTTTTAAAAAATGTTCTGTATAAGAAGTAACATTGATTTTTATTTATTAAATATTTATTTCTTAAATAGGACTCAGGATTGAGTTCCAAATATTAGCAATAAGAATAGATAGACATTATTATTTTCTAATATATACTTATGTTAGTATGCTCTAGTCTAGTCTGTCTAATCAGGTATTTTTAGTATTCTAGTACGTTAGTTCTTAAATTATTGTTTAGAAAAATAAACACATTTTCCTAAAACTAGTCCTTTTCTTTATTTTTCGATCCTACCGATCAGCTAGTCAAGATGAAATAATAAAAATGTTCCTTTAAATTTAAATTTACAACAATCATCAAATGGCCGTTATTTTGAAATTCAATTTCTTGAAACGTCGGGAATGAAGTATAATTATAAGACCTTTATAAAATTAATAAAAAATAACAAAATCGTTTTCCCACCTTGATCTGCTGTTTCAAATAGCCGCCAAAAAGCCATGCTGATAAGATATGCCAAGTAAAAACTTACCTGTCCAAAACCACACAGTTATAAAACAAAATTAAATACGTAAATTAGAGCTAATCGTTTAAACTACACACTCCACTGTCCTATTCACTTAAGAAACTATTAATAACTGAAGTGATAGTGATAGCTCAATCATCTGAATTATCATTGTTTTAGCAGGTGGATAGAAATATTTTCATTCGCGCAAAATATTCCGCTATTCTTGTCTAAAACATACAAATTTGCATTTGCTGCTGTCTCCAGGGGCTGCCAGTTCTACAAAATATTCGTAAGTATAGGAGAAACATAAGGGTTTGTTAATTACTTTTTTTAACAACAGTGAAACCCCTTTTTAATTATTTTTTTATAAATAATATTTCTTAAGCACTAAAAAAATTATTATAATATTGATGAATGGCTTGTTCTTTTTTTATTGGTAACTACATGTTGTGTTATATCAGCATCAGGGAATACAATACCACCAGTCATGGTTTTTTGACGAAAAAGTTTAATCCTCGAATGACTTCTGGAGCACCACATGATACTTTGGGATTGGCTTCCGATTCGGGATGGATGACACGCGAATTGTTTCCAAGCGTTTTAAAGCACTTTATTAAACATACATCCAGCACAAAAGAAAATCCTTCCCTCCTAATATTTGATAACCACGCAAGCCACCTAACGATAGAAGGAATAAATCTGGCCAAGGAAAACGGAGTGGTTATTTTAACCTTACCACCGCATACCTCCAATAAGCTGCAGCCATTAGATGTCTCCGTGTAATTTTCGTGTAAATCATTTTACAATACTGCTTTACAAACATGGCTTTTAGGACACCCTGGAATACCTGGCACTATTTTTGATATCGCTGGCTCTTTCTTATGCATTTGAAAAATCCATAACTCCAGCTACATAAAATCCGGATTTCGAAAAACTGGGATTTATCCTTTCGATAAATGCATATTTACAGATGAGGACTTTGTAATTAGTAGCGTAACTGATAGGAATGTGGATCAAAACAATGAAGAACCCCCACCAGTTATAGATCCAAATGAACCATCAAACTCAAGCTGCACTGAAGAAAATATCATGTCGGAAAAGAATTCTTTACCTTTAACACCACCAAGTAATACAACTCCTAAACAAAATCAAAGCAAAGAAACATTTATAAGTGATATATTCTTTAATTTATGATTTATGTTTTACCATAAAAAGTTTTGTTTAGCCTTTTTTTGTATTGGTGAAAACATGTTCTGGTTTATTCAATAAATTCACAAACATATACAGGGTGTTTCATAATTGAATGCTGATCCTTAAGGGTGATAATCCTTGGATGATTTTAAGAAAAATTCTTTATATGAACATAGGTCCGCAACAGCTTTATTTCTGAGATACAGGGTGTTGAAATTTAAGAAAAAAATCTGTTTTTCTTCAATATCTCTAAAACCGCTTTGTATTTTTGTTTTAAATTTTGGTAGGTGCAAAGTACGCTTAAAAATACATTTTCTTCAGGATAAAGGTTTTTTTAATTTTCATCAGTGGCGTCCCTGTTAACATGCCCTGCAATATTTTTAATCAAAAAAATGATACGCCACTGTTTTTTTTAAATAAATGTTATTTTTATAATTGCCTTCTATCTTCTCATAAAAATGGTCTCTTGACTTTTTTTTATCCGGCGTACGGTTTTCGAAATAAAGTTCATTCATTTGCTTGTCCCTATGTGATTTTTTTCTTGTAGTCTCAATTTCGCAATTTCTGGTAACCAAAGCATCTAGGCTAGATTTTTATATTTTATAGTAACTAACTATTATTTAGTTCTAATAATAAGCACGCATAAAAATACATTTTTTATTTGTAAAAACTTAACCATTTTGGACAAAATATACCAAAATTAAATTAACTGTTTGCGTTTATAAAACAACGAAATGTGTTGTTAGCATACTAGATGTTTCTAGCCTACAAAATAATCCCACTCTTTAACGGCTTTAATTACTAGAACTAAATAATAGTTACTATAAAATATAAAAATCTAGCTTAGATGCTTAGGTTACCACAAATTGTGAAATTGAGACTACTAGATAAAATCACATAGGGACAAGCAAATGAATGAACTTTATTTCGAAAACCGTACGCCGGATAAAAAAAAGTCAAGAGACCATTTTTATGAGAAGATAGAAGGCAATTATAAAAATAACATTTATTTAAAAAAAACAGTGGCGTATCATTTTTTTGATTAAAAATATTGCAGGGCATGTTAACAGGGACGCCACTGATGAAAATTAAAAAAACCTTTATCCTGAAGAAAATGTATTTTTAAGCGTACTTTGCACCTACCAAAATTTAAAACAAAAATACAAAGCGGTTTTAGAGATATTGAAGAAAAACAGATTTTTTTCTTAAATTTCAACACCCTGTATCTCAGAAATAAAGCTGTTGCGGACCTATGTTCATATAAAGAATTTTTCTTAAAATCATCCAAGGATTATCACCCTTAAGGATCAGCATTCAATTATGAAACACCCTGTATAGCATTTTGTCTGATTGTGGAACACTCTCCCCTACTCCATTATTCATTTCAATTTGTGACGCAAACGATTATCACGTACCTTTTTTGTTTAAAATATTTTTTATATTGTTTTGAATAAATTATTTTTTCTATCTAGCAGATAATACGTCATTAAAATATACAAATAATAATAAAAAAAATGCTGTCCGTATTTGAAATGAAGTAAACGGATCACATCGTTAAGCGGCTTGCTGTTCACGTTATAGAGTACCCAATACAAAAAATATTTTCAAAAAACCGACTATTTAAATTTTTAAGAGTGCTCAGTTGAATTTTTGCGGCACACGTTTAGGTATTTTATTTATTTTTTCTAAACAAATTTCACATCATTTTGTGGACAATTTTTAAATTTTAAGAGAAAAAAATGTATTAGTAGAAAGTTAGTCATTTGAATTTTTTTTAAAATTATATTTTAGGTTTAAAAAAATTCAAATGACTATAACTTTCTACTAATACATTTTTTTCCCTTAAAATTTAAAAAATGATGTAAAATTTGTTTAGAAAAAATAATAAATAAAATACCTAAACGTGTTAATTTTTTTCCCCAAGTTCAAAAATTCAACTTTTCTTCACAAATTACAAAATATCTTTTTTTTCTTTACCAAAACATTCCTACTTAGTGGGCTCACTATCAAAACCCATGAACTTGGCATGGGTCCCGTAAGTAGCAACAGAGATATTCACCTTTAAAGCTTCACCAGCCGCCACTAACACACATACATACATACATCACTCTAAAAATAGACAAAACGGCTTCAAAAGACCGCCGTGTTAGTAAAGTAAAGAGGAACGCTGGGAAGTAAAAAATCATTAAAAAGGGGCCAAAAACTTTGGTTTCTCGCAGTGAAGGTGTAATTCACAAGAATTTTTTTTTTAAAACTGATATCTGATGCATGTTTATTTCTAACACACCCTGTATTATACATTCATACCTCTTTGGGTCTACCTGCGCGAATTCCAAGAAAATTAGTGGTCGTTAGTCCGTCCGCGCCTTGTTTTTGTTAAAACTATTTTTGCCGTAACCTTGATTTTTCAATCTCGCCAAAATAGGCGGCTTTCTCATAAGTCGAAAACCGTTGTTATCTATTGTCTTTAAAACTGGAACGAAAAATATGAATTCGTTGTAATATTAAAATTGGATCCTTTATAGTTCTATCGTCATAGGCAGGCAATATGAACCTACATATTGTATGTACATATAGCCATTTAGGAAGAAAAGGGGTATCAATATCAAATTCATAAAAATCTGTCAACAGCCGGTAGGTAACAAAGTGGCAACTTAGAGTGTCACGCACCTAAGGGTTGATAGCCCTTGGGGGTGCTGAGGACTTGAGTTGTCGTGTTACTGAGGACCGTGGTTCGTAGTCCACGTTAAGCTGTAGGTCGCGGGGTAGACCGGCTTTTGAGATAAAACTCCACAGTGAATTTAGCTACAAACGGCTTATGCAAATAAGCCTTAATTATTTCGAGTAGTGTATTAGACAATCTAAAATTGCATTAGAAAACCTTGTTAGATTTACTTGAAGCGAAAAATACCACTGCGCGACGAATCCCGTCTCTGCCGCTGTATTAATACCTTCAAAATTTTGGCAAAATGTCAAACATTGCACCTAATATTAGAACACTCTATCCAGACTACGAATAGGAACGTCTTCAGCCCGATCAGTAGTGTTTCCGTCTTTTTTGGCAATGTGCACCAGTGTCTAAGTGTCCTTTAGGGCTGTTTTCCCTTTTACAATGAACGTAAGTCGAAGGTAGACTAGCCCTATTGTTGTTGTTTTCTTGTCGGCTGTGAGATAGGGATTTTTCGGAAATGCACTTTCTTCCAAGTAAAAGTTACTTAATACCTGTCAGCAGCGAGCAAAAATCAGCTGTTTTTGAAGCGTTTTCGTAGAAAAAACACGGGCACGCATGTCTATACGAAATAAAAAGTGTTGGATATTACTGTTTTTTTAAAGCTAGTGTATTAGGACGTTCTGTACTTATGCTTATTAATTTATGAATCAGCATCAAGTATTTCTTGTAACAGAACTCTAGTACCTGTTATTATTATTATTATTATTATTATGTACCTACTATATTACTTCAGATAAGTAAATAATTTCACAATTTAAGAACACCTTCTAGATTTTATTTAATCATTCTCCAGACTAGACTAGTTTAATTTTAGATATTCTCGATTAATTTTACAAGTTTATCTGTTGCTAATGTTAATAAGTTGTCGTTTTTTAATGAAAAATAATTCAGTTACCATTAATTTGTTTCAATTATTAAACTGCTAGCAAATTTAATTGACATTTTAAACTAACAATTTTTATTTGCACTATGCAAAATCGTATTTTCTGATGTCTAGGGGCTAATTTAAAGCCTGAACCTAGGGGACCCAGACCTCCCTATAGCCCCCCTGACTTCTCTCACAAATAATATGTACACTAAATTTGAGTTTTACCAACAACATCCTATTCGCGCCGGTTGAAGGCCAGATGAGAGCGGATATCTCGTAGGATGAAGGTTCACACTCAACACTCAAGGTAACAAAGTGACACTAAGGGTAAATAGCCCTTGGGCGTGCCGACTTGGGTTGTAGTGTTACTGAAGACCGTGGTTCGGAGTCCACGTTAAGCTGCAGGTCGCGAGGTCATTTTTGAAAATGACATCTATGTATATAAAAATATCTACATAAAATATAGTATATTGGTTACAAAATACTGACTTTAAAAAAAAAACAGGTGCGAGAATAAAGAAAACTGAAAATTGTTGTGTTAGGAAGAATAATATTAAAGTACGATTTAGTTAAAAAGTTTTTATTCCAAACAAATCTTAAAACTAATAGGCAATATCATATTTGTTGTCTGTCTTACTTTACTTAACTTAGACCATTGTTTTTTAATCAGCCAGTTTTACACAGTAAAAATTAGAATATAAGAAAGTTAAGAAAGCAGTCATAGGTCAATAGTCTCATAAACTATGATAGATTTTACTGGTTCATAAAATATTTTCGAAGTAAACACCGGAAAATCCATGCAGTCACGGATCGTTAATAGTGAGAATAAATGTCTCAATTATCGGCAATTTAGGAGACATTTTTGTTACTAAATACATGGACATACATAATATACGCCAAAAAAACGTTATTATACAGATGTGTGTAAAAAGGTAAAAACCCCTGTCAATACTTTCTAATTCATGAAAATGTATATTGTGTTTACTTGTGATCAGCTGCCATTCCTGCTGTTTTGTATTGTTACTGCTTTTTTAAACATTGTTGTCGGTTATAATATTATAAAAAAAACAGTAATTTTCCTGTGTATACATACCGGGTGTTTTAAAATTTATATTCATCATGCTTACACTGAAACGGGTAAATTCAACATTTACCCCCTCTCCCTATTTTAAGGGGTGGGGGCTAACTTTTGAATTTTTACTGGGATGATGTACTTTTGTTTATAAAATTCGAATCTACGTAAAAACACGTATGTGTACAATTTTTTTTGTTTGCTTTTTCGGTTAGGGAATTATGATTTATTACGATATAGTATACGATAGAATATAAAAAAATTTACCATTTAATTTCAACTTATTTATCGTCTGTCATTCTTGAGAAGTTGTTCGAAATGTCCCCCTTCAACTTCCAAACACTTTCTCACGCGTTTTCTAAATGAATTTCGTATCTACCCGCTGTAACATTTCAGGTGTCACTAATAAGCAGGCAAAGGGGATTCTGTCTTTCATATCATCTAAAGTTGTAGGTGCAGTCGTCATCACCTTGTCCTTTATAAAACCCCATAGGAAAACACTTTTAAAAACTCCCTCTGTATAAATGTGGCCCCGACTGCCCCCCCCCCCCCCCCCCCGAAACAAGTCCTAGTTACGCCAGTGCCTATAACGATAGTAAAAAGTCCCTTAAACATCGTGGAATAAATGTATTGAGAGCTACACGGAGACCAACAAATTATAAAAATAAAAACATTTTTTTAATATTTTGCTGTTTCGTAGAGAGATCTCTGCAATAAAAAAACAAAATATTAGGGATGGAAGCTGTTTACTCCTCTTAACATGACTTATCGTAACTTATCAACAACCCAATTTAATTAATTTTAAAACCATTAGCGTCATTTATCATCGGTCTTTTTGTTTTGGGAAGGAAAATTTTTAAATTTCAAATAGTATATTATCATCAGTATCCTCGTTCGCGATCATTACTCTGTCAAAAAGTAGGTCATTTCCTATCGTCGAAAACAAATATTACACCCACTCTTCGTAAAAAACGCTTATTTAAAAAAAATCATACACTACCAAATCTCAAAGTAAAATTAACTATGATTAACACTGAACACTCTGTAGCGAGCTGCGAAAATAGGTGAATAAGTATTTTTAGACTACCGACGGTGAACTTTTATTAACAAAATCAAAACATTGTTTCAATTTAAAGTTAAGTAGGTCAAAAATCTGTTATTGTCAAATTTAATTTAAGCAAAATGCGGCTGAAAATAGTACCATTACGATACATAGTCAGTAAAGGTGTCTTTTACTGAGCGAGAAAGTTCGTAGCAAAACGAGGACTTACCATTACGCTTAGTACGATTAGCGTAGGGCCCACAACCAAATGGGGCCTCTATAGGGCTCAAAGAGGCATGTAAGAATACTAACCGGAAACCACAGTCGGATTGGAAGAGTAGTCAAAATGTACAACTTAACCATAAAACTGGTTAAAATCAGTCTTCTTAATAAAAAATGCCTGGCTGGCTGTAAAATATTGTTTAAAAATAATTATTAATTATTGCTTATTTATAAAGAGTGTTGTTCTAAAGGGAAGAGCCAGAGAGTGAAATATTTTCTGAATTCAAAGAATTTTCGTCATTTTTTATGCAGGGTGCCCGAAAAGCCTTAGAATGGGCAAATATCTTTGTCATTAGTAGAGATACAGACGCCAAATTTTAGATGTACCTACCTTATTGGATAATAAATAAAATAATTAATTTTTATGTAATTTAACTTTTCCAACCCCCTTGGGGGGTGACGCTAGGGAGTTGATATCAAAAATTTGTAATGCAACCAGGCCTGTAGCCAGGTTTTGATTTCAGAGGGGACAACTAAAGTTTTAGGGAGGTAAACTTATGATGTAATATTTTTTAGTAGACAAGACAATGTTTTCAGTGATTTTCTAGAGTGGACACTTTTTCTTTCAGAGTGGGCATTGCCCACATTTAAGACTTTAATAATTTTTTTCTTCGATATTAAAATTCCTTCTTGGTCAGTGGGAAAATTTCTTTTGGCCAGCGTTAGCGCCACAGTCATCTGACACCGTAGCATCTCAATTAGTGAGAGCTTTTGCAGTGGTGTGAATGGTGAATGGGTAGTTTTTTCGGCCAAACTTTGATTCTATCTCGGTAATTGTTTAAAATTGTCCAGCAGTAAATTATTTAAACTAAATTACTATTGCGCGAATTCATTTTTAGGATTTAAAATGTAAAAAATTTATAAACTGCTCGTCAATAGGTTCGGATAATGAAATTTTTAGTCCCAAATTTGGAACGCTGTAATTTAAAGAACAACTGATAGATTTTGATGTGCTTGGCAACAATGGAAAGCTTTTTTCTTTCCAATTTATAATTTTAGAAAGAACTTAAAAACTATGAAAAACTACATGATGAACATGCAGGGTGAAAAAACAAACGATGGAAAACATCGGACATTTTCACTAGTGGCGATTTAGATATCAAAATAGGTTCACAAGATCTAAACTAAACAAGATCTAGACTAAATGCGAGACTCAGTCCTTGTTACATTCCTACTTCTGTTATTTAAAAAAAAACGATTGTGAGGTAGTTTTTGTAGGGCAAAACAAAGCTTTAAGGGTGGTTTTATCTGAGTGCTGTTAAAGCTGCTGCTTGGGCTGTGCCAATATCGTATAATGGCTCCGGAAATCATTATATTTATCTAAAGTCTAAACCATCAATATATCAGATATTTTTAATATGTATCGGATATACATAAAGTACGCAAAAATACTATAGTTTGCATATTAACAACACGGACAAGACCCCCCCCCCCCCCATAAATACGCTAGCTCCAAAGCTTGCGATGAAAAATAAGAGATTAGGTACCTAATAATTACTAATAAAAATACACAAATGTATAAATTTTTATTGATTTAGGAAACTCTTTTCACAATTTTCTCCTATATCCCCTCCGAAGAAGTATGTACTATATTTTTTGGGGTGTACAATATTTTTTGCAGTGTGTGTACAATATTTTTATCATCTTCGCCTGCAAAACACTAAGTATCGTTCAGATTCACTTAAAAGGTTTAAGATTTAGTACCTACTGGTTTAAATTAAGACCTTGTAGTTGATCAGTCATGTTTTGGCAGGATTTTGTCTTGTCATTGTTAATAAATCGCCATTAAAAGCTAATGAATTATTCTGATATTTCAGCGATTTGCTTGGTTTCCAAATGATTTTCATCTTGAAACGAGTTGCTGTAATGAATTTAGTTCTATTATTGTCGAAAGTACCTACTAAAATTGCGCTTTCCTTGATAGATTTGCGAAAAAGCTCAGAAATAGATTCATTGTATAAAACTTAGTTGTCTTATTCTTACACTTGTCAGTTTAAAACATTTGGTTGTCAAATTAGACCGGACTAGCGTTGGAGAATCTGGCTGCAAATTTTCTTGAAAAAAAGTTGGCAACTCTATTCGAGATGTTGGTATTCGATAGAAGTATCGAATTTTTACGATGCGCAGCTTAAAAGAAAAAGTAGTACCTAGTGGGAGCGAATTACGGCTCTCAGGGAAATGCATATTTTATATGATTTTCATGCGAATGAACCAGAGAACCAGTAAAGTGATAGCAGCAATTATTAAAACAGGAAAACGTAAAATTTTGCAGTCAAAGGCATTTTATGACATCACTAAAATTCCGTGCCAAATCATAAAAGTTTGTTCAGTTTTAATCGAGCGCAATAAAATCTTAACGTTTAAGAATTTCAGCAACTGAAGCAGTGCTTAATGATTTGATTTGACCTGAATTGTTTGGTTTCAGTTTGACAGAATGGCGTGTCGCTAAAATGAATCTAAAGTTAAACCGCCGAATAGATGGAACAATAAAACTGCGTGATCGAGGCGTATCAGGGGATGTCGGGTTAGACGAGCGGGTTTTCATAGATAATGGTAGGCCAAATATCGTTTTCTAGGAGGCGATGCATCAGGTGCATAAAGTGCGTCAGCATTCGTGGTTTGCACCTGTTCACTCCATCTGTTCGGCAATCCGAGTATAGTTCTATTATTATGGAAAGTACATACTTGAATCGTCTGTTTCTTTATAAATTCGCCAAGAACTCATAAATAAATGCATAGTAAACGGTGTCCAAACTTCGGGATGTTGCCATATTTCGTGTTTTGATTAGCTGAGCGGTACGTCAAATTGAGTTCACTGGCTGGGCAAATCACGTGGTTGTTTATGAGGGATGTTCAGTACGGCATGTGATTGGTTAGCAATTGTTTCGAAAGCTACGTCTTGGCTTCATTATTTTTTCGTCGTTCGCTATATAGTAGTAATACGTACATATATGATCTTTCTGTCATTTCTTCATTGACATTTTCTAAGCCAGTAGAGTTCATAATGTAAATTTATAAAATTGTCTAAAAAATATGTTTTAGATTTTGGTAGATCCATTTCCGACAAAGCATCTTTCGAAGAAGCTGTTTTAAAAAAAAAAATCTAAATTTGACATCAAAAAAGATGTTTGTTGAAAAAAAAACAGAACAGTTGGGAACCTAGCTTACACGCGACAGGACAAATGGTTTGATTAATATGAAAGTGTAAATATTGTAACATTTTTTATTTATACCTTCTGCTCATTTAGGGGATATACAAGTAGGTACTTACCGAACTACAATTTTTTTAAAACCAGTTTTTCAATCTTCTTAAAGCACATTTCAAAAATACATTTTTTCAGAGAATATATTTTTAGAAATTAAATTTTTTCAAGAAACGGCTTTTTGAAAAAGTAATTTACGAGAGAGTAACGCACCAAACCTAAGGAAACCTGATCAAACCCAAAAAGACACCGTATACAGACAAAGACTTTGTCTGTATACGGTGGTTTAGATTTGTTCAGGATCTCTTTTCGTCTTTTTTCATTAATATTTTCCAAGCTACTAGCGTTCATAATTTAATTTTCTAAATATTTCGTAAATCCGTTTTCACAAAAGCATCTTTGAAAAAGCTGTCAGGGCATTTTTTAAAAAATGTAGGTACGTTCAAAATATATTTTCGAGAACATTTTTTTAAAAAAAATCGTTAATTCGTTTTCGAAAAAATTTACTTTCAAAAGAGATGTTTTTTGAAAAAATAAAAACGATTTGTTTCCTTTAACAGCCAAAACGATCCGACGCAAATTTTGATAAGATCGCACTGAGAGGTGTAGGGAATGTTTTCAGAAACATTATAAGAGCACGTAAATCAAAAATGCCAAAAAGGCTTGCATTTTTTATATTACATACATATTATACTGATCTATTATTCATATTTATGTGGTATACTTCATTTCAAAGACCTTACATAGACGGCAAATGTCTGTTACAATATGTATTTAATTTTATAAAATTCGCGAAATCCTTTTTGTACAAGGCTTGGGGGTGGGGGGCTCTCTAAAAATAGGTTTAGTTGTTGAAAAATGTCGCCAAATTTAAATTCCGAAGTACCTTACCTCTTTACAAAAATTGTACAAAAGTTGTCTTATCCTTTCTATTCAAACAAACCCTTAACTGTCAAGTTGGGTTGGTCTTAGCAATCAAGAATTCCATACAGTTGAGAAATTTGTAGGTAACTTCATTATTAACATCCGGTACCTATATGCAGGAACGGGTGCATTGTTCGTCCTATAATAGGACTAGTTACAGTTTACAGCTGCATAATGCATAAAACAGCATTTAACCATTTGTTATTTTTTGCAAACTAAAAGATTTTACGATCGTTGAAGGTTAAACTATTTAACTCGGCGAAATTTGATACTAAAATAAACTGATATTCCGTGTAAATTAAACTATTAAACACAAAAACAGAAACATTTGTAATATCGATGTCGACTTTATCTTGTTTATTAAAAAAAGGCGTAAAAGACGTCAAAACCTACATAATGTTTTATGAAAATTTCGAGTCCTTGATGTTGTAAAACCGGTCACTAGGATCAGAGTCTGGCTGGCGAGCACCGTTGCGCGCCTACAGGGTGGTCCAAGAAGTTTCAAACAAATGGACGAGGGTTGGGTGAAAAGTTTTCGGCTTAAAAAGAAAACAGCAGAATATTGGTTAAAAAATGTTTATATTTTTCTTCATAGTCTGTAGCGCAAAAAAGGCTTGCATTTTTTATACGAGAATCCCGGGAAAATTTTCCGCATTAGTGCGGAAAAGAACAACTTTGCACACTAAAATGCGTGCGCAAAGTACCTACTTTGCACACGCTCGTAACATATTTTACTTAGGTGCGAGGAATTCGCCCACCTTCCCCTATTTCACTTTTCAGTCGCTAAATTGTGGCGCCGCGCGCCATTCATTAAATGTAATCACACTAATCACAAACCTCTTACACGGGATTATGTATTGATTTAGTTCGAAAATTCGAAACTATTTTAAGCAAGCAAATTGAAAGAAAAATGCGAAAACATAATTATAGTGAAATTTTCTTTCGTTAACCCATTAACCTAAATGGCGCGTGTGTGTATCGATATAAGCGAATTTTAATAAGGTTTGGGAGTAGGAAGTACTCTTGCTAAAAATACCTTTTCACTTGGCCGTCAGAAATCATCGTTAAGGTTTTGGTTATTTATACGTTTTTAAATCTAGCCGATAACATCAAGGTTTATGTAAAAAATGGGAGTAAAGCGTTATGTTCATTATTTCATACGCAAACAGGAGTCCCAGCGATTTGCTCAATGGAAATTCCCCGATCTTTCCCTAACACTACAGAAGAATTCCCTGACATGGCAATAGAGCAAATAATTAGACGCTCTTTATTACATATATTTTTTGCAGCCGGTTAACCCCAAGTGAAAATATCCCGTGAATTTTTTTACCGACTTTTCCACTTCTGTCTCTAAATTAATAGGAGCCATTGGCCTGCCAGACTTCAAAACGTCACTTTTTTCTTGAAATTTTCGTCTAGAAAATCCTTTTTTAATAAACTACATATATACGACACAAACACAGTGTAAATTAATTTTCACACTCACAGAAGATGGCATTGCATTGCATTGCAAAGAGAAACAGACAGGACAAAAGTTTCCTCGCGTCGTGAGAAATATTTTTTGTTGAGCAACTTTTTCTCTAAAACCAATGGTTCAGTAGTTATAAGGAAATAAACAATTAAATTGTTTATAACAATTGATCGCGCTAAAATTTTTCAATCCTGATAATTTTGGCTCAATCTACACGCAATTCTCAATGTTCGTGAATTTTTCAGATTTTTCTGAGCGATTCTTTTGGTGATGAGAGTGGGGGACAGCAATTTTTAGGCGTTTTTTTTTTCAAAAAATGTTTTAAAAAATGCATAAAAAAATACATCATATATATTGTTGAATTCGCGCTTTAATAAGCTTTCATTTGGCACCCTACGTGATGCCCTTTAAATTTTGATATATTTCCCAATTCACCCCCTGAAATTAACCCCCAGAATCAAAATTCAACTTTTTATACTTCACGTCTATAAGTGGGCCACCACACTCTATCTCTGTGCTAAATTTCAAATTTTAGGGAAAAAATCCTTTTCCTACCCTTTGAAAGGGAGAAAAAAAGCATGGTTAACTTGGGTCACACGCGTGTTACAAAGTACTTTTTAACACATGTGTTGAAAAGTACTTGTCAACATGACATTTGAACAGATGGTGCCAATTTCATAGAAAAACTATTTACTTAAATAAAATCTAGTAAAAAATACTTTTTAAAAACAAGCTTTTATTATTTAGATGTACGAAAATGAAAACAATAAGTAGTTTTTTCATTGTGGCAATGCTAAATGCTATTTATAAGTGGACGTAGTTCGCGTGGGTGGATCCTAATAAAAGTAGTATCAAAGTTATCACTGAAACAGATATAACCTCTCTGGTTATGTAAATTGTCAACAAATGAGAAGGAGTTCTGAAAATCCACATTTCTTTATAGAGAAGCCTCTGCATTCACAGAAAGTTGGCGAATATCGAAAAAAAGGTTGAACCGAGTTTTTTTGAAGCGACTCTCAATTCGGCGCGATACCGTAATGAAATTTTACAAAATTTTGTAATGCATTAGACAATAAAGATATGCGACAAGGCTACTTCCAGCAGGACGGCGCACCAATTCGCGTAACTTTTGATAACTTAAATTTTTTGGAAGAATTTTTCGAAAAACCGAACCATATGCCAGTTAAGTGGCCACCACGGTCCTGCGATCTCACGCCATGCGACTTTTTTTATGGCCACACATTAAAAACTCGGTTTTCAAAACCCTTTGTGAAAATTTAGAAGGCCTACGGGCAGTGGCGTAGCTAGAAATAGCGGCGCCGTGGGGCAAAACTATCGGCTGGCGCCTAAAATAAACCCATATTTTGGGTGATACCTAAACTAATAAAAAAACAATACAATATAGTTTTAAGTTTAAGTTTTAGGTATACTTTTATTTTTTTATTAAAGCAAAATAAAATATATAACGGGGGTAAAACAATTAAATTTAAAGCTATAAACGTAAACTAAAAATTTATAAACTTAATAAAACATTTTCCTTCGATTTTTAATCAAAGCAAACTGATCGATTATATGATCAAAATTAATTTTTTGGGAAAATTCATTCTCTATACTTAATATTGCTAGGCTATTTAGCCTTGTCTGGCTCATGGTACTCCTTAAATAGTTTTTTTTTATAAGCTTGAGCTTTGAAAATGTTCTCTCAGCAGAAGCTGACGTCACAGGAAGTGTTAAAAATAATAAGAGAGCAGTGCACACATTGGGAAAATTTGAGACAGTGGTTTGATGTTTACAAAAAAATAAATCAATTACTTCTATAATTGTATTTATATTTTTTAAACTCGCTTTAAATGCAGAGCGATCAATCGGAAAGTTAGCATTTCCCCTGCAAATTTTTCTGTTAAATCGCGTGCCGCTTTCCGCCTATGCCTTAACAAAAAATCGCCGCCAGCCGCGGTTTGCAAAAAATATTTATTATGATTTATTATTACATGCACTGCTGGGGTATGCTTTTTTCATTCAACAATCAACATAGACTAAATTCTGTGACACAAAATATAATAGGGTAAACATTTTAATACAAAGGTTTTTTAGTAATTTTTGATTGTATTATAATTTAGGTGTGTAATTTAAAAAATCAATTAAGCTCATAACGAAAAAGAAGCAGAAACGGAACGGCGCCTATTCTACCTTGGCGCCGTGGGGCCTTGCCCCTCTGGCCCATCCGGTAGCTACGCCACTGCCTACGGGCTAGAATTACACAGATTTCAGGAGATTAACAACTACCCCCAAGTGCTTACCAATGTTTTTGATGCTGTAAAAAGAAGAATGAGAACATGTTTGGAAGTAGAAGGTGGACACGTCTCTCATTTAGCTTTTTTATAACTTTTAGGTTCTTTGCTGCATGTTTTTTTTTAAATTTTGTATTATGCAATGACAAGGACAATAATGTTATTTTTTCAGAAATAAAAACTTCAGAACTTGACAGTTTTATTTTTCATTCACCATTACTGGCGTGAAAATTTTCGCACACTCCTGAGATAATCGCACTTTATTTTTACCGACTACTACTGACTTCCGTTTTCTCTGACGGTTTTTAATTCCCTGGCAAACATTAAAAAGGAATAAAACACCGATGGCGCAAGTATTAATGGCATTCTAGATCAACAGATGGCATTATTATACATGCAGGGTTGCCACGGGTACCCATATAGCGCTAAATCTAACGATTTCTTCTAATCTGCCGAACTGTCGATCTAATGTTAGAATCTAGGGAGAAAAACAGTGTATTTGTTGATTTTAACTTGTGCTGTAAAGAAAAAAATATGTTTTGTCAAAAAATATTTTATTGTGGATACAATATAAAATACAGATGATATGATATATAAATAAAAAAGATTGTGTGAATTAACCTTAACAGCTATGTATACTTTCTTAGAGTAAAAACGACAACAAATGGAGACCCATGGTCATCTCGAATCCATCGACCAAGATGAGAATGGCCAGGAATATGCCTCAATGGGTGGTAAGTTATTATTCTTGTGTAAACTGAATTATATTTATCAGAAAAGAACCAAACGACATTTTAATAAAAATCGAGGCGTTGTCACAGCGGCAGCAGCTGATTTTTATCGGGCAAAAAGGGCTCACTAGACGACAAAATTGATAAAGATAATAATAATAAACACAATAATGAAGACAAAGACGAAACGAAAACATTTCCCACTATGGTAGTTCGTAAGTTGGCTGATGAGGGCGCAACTTCCTTAATTTGAATCGTAAATACTACAAAACGACGTAACCCATACAGAATATAATTTCGAGAAGACCCGAACCCATTCTTTAAGGTATGATAGTTTTTCAACATTTTTTTCAGTAAAATTCAGGCGCAGCCCGTGAAATTTTCAAGTTGTATATCTCTGTTGCTACTTATGGGACCCATGCCAAGTTCAGGTTTTTTAATAGTGGGCCTACTAGGAATGTTTTGGTAAAGAAAACAAATATTTTGTAATTTGCGAAAAAAAGTTGAATTTTTGAATTGACCCAACCCAACCCAACCTGGGAAAAAAATTAACACGCTTAGGGTATTTTATTTATTATTTTTCCTAAACAAATTTTACATCATTTTGCCGACAATTCTTAAATTTTGAGAGAAAAAAATGTGTTAGTAGGAAGTTATAGTCATTTGAATTTTTTAAACATAAAATATAATTTAAAAAAAAATTCAGATGACTATAACTTTCTACTAGCACATTTTTTTCTCTTAAAATTTAAGAATTGTCGACAAAATGATGCAAAATTTGTTTAGAAAAAATAATAAACAAAATACCTAAGCGTGTTAATTTTTTTCCCAGGTGGGTCAATTCAAAAATTCAACTTTTTTTTGCAAATTGCAAAATATTTTTTTTCTTTACCAAAACATTCCTAGTAGGCTTACTATTAAAAATCCTGAACTTGGCATGGGTCCAATAAGTAGCAACAGAGATATACCCTTAAAATTTCACGGGCCGCGCCTGAGACAACTAATGAAATGGGTAAGAATTTGTCACAACGTCAAAGAGTAAAATGTTCTATTTATTTTTGGATTAGGGGCCATATATCCGCTTGCCAAGTGTATTTAGAAAAATATATGATTCAGTAAAAATCGTTTTTATTTTACCTTTTCTGGTGGCAGAAGGGTATGCAGCTGGCTATTCATGAATATAACTTGCCATTGAACTAGTTTTACTCTATTAAGATGGTGGCAATTTTTCACATAATCTCAGAGTTTTTGCTGAAGAAATGTTGAAAAACCTTAAAAGCAGCTAATACTTGTACAGCTGGTCAAATATAGCTTTGCCTCTGAAAAATTTCATATTTGCGCGGACGAGGATGTGAGATAGCATTCGGATAACAGAAATGGCAATATTAAGCGACTTCTGCTTTAATTTAAAGCACCGTCCAACGGCAAAAATAAAATAATATAATATTGCTTTATAATATTAGGTTTCATTAAAATAAGATTTTCCTTCCTTTTAGCATAAATTAGTTTAAGACAGGTAGCAGTCAACAGCAATTTTACATTATTGCGTATTAATGGACAAAGCTATATCTGACAAGCTGTACCTAAGTTACGTTAAAAAAATGCAGATGAACCAAACGCTAATACACAGAAATATAAACAGCGTTGCGTAACTGGAAAGCAATTTTTCTCAATATTTTAATTCTGGCGTTTGGTTCCTTTCTGATAAGAATAGTCCAATGCAGGCTTTAGTTTTAGTCTACTTTTATCAGGGTTTTAAAGCTTGATTTCGTCTAAATTTAAGGAAGAAGTTGTGTGGAGATATGATATTTACTGTTTTTAAAGAACGATCTTTTATTTCCTATATTGGCTTTGTGATAATAAGGAGCATTACTGCATAAATCGTTTATGGAAATCATCACAAACCCAAAAAAAAAAAAAGATTTTAGCTAGAACTTTTTTTTACTTTTCGGTATAATTTATTAAAATTTAAAAACCAGCCCTAATTTTTAATATACTGTTTGCTTTTTAAGAATAGTATTTAGCCTCAATTACTACTATTTCTTACATCTTTAAATAAACAGAAAATATCACTAAGTATCTCGTTCTTAACGAAAAAAAAAGTCTCGTGAGAAAAACGCTGTTTCAAGAAATATGTAAATCTTAAATAATTAAGATTGCATACTAAACTCTTATTTTAAAATAAAGGAAATCTAGGAAATACTAAATTCGCGCCTTGTAGGGCTTTCTATTATTCCTAAAAATTAATACAATAAAATAGGTATTTATTTAGTGTTTTATGCCAAGGGAAGGGGGACAACGCTTTAATTCAGATAATTTTTGTAATTAAAATAAAAAATTATAATACAGAGGTGTCGTGTACCTTAAATAGTTTTTACCGAAGAGAAAAAAAATCTACCCAAAATTTTTACAATGATTATCAAATCATGTACAGGCTTGTAGTAAAAAACGAGAAAATTTATAAGAAATTACGATGTTAGGTTCAAAATAAATCATTCATTTTCGTATTGCTGGTAATTCACAGTTCCAGGATCTGAAATAACGTGTTGTCCCTCTAACCTAAAGGTACGTACAGACTTGAACTGTTCCGCGTCGCGAACCGTTAGCAAATGCGTTTTGAACACTGTACAAACTTTTCGGGGCGTGTCGTTTGACGACTTATCACGCCCATAAAAGCGTTCGTTACACCGTCCATTGGTCGATGGGACGCGACGCGGCGCGGCGCCCTTCAAATCTATACATACCTTAACACTATTCATGTTTTTTGTAACATTTGTTTTATATATAAAAAAAACGGTAATAACCACAAATCACGTCGCTTTTTGAGTAAAATTTCTAAGTTTGTAACGTAACTTTCGCCTTTCTTATATCTATACAAAACTGGATCCTTGTAATGGAATCAATAAATTATTTTTTAGCACTCATTCATTAAAAGTGACTCTATCTTTGGAGAATGTGTCAGTTTTAGTCCCTGAAGAATTAAAAATACTTTTAATCCCCGAAGGACTAAACCACCCCTTTAAAATGATTTAAAAACAACAAAATTCCAAAATATTATTTAACTTCCTTGGTGTTCACATTTTTATGAACTAACAAACCTGAGCAAAAATAGCTTACATTATATTTTTCACTTTTCGAATAAAATATTGTAATTTTAATGCAAACAAAAATGTGGAGTGCAAAAGCGTATAGCAGGGGATTAAAGAAATTTTTAATTCTTTGTAAAACTTCACCCTAGAGGAAGTAAAACACGCTTTAGGCCCTTGGTATGTATTGCATATGTTGGTACAACACCAAGAACCCATTCTTATGTTATTTGAGGTAGATGTTCAGTGACATGAGACAAATAAAGACTTTTGACATGCTTATGAAGTTTTTGGAACATGTTTTCTAGTTTTGTGATCATTTCACAATGCAACATGTCACTAAACACTAGATTGAAGCGACGGTGAAGGACAAAAACTTATTTTTTGAAAATGATGTTGCCTGACCTTAGGAAAGTTGTGGCTGGAAATTAGAAGTTTTTTGGAATTTTAATTTCAATTTTACGAATGTCTCCACCGCCACAAGATAAAGAAAAATGAAAACATATTTTTTATTTTTCTTTATCTTGTGGCGGTGGAGAGAACACTCGTAAAAGAAAAATTAAAATTCCAAAAAACTTCTATTTTCCAACCACAACTTCCCTAAGGTCAGGCAGCATCATTTTCAAAAAATAAAATTGTTGTCATATACCGTCGCTCCATCCTACTAAACACACTCATAAAAAATGGAGAATTTTTACTTATTTTGAGGCTGTCAGTTATCATGCACTAGTGACTAACTTATAATTATTATGCTTTTAATTTGTGACAAAACGTGAAAAAATTCGAAAAGTTCCACTAAGAAAGTCACTAGTTAAATAATAACCAACAAATCTTTCCAACTTATTTTTAGTCACAATTTTTCAACAATACTCAACATCATAGAGCAAATATCACATTTTTATTGATTGTAAATACATTTTTATTTTTATTACAATACTTTAGTATTCTGCTTTTATCTAAAAAAGAATACAGACATTATAATAGAAAAATTACCCAAAAAGAGAGAAACGAGAAGTTCTCGGTAAAATAATCTTAGAAAAATAGGTTCAAAAATCGAGCAGTCATAATCATGTGTTCATAGAAATAAATACAGATCCTGAATATTATTGTTCTGATTGCTAAAACCGGTATTTTTAGGAATAAGAGACCAGAAGACCTATTTAACGGCTTACCTCTTACTTCTTAAAAATACCTCTTTTAAATTATTACTTAAAGTCAAAAACAGATAAAAATATCAAAGTATAATAGCGGAATACTACAGAGAAATATGTAGTAGTCAAATATATACAAGCCATCATATATCGGTAAATATCAGGAGTTAAACTTAACCGAAAGAAAAATCTTAAGGGCTACGAATGTATAAAACCTAAATAATATTGATAAAAATATTCTAAATCTAAATAAAAAAAAAGGCCCGATTTTACCGGTCCGATTACAGGTATTATCCATGACCGGAAAAACCATACCTTGTAAAAGATGTCTGTAGGAGCGTTATTACATATAGAATACTAAGGAATCCTTAAATAAAGTTGCGTAATGTAAAAATTAATTGTAAATATTCAGTTCGGGGGGACAAAAATAATAAAAAATATAGATAAATGGTTTTTGGAAATGGTCATGCATTTGTATAAAGTTTATAATGGTTTTGTTTAATTTAAACTTATTTTTTAATGCTTAATGAGCAATAATAGTTTAAATAAACCAATAATACTCAAACTTGAAAAAACTGATATAAATACTTTCATGGAATTGACTGAGCTCTTTTTTAAAAACTTTTTCACATATCATCACTTGTGGAAAACACCTAGACCTCGTTTTCGTCCATAAAAACTTTCCTTACCACCCCTGTAAAAACTTTCAATGAACACCTTAATTTTAAGAATTTCAAGAAAAGTTATGGAATATCTATATTGATCCATAATTTATAAGTTTAAAAATCTTATTGCCATTTTCACACAAAATTCAACAAAAATTCTCACAGAGATGTTTCAACAGTAAAAAAATAAGTTTAAATAAAAAAGCTACAACTATTTTGTTTATATGGAGTTAGTGGTAGTCAAAATTTTACAAAAGAGCCAATAAAAAACGAAAACCATCTACTGTGGTAAAAGAATAAAAGCTTTGTTCTAAACCTAGTGATTCTCATATTCAGCAGATAAAATTCTAAAAATATTTAATATCTTTTAGAATACCCTTTCAGCGAAAACAGAGTGTCTGGTCCCATTTTGGTACCATTTTAAGTCATTGTAGGCATCAAAATCGGTACCGCAAAAATGAGATCAACACTGTACACTCTATATTAAAAATAATAAAATTTTAGTCTTGATTTGTATCATATACTAACTGGGTAGTGCTGACCTACTTAAATGTATAATAAAGGTCGACTTCCCTAAAAACCATGTAGTAATGTAACACTTTCTTACTTCTATTTATTCCCATTACTCTCTTGATCTTCCGTGTCTTGACTCTCTTCCTCACTCGAGTCTGACTCCTCTTGATCATCGTCATCATCGTCATTTTGTTCTTGGTCCATGTTTACATCATTTGAGCTCATACTATTGCCCTCTGATTTTGATTCCCTCAAAAGATCATCTTGTGTTGCTTCCTGGGAGTCACTTGTGCCACCATCATCTACCTTCCTCTTTTTCTTCTCGTGCTCTGTCTCATTCTCGCTCTCAGATTCACTGTAATCCTGCCCCTGAAGTACTGATATGTCTGGTGTTACATCGATGCTCTCAGAAGTTTCATTTTTCGAGTCACTGCCATTTTGTTCCTTTTGTTGTTCATCTTCCTTTTCTTCATCTGCATCAGGAAGGCCCTTGTACTTGCTCTTTCCTTGGACCTTGTACTTATACCCCACATCATCCCTTAAATGTAACTTTTTATGCAGCTGCATGTAAGATTGTGTTGAGAACTCCCTGTTGCAGATGTCACATTTAGCATTCTTCATCCCCTTAATAAAGTACTTTTTACGGTTCTTCTGATTGTGTTTTCTCACTCTGTGACGAAGTAACCCAGCAGAACTATTGAAAATTCTCTTACAAACATCACATACAAAGTCACCATTTTCATTTGGTTCTAGATTATGATCTGCAGGAGTTTCCTTGATAAGAGAGATGCTTAGAGCATCATTCTCAAATGAGGAATTTCCTGTAAAGTCTTTTAAGGTCAGGGAAGTGTTCTGTGAAGGCTCTGTGTCTGTTTTGTGCCGTTTTACACATGCCTGATAATCAGAACGGGTAACATGTTCTACATAACAATATTCACATTTAAAAGGAAGCTTGCCCAAGTGAAACTGTTTTAAATGTTGTTTCAGAAGTCTTATAGAGGGGAACGTTCTTTGGCATGACTCGCAGTTTATCTCCGTTTGATCGAAGGAGTTGGACAAAAAGTGACCTCCCGAGTAAAAATCTTCTTTTGGGAGTATAGGAACAAAGTTGCCACCTGCAGCTGCATTTGCATTTTCTCTACCGTTGAGTGTACTTGGAGAAGTACCATTTAGTCTCCCTTGTTTTGGGTCAATTTTTTGCTTTGTTATAACTTCATCCCAATCATTTTTGGACTCATCTTCGCTACTTGATGGGTCATCATGTTCCACGGACAGAAATGATGTAGGATCAATTTCTACACTCATTTCCTCAGCTTTAGACTCAGTTAAGAGTTGGCTAACATTAAGATTTTGTGTGTAATCCTTTGACTTTTTAGCTGTTTCACTCTTTTTCAGTGGTGGAGGATCCACTGCAGTTACCGGAATAAATTTTTGGAAGGTATTGTTGATATTTAAAAAGACATTTTGGTTTGTATCCTTGCTCTTTTGAGCGTTAACGTTTGTATTCTTACTAATAGTAGTGAGACTGGTCGTAGGTATGAGGTTCAAGAAAACATTTTGAAAAGTGTTAGCGTTACCTGTTGTTCCTTGGTTTTGTGATCCCACCAAGATTTTGACATACTTTTGGTTTGGAAGTAGCATGTAGGCACCACCTTGGGGCACGGGATTTTCGGATTTAACGGTACTTTGAGATTCATTTTTCTTTTGAGATTCCTTAACCAATTCGACGTAATTTTTCAAGACACCTGCCGATTGGACACATTGTTTTTTAAAGCTATAAGCTATATTCAGCCGCTTAATACACGGGTGGCACAACAAAGGCTTGAAAGTGGTCCATTCCTACAAACAAACAAAAATAGTACCCGGTTCCGGTTTTTAACAACAATAAAAACTTACCACTTCAGAAACACAAAGTTGCAATTTGCTCATCAACGTTTCGCTGGGCTCATTCTCGATGTGAGCCAAATCGATGAGATTTTTATCATATTTCAGACAGACACGACAGAAATTTGGTAACGAAAACATATTATACAAAATAAATCATGAGGTTCAACGAAATTTTTATTAAAAAACCTTAAACTGTCAAAGCTTTGTCAACCGATGCGCCATATTTGACCACCGTAAATAAAAAAACAACTGGAAATTAACCTGAAAATACATACTAGGGCTAGTAGATCTCTTTCTATCTCACTCCAATTCATTCGCTTTTACTCTAACATAACCGTCGGAGCAATTCAGTCCAAAAACCGATACTCTAAGTTCCCAAAATTCTGTCATTTGCTACCAACATAAGGCGCCCGATATTACTAGACCGGGCTAAATTTAAATTTGACCGCGCGAATTCTTGTCAGATTTATTTTAAGATTTCCAGCAAATTAGATTTTTCTTAAAAGTATTTTTGGATTTATAACCAATTCTGTAGGTAGATTTCTCTTAGCTTATGCTTCTAATGCTGCCGTCATAACGCAGAGGGTAGTAAGTATATATGGGTTTCCATATATACTTACTGCCCTCTTCGTTATGACGGCAGAATAAGAGTTTATATTTTAGAACAAAATGTGTTTTTAATTTTTAAATTCGGTCATGCGATTGATAACAGAAAGAACACGCAATACCAGATCTTTTAAAAATATGTTTGTTTTTTTACGTATTAAAAATTTCACATGAAAGATGATAAAAATAAGTCAACGTATTAGTTGTGAAATGAATTATATTTGGCGAATGCGCAGAGAACTTATAGTCCGGGCGCAGAAGGATTAAAATTAGATTATACTGTTAGTTTCGTTATCCATTTTCTAAAACTATTTTTAGAATAAAAGCGGTGCAAATGGCGTTCCTCCACCACCAGTGCCCCGTGAAGATGGTAATAAAGGGAAACATTCAAATCAAGACCCTGATTATGAAGTCATTGAATTTGGACAGTATTCAAATTCTCCTCTTGTTCAACCAAAAAATCCTGGGCAAGGTAAGGAAGAAAAACATCATAGTTTTTGTGGAATAACTTTCCAACTTTTCGCCTTTGTTCGTACGCGGCATCTTTTAGCAGTGGCGTACCAAAAGGGGGCGAAGCACAAGCAGTGGCGGCTGGTGAAATTTCAAAGTTATTGTATATCTCTGTTCGTACTTACGGGACCCGTACCAAATTTAGGGGTTTTAATAGTAAGCCCACTGGGAATGTTTTGGTAAAGAAAAAAACATTTTGTAATTTGGAAAAAAGTTAAATTTTTGCTGAGCCTCCCCTGGGAAGAAATGAACGCGTTTGTGTATTTTATTTTTTACATCATTTTCTCGAGAGCTTTTAAATTTTAAAAGAAAAAAATGTGTTACTAGAAACTATAGTCATTTGAATTTTTTTAAACATAAAATATAATTTTTAAAAAAAATCAAATGACTATAACTTTCTAGTAACTCATTTTTTTCTCTTAAAATTCAAACATTTTTGACAAAATGATGTAAAATTTGTTTAGAAAAAATAATAAATAAAATACCTAAACGTGTTCATTTTTTGCTCAGCAAAAATTCAATTATTTTCGCAAGTTACAAAATGTTTTTTTCTTTACCAAAACATTCCCAGTGGGCTTACTATTAAAACCCCTAAATTTGGCACGGGTCCTGTAAGTAGGAACAGAGATATACAAGTTTGTAATTTCACCAGCCGCCACTGGAGCGAAGGGGGGAGATCCCCCTCACCCTCTACTGGTCGGCACCCACCAGCACATGAACCTAATCGTGTTTTTTAGACTTTTTGTTTGTAGGAATTATTTTTCTGATAAAAAAAAAAAGGATTTTTTAGTTATAAAAAATGCCTATTTTGTTTCGTTTGTGATAACACTGAAGGCTTAAGTGGAGTAAAAAACATTTAGTACAAAAAGTAGCTCTTTATTGCTGCTCGAATAAGTAGATTGTAGATATTTCACACTCCGATATTTCAGTATTACCGTATGAGAAAGAGAAACTCGAAAATATAATATGGCGCCCATAAATAATTTCGCCCCCTCCGCTACGAATCCGGCTACGCCACTGTCTTTTAGTGTGTGTTGATTTTTTGGATTTATCTTGAGATTGTATATATTTTTGCATTATACCTATATATATTTTGAGTTTAGTTATAAATGAAATTTTAAAAATTTATTTTAGTATCAAAACTTGATATACATTGTCAACTGTGCGGATCATCCTCACCAATGGTCAGTGTCCGCTGCGAACAATGCAAACAGAATTTCTGCCTGTCTTGTGACGACATGTATCACAGACATCCCAAAAGGCAAAGTCATATACGAAGGGTAAGGATTTTTTTATATCGAATTCTTTACAGACTTAATTAAAAAAAAATTATAATTTTTTTTATAAAAAAAATATTTTTTAGAGAATAGAAGAAAAAGGATTCCACTCGATTAGACCCCCTCTGCCCCCAAAAGGAGAAAACCCCCAAGTACCTGTTCCTCCACCCCGCAGACGACGTTCCGGATCCGTAGGACCTTCCCCGTGCCCCTCTCCCACACCTACGAGACAAAATCAGGTAAAAAAGGAAAGATAGTTTTCTTATTTTAGTTATTTGTGAATAAAACTATTCATAAAATAATTAAGTATGTTTTTGGGAATAAAATCCTTTAGCCATTGCATAAAACTTTGCACAGACTGACAGAACTGCAGCATTAAATAATGTTTAAAGTTGGTGTTTTGATAACCATATAAACCATATAAATATATTTTGTGTGCTTACAACTGTGCTATCCCACAAATGGCACTACATTGTCAAAAGTAAAGATGCAATGTTGACTTTCCCAAACAGCACACGATATCCAATGGACGTCCATTTTAAAGCCATTAGAGGGTCAGGACATCCTTGGACCACTTACGGAAGTCATATGGATATCCATTTATGTAATGCCAGTGGACATGTACATTTGTACGTCCACTAGTAATCCAGAATATCCATGGTCCTGTAACGGAGGTCATATGGATATCTACTTATGTAATGCCAATGGTCATGTACATTTGTACGTCCATTGGTGATCCAGAATATCCATGGTCCTGTAACGGAGGTAATATGGATATCCATTTATGTAATGCCAATGGATATGTAAATTTGTACGTCCATTGGTAATCCAGAATATCCATGGTCCTGTACCGGAGGTCATATGAATATATATTTATGTAATGCCAATGGACATGTAAATTTGTACGTCCATTGGTAGTCCAGAATATCCATGGTCCTGTAACGGAGGTCATATGGATATACATTTATGTAATGCCAATGGACATGTAAATTTGCACGTCCATTGGTAATCCAGAATATCCATGGTCCTATAACGGAGGTCACATGGATGTTCATTTCTGTAAAGTCATTGGATATATGATTTTAGATGTACATTGGTAATCCAGAATATCCATGGTCCTGTAACGACGGTCACATGAAAGTTCATTTTTGTTAAGCCATTGCACATATGGTTTTTAGATGTCTATTGGTAATCCAGCATATCCATGGTCCTGTAACGGAGGCCACATGAATATTCATTTTTTAAAGCCATTGGATATATGGTTTCAGATGTCTATTGGTAATCCAGAGATGTATCAGATATCATATTATATAGTTGTTCATTTTTGTAAAGTCATTGGACATATGGTTTTAGATGTTCATTGGTAATCCAGAATATCCATGGTCCTGTAACGAAGGTCACATGGGTGTTAATTTTTGTGAAGCCATTGGTCATAGAGGTTTTTAATCTCTACTTATAATCCAGAATACCCATGGCTTTGTAACGGGGGTCACATGGATGTATATTTTTGTAAATCTATTAGATCGACGGTTTAAGGTGTCTATTTTGATAATTCACATTGGCAATTTTTCATTGGATGTCCATTCGGAACATTCAATGGACCTCATGTCCAGGATGGACTTGGACGTCCTATATAGATAAAATAATTTCTGAAAATTGTATATTCCAATGGACATCCTTAAGGAACAGCCTATGGATGTTGTGCTAGAGGATATTCAATGGACATCCTAAAGGAACATCCAGCGGATGTCATAATTTGTGACACTTGTATCATCAATTGGACATTCATTGGACCAAACATGAACCAAATTTCGACATCCTCTGGACGTGCTTTGGACAGTTTTCGGACTTCCATAGGATATACATAAGATGTCAGTGTGCTGTTTGGGTTGTTGCCATAGTTATTGTTTTATACAAATTGTGACTACTTTTCAGTGGCGGCTCGTGACTTTTTTATTTGGGGGGGCACAAATACAAATCAATAAATAATAACTACTTAAAAAAATTATAAAACAGTCTTTTGTAATAAATATTGCACTGAGTTTATTTCTGATTCCATTTTTTGGAAACGGCGGATCGGGAAAACCCAAAAGTAAGAACAAAACAAAATACACAGTACTAGAATTACTAGTAATACTATGCACTAATGCATTACTAATAAATTAATAAACTATTTAAATAAAAATAATATCCCTCAACTGATCACAAAAAAAAATTATTAGGCCCTCACGTGTTAATATATGAAGAAAACTAAACATAAAATTGTGCAATAAGCTGTCGCCCGCCGCGCCAAGGACAACGCCGCTTGAAATCCAAACAATAAACAAGTGCTAGGAGACACGAAATATTGTGCCCATCGAGATGCCGATAGCACGCGATTTTAACCCTAATTCTCCAATACATAGACCGGCGTCGCCACCAAAATTGATGATGAAATTGGGACAAATCTGCTGTGTCCCCGGAGATAAGTTTTGATCGCCGGCGGTCGCGGTCGCCGTGGTGTGACATGCAAGGAAAGAGGGATTGAGGCGCGGCGGTGATTATTACTTTTTGACTTTTGATAAAATATTTATATTTGTCAAAAATCTAGAGTGGGCACGTGCCCTTGTGCCCTTTAGGACCAGCCGCCACTGCTACTTTTATAAATAAGTTATTAAACCTCTAATTTGAAAAATCGTAAATTTATTTTACAGCATGTTTACCATAAATGTTTCCAAGCATGCTTTAATAAGAATGCGATTGTAATTTTTTGTATTTTATACCTACTGTACCCGTAATATTTGGTAGTATTTGGTTAATAAAAAGTGTGTCTCTAAATTCAAACCTGTACCTTGCCACGGCACATCTAGTTTTTAGTCCATATGCTTCTGTTATTTTACATTTTTTTCCTATTTCTATATCATAATAATATGAAATCTATGATCATAATATCAAATTTATCTGTTTTTTAAAAGTAATTTTCTAATATCTTAGATTTTTTTGCATTTCTGTCAATTTTCCCCAGCTGTATTAAAAACGGGAAGCGATAAATTAAACCTTCTTTAGGTTGGGTCATCGTGTACAATGCCGCGGAAAGACAACACCTTTAGTTTAAAAGAAAAAATGAATAGCCTGAGGAGGGGTCTTACTTTGGGCAATCGACCTTTACCCCCAACACCTCCTGGTAGCTCCACCGGAATACCAAGTTATCCACGTAAGTAGACCAAATATAATTATCATAAAGTTTCAACCACATTACGCGAATCTTCTTTTTAATTTTTTATTCAAAATTTTGTCAAAATAATAATAATAGAAAGGATACAATACGAATGCAGATCGAAATACAAATATTCAGTTTCTACATAATACATATACTTGATGAACCTTAATTTTTCAGCTTCGAGGTCGAATTCTCAAGTTTCTCAAGATGATTTTCGGCAATTTCAAGTGGCAAGCCCTAGCCCATCTCTTCAGGAGAGGTACAGACGTCATCAGCTAGCCATGAGGGGCACAACACCTAATTTGCCAAGTACAGTAGCTGAGTTTGACCAGGTAAAGACATAAACTAATAATTTTTCTTCTCCGGCAAGGGCCCCTTGTAGAGTGTTCTCTAATTGGCAGGGCTAGGGTTGGGGGATGTTTAAAACGCCCTTGGATTACCGAACTTAATTACTTTTACTCATGAATGCACAAGTCAATACTTTTCTTAATAAGCGACTAACCAAAAAAACATTTAATTTTCTCATTCTCATGACAGGAATACAAAACAATTATTTTTGCTTGATGTAGATTTTTTTTCTAGCCTTCCAATAGAGATCCAAGATACCCTGACTGGGAACAAGACCAATGGGGCTACCGGAATCGAACTGGTAGTGTTTCGGGGTCTGATTCAGGATCC
This sequence comes from Philopedon plagiatum, assembly GCA_963971165.1. Taxonomy (NCBI): domain Eukaryota; kingdom Metazoa; phylum Arthropoda; class Insecta; order Coleoptera; family Curculionidae; genus Philopedon; species Philopedon plagiatum. Next base: position 3,313,637 of record OZ020189.1, read on the forward strand.
AGATTAACTCGCAAGTTAAGCAACACATCTTGCCCACCTCCCAGTCGGGCCTTACCCCATAGCACTTCAGTATTTGATCTGAACAACCCTATGGTACACCACCATCATCATGGATTCATGCCTGTTTCCCAAGTAAGACAAAATATATTAACTCGATATTTCTTGTTTATTTTGTTAATCTCCACATAATTTTTTAGTCTCATTCAATTGCTCAACTCAACTACCCCATGCCTTGTTGCCAGAACGCATGGATGGAGCAGCAACAGCAGCCATTTTGCTGCGACCCATCACATGGCAGCAATATGAGTCTTAATATGCCTGGAGGATACCCAGGAAACCCTATGTGGATGGGCACTTGGCATGGACCCTCACCTGGGGTGTATCCTTGTGGAATGCCTCCAACTCATGGAAGGTAAATTATTTAAGAATATTTTGAAGCATTTCAAAAAAAAGCAGCGAAGGAAGTCAGAGGGATATTTGGAGCAATGAACAATAAAAGTGTTGCTATAACGTTGCGAATTCCTCTACGACACTATTATTAGTAAATGTATACCTTTTATATACGCTCCCAAATCTTTCACGTTTCCAAATGTTCTTTTATATTCTGAAATGTCCTCTCATATTCCCAAATTACCTCTCATATTTCTAAATGTTTCATAGGTTCAAATATCCTTTCGAATTAGCAGATGTTTATATTTCCAAATGTTCTTTCATGTTTCCTAATTTTCTTTTATATTTTGAAATGTTATCCAAATGTTCTTTTATGTTAATATCTTATCTTTTTCAGGCCATGTTCTCACTCGCGACCAGCATCACCAACCCACAGCGTCAAATCTCGCAAATCAACCCTCAGTAAAAAATCTCGTCGAAAATACCAAGACGAGACTTCAGATGAGGATCTTGACGATCGACGCTCCGCTTTCAGTCATACTGACGCCAGAAGTGAGAGACGGTCTCTCGGTAGATACGTTGTAAGAGAGAGGCCATTAAGAGATGCTTCCTCACTGCCTAAAGAGGCTTTAAAAAGAAATATCAGCAGCAAAAATAGCGACAGGCTTGAAAGAGGTTCTGTTGGAGGTAGAAGTAGAGTTAGCATAGCAGAGTCGTCTAGTGGAGAGACCGACGATGAACAGTCTGATAGCCCAAAGGATGATCTGAAGGAATTTGAGGAGGAAGACGAATTTTCCTCCTCAAATAAGGAGGAAGTGGATCGGCAAGTACCATCGGCATCATGGAGCTGCGAGCATTGTACTTTTGTAAACGAACCAGGTACCAGAGTGTGCTCAGTCTGTTGCAAAACCCCGACCACCAAAGTAAAGCTTGTAAAAGCCAGCGCTTCTAACCCCAAGAAGAGTGTTGCAGAAAGCGCAGTATCTTCCAAAAAACCTCCTGTAGGTCGACCTACAAATAATACACTCACAAAATTAAAAGAGAAAGATAAAGATAAGGTTTTGCAAAGCTTAAGCTCCGACGATTACAGCAAAGACTACAGCGAAACCGAATCCCTGCAAAACAGACTTGAAAAACTGAACATCAGCAGCTCGGGGGAGGAAAAGAAGAGTCCAGAACCGAAAAGTAAAGGTAGGCCTATCAGAAAAATCAGTTTTTGGCCTGGGACTAAGTTTACCGCTTCGTTTTACAAAAGCAAATAATTAGTTTAACAAGAACTAAGTGGTGCCCTTTTTTTGTAAGTGTAGTGTTGTGCTGTGTCGCTTTTATTAATATTGTCATTAGTGCATGGTGCCTATTAGTGTAGTGTCTTTTTATTGTTGTGTAGTTGTGTAACAATAGAGAAATAAAAACCGTACCTTAATTTGCAGAAAAAGAAGATATGTCTATACAAATAACCTCAAGTGAACAGACCGATAGTTATGAAAATGGGGCTATACAAAATGACGCAAGTGCTTCCGTAAAGAGTAATAATACTCAAGATTCGGTAAAATCAAACATTACAAATTCAAATCAAGATTCGAAAGTGTCTACAGGATGTGGTTCCTCTCCGCCAAGGGAAACAGCAAATGAGAAACATAATACTATACAGAGTGAAAGAAAACTAGCAACTGCCAGTACAGGGACTTCGCCGCCACCTCAACATATGTCCACCCAGGTAAAGAAGTATATGTAAATTTTTGGAAAAAAAATTGATGATGAATAATGATGAGTTTACTTAAGATGAAGAGTATATTTCTTCTCAGCGAGCATTATTTTCGCAGACCTACGAGGAGCTACCCCGACAGGACACTCAGAACCCTGTGCTTAAAAGTCCGAAGTCAACTAGAGCTAGATCTGCCAGTAGAGGTAGCAGGCAGATGGAATTGAAGCGGTCACAATCTATGCATACGCCGTCATCGAGACGAGGTTCAGAATGGTCGTTGCATAGGTCATCAAGCCGTCAAAGTTTCACTACTGATTCTCAAGTAAGTAGATAAGAATCAGTGATGTGCAGTGACAATTATAAAGGGGAAAGCGATCCATAGATTCATTAAAATGTTTCTTTAAGGTTTCAACGTATTTTTTTAAAAATTCTAAGAGGTCGATGTAATTTCTTCGATTGGTGGACCCACTTGCTTCCTTATGGCCCCTGAAACTTAATTCATGCTCTCCCAGAAAACAAGTAGCATCTATTAGACGTTTTAAAACATCCCTATTTTTCTTGACTCGTTCCTTATGAAGTTTGATACTAATTTTTAATTGTATACAGCAAGCATGTTGTTTGGTCATAAAAAGAAGGTTTTAAATGTGTTAAGGGATTTCACGTCATTCTGTATGTTTTTAGGTACCCGAATCCATTCTTAACTCAAAAACCACTTTTTGACACACTAGGTCCGTTTTATCAGAGACGGCCACAAATAGTTAAACATTCTTTGAACGCGAACATACTTTATTTCTTAATCATTTCATTTTGTGTTGCAAAATTATTTTGAGTGTTCCTTTTTGTACTTATAAATATAATTAATTTTTAAATATTTTTAAAAATTGACTTTCCTTCAATTAATGTTTACACTGCTTTATACCCTTAAATAAGTGCTTATAGACCGTGTCACTACACAACGTTAAAATAGTTTTACCTAAAATAGGAGATGGTTGGCCAGTAGTACATTGATGCATTTACTGCCGGCACCCGGTGATAAGCGTGTATTTGCCTAGGTCGCTGCATGGGTTTTTGTCTGTAGTTTTTATGGACATTTTCACTCGAAATCTGGAGTGATACTTTTTTTACGAAAATAATTGTTTCATACATCGTTTTAACCGCACTTTCTTGCAAGCAACTAAAAAAACTATGAAACAAGAAGTATATTAAAAATAGATAAAGACAGAAATGAAATTTATCAAAGACTTTTTCTGTGTCGCTTTTTTAGAGTTTACCCGGTAGTAGAGAACCAAGCCCTTTGCCTTTTGACTACGAGGAAGCGTACTTCGAAAAACACTCTGCGAGACAGAGAAAACCTTCGACTAATCCTCGGTTAACTAACAGCATAATGGACCTTAGACGACCAGAGCTCTACCATAGAAGACCTAGTCATCAAGACGTTGGATATTACAGGGTGAACTTTTAACTTATTTATTTACGAAATTATATGATTAGTTAATTCTAAGCCTTGGTTAAAAGTAAAAAGGCAGATTATCCATATACAGAAACGTAGTATTATTGATAAGTTTGTATCACAAAAGGTTTTGAATTTAGAGATACACATATCACAGAACAGGAGTAGTGTAGTAAAGATATAGAGTATATTGGAGGTGGTAGTATTTTTAATTCGTATTTTATACCATAGTGAACGAAGTAGAAAAACAATATTTGTTGGAATTGAAGCTATTTGAAAACATGCATGCCCAAAACTGGAATGAAAGTTAACTGTAGTAGTTATGCATCTTTATTTGACCATTATTAACACATTTTGTAACAATTTATTGGAAAGCTACGTCGCCATTAAGTTTAAATTATAATTTATTTAAATAGAATTCTACTCGTATAATTTGTTTTTCTGCAATGAGTAATTAAAACGTTTCCTTATTGTTTTTTAAACGCGTCATAACGAAGTCCCAACCGAAATTTAGCATCTACAAGTTCTTGCCCGTAAATATTTACTGTTTCCCAAATTTTCAAATATTTTTTTAACAGATTCCTAATCTTGAGATGTATGCTGTATATTGTTCATAATTTTGAGAAATGCGTGTTTCTAGACCTTAAAATTTTCGGACTTCTTCGGACGGAAGCAACCCGACATGCTTTGCGGTGAGAACAGGTATCGGAAGTTTATTTTTACTTTTCCGGACTTAAAATATGACGCTTCTCGCGTGTGGTGTTTGGTGTGCAATAGGGACCTATTGCCTTGGAAACGATCACAGTGCCAAAAACATGTTAACAGTGTAAATCATAAATTCAAAAAAGAACCAAAAACTCTTGAATTGATACTAGATTTGATATTTATGATGAGTACTTGTAATATGCGTTTTTATACAGTACACAAAAAAACGTTTCGTAATTTTTGGGCAAAATATAATCCCGACTGAAAATTGCCATGCGAAGCAGCATTGCGAAATTATTGACCACGTTTACGCGAACGAACGGAAAAAAATTAACGGGCAACAACAATTATGTGACCTTGAAACAAGCATCGTACACCTGGTTATCAACAAGCACAGAAACGGCTGCTCTCAAACATCCCAATAATATCTTAAGGTCAACGACCACTTCGACCAATGACCTGCCAGATTCAAGGTCAAATAATAATTACACACCAAGGTCGACCCTACTCCGCATGCGGAGACTCAGGGCCGGTCAACCTTTACTACTAGCAATAAACAAATAAAGTAATGGCAATGCCGAAAGATTTGTTTAGTTTTAGTTGGTTTCAGGTGGGTTCAGATTTAGTCGGGTTTGATTGGGCCTGCTCAGTTTTAATCGGTTTTGGGTTGCTTAAGCAGCGATTTTCTACAAATTCGCTGGTCGCTGGTAGTCGCTACCGGGTAGCGGCTACCAAGTCGCCAAGCCATCGCCAATGTAATTTCTGGAGGTTGTTATTACTACCGAAGACCGTTCGCTGATTGTCAGACGTTTACCTCGTCCGAGAGCAGAGCAACGTCCGATTCGCGACGAAAAAGTTTGTTTTAATATCATTTTTGATAAGAGTCAATACATAATTAGACTAATATCGTGAAAGTTGAAAAAATTCTTTAAATTTCGTTTCATCCTCTTTCAGATGGGTTTGTATTAAAATTGTTAGAAATCCTTCTGTCTGTCTATTTTTAAACATTACCAATTTTTTCTTCCTGCGTTTCTCATTTTCTAGTGTCAAAAGTAAAAGCAGATTTTCCTCTACAGCTTGGTAATGTAATATCATTAAAATAACGCTCTTTCTACTTATATTTTTTTCCTAAAATACAAGAAAATACACTGTTGTAGGAGAACACACATGGACTCGGCAGCTACCCGGTAGCGACTACCAGCGAACAGCGAATTTGTAGGAAAACGCTGCTTGTGGTTAAATTTTAAATTATGTAAGGTTTTGCTGATAAACTTCGTTTCAAAATATACCGATGACCTATTGACGGCAATAGAAGTTACAGGACAAAATAGCATTCTACAAAGCCCTAAACAAATAATATACCTCAGAGGTGGCAGAGTTGGACTTGCTTCAATTTTAGCTAAGAAACTAGTGCACAAAAGATTTTATTGCAGCATAGATCAACGGTATATTTTGAAACGAACTATACGAAAAATTTTGGAGAACACATTTTTCGAAAATAGATGTTATTTTTATATTTAAGTAGAACTGGTAACGGATATTATGTTCCTTTTAAGAAATTTTTAAACACTCTTTGGGTGCTATGTACCTAGATAGAAATAAAAAAGTCAAGGTAAAAAACCAACGAAATTTCTCCTAAGGTATCATTCTCTGACTGCGGTTTATTGTTTTATAAATATAAAACATAGTTTCTCTCCTTTATTCCCTAATACGTTTCGTCGTTTTAGATGGATCATCTGGAGCCTCTAAGTCACCGAAACCGAACCGAATCGTTGCATCCCGAATATTTTGACACCGGTTTTGAACGGCGAGACTCTTATAAGAATCAAGGAATGGAGTTAGTTAAACTATTAAGAGTACGTATTTCCAAAAAAAAAAAACACAAAAAATGAACTATATTTATTCCTTTTGACTATATCCCACGCAGGGTATAACGATATTTCCTGGTCCTGCCTTTGTTGCTAATAAACGGTTGGGCTGAGTCTTCGGAAAGTCGTGCAGTGACCACACCTTCTTGTTAATATTTTCTATCCTTTTTTAGGAAGCTGAACAGCATAAATACACTGCTGACGAAGTCCAGGCTGCCATTTTACATTGTAAAGTAAGTATATTGAACTTATCAAAAATCTCAATTAGCTTTAGACCTGGTAGTACCTGGAGTGCCACGAAACTTGCCCAGTTTACTGCTTCTAGGACAGTAATGTTTACTATAACAGAAAAAGTTAATCAAACAATATTTTGATTTGATTGACATGCTTTCAAAGGAGCAATTTCTCAAAAAACACTTAATTTGATCCCCTACGTCTTCCCAATGCGACCTACTTTGAAGCTTTGTTCTATACTAAAATAACTGTTATTTTTCCAGGATATGAACCCCATCGATTGGCTAAAAGAACACTGGGATGCAATGGTAGCCACAGTTCAAACCCTGGCCACCCAAATGGGCCGTGAAGGACCCATGAACATAGTTGGTACTGTATCGGAAAAGGAGGCGAGAGACGCCCTAAGAACGCACAAGGGTGAACTATGGCCTGCTGTTCAGGACTGCGTGGACCAAAGACAGAGAAAAGTAAGTAAATATTCCTATATTGCATTTCTTTTTCTTTTTGGAGTATTTGCATTTTGCCATTCCCTCAACATTCAATTCTGTTAGATCGTCTAAATGGTCCTTCTTTCTTTGACTCGATTCAGCATTTCCTCATTTATGACACTATACCCAACTTATCTTCATCCGTTTTACCGTTTTTCTTCCTTTCTTAGTGTCCAAGCTTTAAACCCCTATGAGCTAACGCTCTACACGTGTGATTTTAGGAAACGCTGCCTAATTCCTATACCCAAGTTGCTTGTTAGCTGGCTCCTCTTTGCTTGCATCATTTTGCTCCTAACCTCATATTTGCTGCTTGGGTATCTTTTACTACGATGCTGCCTGGGAACCATCCAATTTAAAATAAGCGAGAAAATCGATGTTTTCTATATATTTTTTATTCGATGCTCAATTATTTTGCTGATAAGAAATATGAATGATCCATAAAAATCCCCAAAACTTTCATATTTAATATTTTTTACCATCTTTAAAAATAAAAAAGTTATAAGGCCTGTTCACTTTTATTTGGATATCCCTGTACATAACTGATAATGTAAATGTGTGTTTTAGTACGCTGACCTAGCAAGCCGTGGCGACTTCTCTAGAGAAGACATAATAACAGTACTAACAGCACATCACGGTGACTTAGAGGCTGCTTACAACGAACTAAGCAAAACCCAAATAAAACCTTTTTTAATGAGAATCTGGGGGCCGCCGTCGGGAATTGAAAACGAGGCAGGTAACGAGGGGGCTTCGTTGCAGAGATTCAGGGGTGAAGGTACGTATAATGTTAATAATAAATTATCAGATATATAACTATCTATTTCTTTCATCCCTAGATGTATTAACGGAGGACGAGAAACAGTTAAAAAAAGAATCTGAAGCGGTAAGTTACGATTCAAATCATTCAAAAGTAAAAACTGATAAATCTTCCCGTCCGAATGTAAGTACCCCCTCTAGCCCCTCGGATTTAAAAAAAACCCAAAATTTTAACGAACCGGCCGTAGAAGATAGTAGAAATAGTATGCTTAACTCCTTAGATTCTTTAGAAAACGAAATATTAAGAAACATTCAAGATATCAATCAGTTAGATCGAGAATTAGCTCTTAAAAATCAAGATATTCCCGATAATCCCGAAAGTTTTACAAATTCAACTGCTCTTGCATCGACTGAGACCAACATCAACCAAACTAAAGAACCAGCAACACCATCAAACCCAGACAACTCTAAAGAATCTCTAAAATCTACAATGCAAACTGTAGAAATCCAAAGCTACCCAACTGCGCCCATTTTTACCGATCCGCAAACACCTCAAAGTCCAAAAGTTTATGTGGAAAAGAGTAGCACTGTTATACAAGTTGTAGACACTGTAGGTATGGATACTGCTAGCCTACAGAAACATGATAGCCCTGACTCGGAATCTTCTAGTTCTAGTGAAGAAAATGCTGTTGGAGATGAGCAGTTTGTTGATGCCCTTGATGACACTAATCCAGTTATAAATCAGAATAGTAGTCTTAGTCAAAACGAGAATTCTAGTCATTATGTAGTGAATATTAAAAGCTCAGACACTGAATTAGAAAATCCTGGCGAGTCTGGTAATTTACAAAGAAGTGAATATAACTTAAAAACACAGGGTATTACTTCAGAGCAAGCAAGTAATGAAACTCTTAAGCAAGTAGATAATACTAACAATAGCCATCAAAATCAGAGGAACAGTCAAGATAATAAAAAAGTAATAAAGAATAAGAACGATACTGAAGCAATGTCTAGTAGTAACATTGAAACTAGGACAACTGATGGTAATCGTAGTCAAAGTGTTCAAGAAGCACTAGGAAATAGTCATAGTTCTACAGCTTTTATTAGCCCTGAAGAGAACACAATGGATAAAAAAACGCCTGCTAGAAAAATAAGCGTTAGTACACTCAATATACAGTTAGTCGAATCAAAACCGGTGGGCGAAAGTCTTGGAACTGAGAAAATGCAAGAAAGTACTGCACAAATTATCCTAAAGACTAATGGAAAGGAATTAAAACAACAAAATCAATTAGACAAGGTGAATGCCATTAATTTCGCAAATGATCAAGAAGACACTGAAGCTATTGAGGAAGATTCCAAAACAAGGCAAAAAATTGAGAACCACAACGCAAGTACTAAAGATGAGTCTAATGATACAAGTGTTGAGGAAAACATACAAGACGGTCACATTTTAGATCCTGAAGTTTCAGATGGACAACAAAATTTTGAAAATTCCATGCAGATAGATCTAGAGAAAACGGTGACAGTTAATAGCAAAACCCTGAAAGTTATGAAAGATCCTATTCCAGAAAACAGAAGTCTTGGGAATGAAGAGGAACATAACAGTTTGGAGAATGAAATAAATAATGATAGCCTTAAAAATAAAGATGATTTGGGGTTTATCAGTAATGATCCTGAAATCCTAGATAATATAAGAGATATTGATGGTGAAAGAAATGAGGAATCTTTTGAAGAAAAAGATAATACAAGGGCAGATAAAGAAGCGCGTGCTGTAGTTGAAAATAAGGAAGCAGAAATTACTGATAAGAGAAGAAACGAACCCACAGATGCTGGTAGCATTAAAAAGATAAAACATGTCGAAAAAGAGAAGTTGCCATCACCTGTACGAGATATTGTAGCCGAAGAGCTTGAAGCTATTTTAATTCAAAACGAAAACAACGATTCGGAATCCCTTGAAGCAGTACCCACTAATTTGGATAATATATCCGTTCTTAGAAATCACAATGTCGTGAAAAGCAATGAAACTGATAAAAACAGTAACGTAGAGGAAAATCTAGACGAGAAGTTGTTGGAAGAAAACACACAAGCAGTAGAAACTAAGGAGTCAAAAGAAAATTTGCCTCCCAGTGGGGCCAAACCAAGAAATATGAATAAAAAGCAGAGGAAATCAAATAAGAAGGCACGGCAAAGGGCAGAAAGGAAAACTGGCTTAAAAAAACAGAGTTCTTCTAGCACCACTGAATCAAATAGTGACGCACCAGAAAACATCGATGGTAACAGTAAAAAATCCAGCGCCTTGAATGAAATTGTACAGAATACTATTGCCACTTCTGAAGTTTCACCTTTGGGGTATCCAGAACAGGTTAAAAGCGGATCAGCGAGTCACAAGATTGAGAGGACTAGGCCTCTAAAAAAATCGGATAGCAAAAAGTACAGCAAATATAAGAATATGCCAATTAAAGAAGTCCTAGATTCGCCTATAGAGGAAAAACCAGAAATTGTGCTTGTCACTAATAGTACGAAAGAAAATGATGACAATATTGTTCCCACCCATATTGAAGCAACACCACTGGAAACGAAAGATACAAAAGTAGTTGAATCTATTAATTCCTTGCCGAATGAAGTTGATGTGCTAGAGCAAGAGAAGCCTGAAATAAAACCCATAACGTCAACCAAGATTCAGATGGCTCAAAACAATCAGAGTACAGTATTAGGAGCTAAAAAAAGACCATCTAGAATACCGATTTTGTCAAGGCAAAACTCAATTTCTAAAGAACCCAAGTCACCTAATACAACTGCAAGTAAAATACCTGTAAGAATGCCCAGTCCTCCAAAGGATCAAAAAGAAAAATGCACCGAAAAAGATACGGTAAAAATACCGATACATGAAGTTAAGGATAGTGCTCCAATACAAAATGGAGCAGTGAAAAGTAGTGAAGATGATAATAAACAAGAAGGTATAGATGCAGTTGAAACGGTTGAACTTGATAATGAAGAATCAGATGCACTTAAATCCTTAGAAACTGAAAAAGGACATGAGATTAAGAAAAAACCTGATAGAGTTAATGCCAAACAATCAAAAAGTCTATCTCCTAAGCCAATAGAAAGAGAAAAACCAAGCACATCCAGGTCTTTTGAACAAAGAAGAAGCCTGTCTAGAAAATCTTCATTTCAATCTAATAAAAGTGATGATATAGCGCACGAGATGTCAAGCTCAGTCCAAGCTGTGAAGAATATAAATATGAACTTAAATAAGAAGATCGCCCAACCTTCTTTTAAAAGTTCTTTGGATTCCAATACTAGTTCCAAGAAAATGTCTTACACAAAGAGCTTAGATAACGATAGTGATAGTTCGGTTTCCGATAGTAACATTGAAGAGCTTCTAGATCCCAGTACAGATGACGATCTTGATGATTTCCAAGATGATTTCGACGAAGTAAATGAAGAAATGTTAAGAAGTGATTCAGAAGAGTATGAGAACTTCGAAGAAAGCAAGTTAAAGATGGCTGAAGAGTTAAATATTAACTTGAACGAGATTAGTCAAAGAGTCACGCAACTTACATCAAATCTGGATGGCAAAAATAAATCTGGTGCTTCAACAAACCTTAATAATAGATATTCTATAGAAGAAACCTGTGAATCGGATGAATATGATTCAGTGGATGAAGAAGATATTGAATTAGATGAGCCTAAGAGTAGTATAGATGATCGGGGAGAATATATTGATGATGAGTTGGAAACTGATGATTTTGGGGAAAATGAGTTTAAAGTTGGAAGGAAGCAGCCGACTGAGGTAGAGATTATGGAGGTGAGAGTATGTAGTTTAGATTATGCTATGGCATCAATACGTTTAGTTTAGAATTGTAATTGTTATAAGTCGATAGAGGTAAACATTTTAAGGGTTTTCTTTATAAAAATGTTAATTTTTACTGCTTCTCAAATTTTTAGAGACAAGCCAGACGACTTTTAGCAGAGGGTCAAGTAAAGACTTATCAACAAGCAGAACTAGCAGTAAACCTTATGTCCCTTAACTATTCTGCTGAAGAGGCTTTGGCAGTGGTTCAGGACTGCAGCACTTTGGATGCTGCTTTGACCTATTTGCAGCAGGATTGTGAACTTTGTGCTGGAAAATACCCTATGAACAAAGTATATAAATGAAGAAAATTTTGGGTAAATTATTAATGCTGTTGTATTTTCCTAGATTATATCCATGTTAAAATGTACACACCGTTGCTGTCAGGAATGTGCCCAAAACTATTTTACTGTGCAGATCACAGACAGAAGTATCATGGATTGTAATTGTCCATTTTGCAAAGCTCCCGAATTAAGGTAAACATATGCTGTTACTCTATAAAGTAGGTGCATTTTTGAGACAGAAAAAATCTGAAGATGTGCATTTAAAGTCGAAACGTTGGTAAAAATTGGACCTAGTCTAACAAGGATTTATTTTATGTAGGTACGTACTTTTTGTATTTTGTAATTCTGATTTTTTGCAGTCACACTTCAGCTACAGAAGATGAAATATCAGACTATTTCGGTAACTTGGACATTCTTCTAAAAGGAATTTTGGAACCTCCAGTTCATGAGCTATTCCAACAAAAATTGCGAGATAGGACACTTATGCAAGATCCAAATTTTAAGTGGTGCGTTAAGGTGGGTATTTTCTGTATTAATTAATAATTTCCTGAATTATTTTCCTGTGACTCTGTTTTGTCCTAGCTTTATATGGAGTCTAATAAGTTATACATTTTTGGAATCTCCAGAAAATTTGCTGCCAAATAAAGCACCATTATGTTTTCGCTCCATACATAATCGCACGTCTGACCACGACTTTTATAACACAAGTTATATTTTACAGTGTTCATCCGGGTTTATTGCTCATCCAAGACAAAAGAGACTCATCTGCCCTGACTGTAAGTCTGTTACATGTGCGCTTTGTAGACGACCGGTAAGTACTAATTAAAGATAGATATAAGTTCCTAATAAACAAGGAATAAAATCCTCCTTAACCTCCAAAATAAAACTGAGTTCATTGTTGTCCTATTCTTCAGTGGGAGAAACAACATGAAGGCATTTCCTGTGAAGCATTCGCCGAATGGAAGGACGGCAATGATCCTGAAAATCAGGCAACGGCAGTGGCCAAGCATTTAGCAGAAAACGGTATCGACTGTCCACAATGTAAATTTAGGTGAGGACTAAAAACTTAGTAGAAATTAGAAAAAAAAATCTAATTAAAAGATCCCGATTACAGAAAAACTTTTTGAAAATAATGCATTTTTACAGATTTTTGTGCAAAACTGTTTACGGATTTCTGGACAGGAGATTTTCATTTTTAGATATTCTCTAGCCAAAGGGGGCTGCATGCACTTCACCTGTACCCAATGCAAGCACGAATTTTGCTGCGGTTGTGGCAAACCTTTCTTGATGGGGGCCAAATGTGGCCTCAGCCAGTACTGCGCCAAATTAGGGCTACACGCACACCATCCTAGAAATTGTCTGTTTTATCTGAGAGATAAGGAATTGCACGAATTACAAAAACTATTAAAGGTAAAAAATAATTTTTAGAACTTAGAAATAAATTAATGGTACAAGACTTGTCTGATTCTTACACTTGTTAATTTAAAGCCTTGATTGTCAAATCATACCGGTCCTGGTTATGAATCTTACCATTAGTGTTTATAAAAAAGCGCAAAAATCCCTATTTTAAAAATTTACATGCTTCTAGGACAACAAAATACAATTTGATACTGAAGTACCAACTGGCAGAACAGAAAATGCAAGTACTATAACTAAATGTCCAGTCCCTCTACAAAAAGAATCTCCTACAGGGCTGATAGACACTGTTTGCAATAATGAAGTACTGCCTGGACAAGCAGGACTATGCAGGTACAAATATGAAATAAAACAACGTTGTTATATATACAGGGTGTCCGAAAAGTTTTAGTATGGGCAAATATATTTGCTATCACTATTAGGAAAGATAGAGAGACACCAAATTGTAGGTGTATCTTATTGGTTACTAATTCTACTGTTTTACGTAATTTAATTGTTTCAACCCCCGTGAGGGGTGACGCTAGGGAGTTGAGATTTATTAACCAATAAGATACACCTAAAATTTGGTGTCTCTATCTTTACAAATGGCAAAAATAGTTGCCCATAGTAAGACTTTTCGGACACCCTGTATAAAACCAACATTTTTACAGAATGCACTATATTGAATATCTGAGTTTTCTTATAAGAAAACACGGATTAGAAACACTAGAAATTTTAAAAGAAGATGATTTAGAGACCTTGGTAAGGAGAGCAGCAAAACGCTTGCCGCCTCACATTCCCGGCGCACAAAAGAATCTGTATATTTATAGTCTTAAGCAGGTATTTTCTGTGGTGTTTTCAGTGAGGAGGGGAAATGAATAGTGTTGTTTTAATGGAGTAATATCCATTGTTTTGTAACTTGTTTTAATAATAATAAAAGGAATTAATTAGTAGAGTATTTCCACAATGCATACTTGAGCAAAATTCCCTTTATGGGATCAGACTGCCGCAATTCAAAAGGCAACTGAGTCCCTTAATGATAACCCCACATTTCTAATACACTCTAGAAAGTTGCCTTACACTTACGCGAAGTGGCAGTCTGATGAGTCCCAATGAGAGTGAAAACTCACTGTCTTTAATGCAAAAATAGAATTCACGGACTTTTTCAATTTGCAAAGCCACCAAAGGGTATCAAAACAGCAGGATATTTGAATAAGAACGAGCTCCAACACAAAATAGCCCTATTCTATTCCCCCTCTTCCACTTCCTGGTCTTCCGGCACCCTTTTCTGCACTCGCACACGCCTCTAAAAATAATAGAATACCTACCGACGAGGTTGAAAAAATGGCCCACCCATGGAAGCGGACCTGAAGTATTTAGTTTTTATATGTTCGTCTGCGAGAAACTGTGTTGTCAGTATAATTTTGATGGGCGGTTATTTTGAAAACAACAGTATTCAATATTTCATAATTTAAAGTACCCGTAATTTAAAATTTATTGCTACCTGCCGTTATCATTTTAGAGCTATTTTTGAATCTGTGAAATATCCATCCATCCAATATCCTAAACAATAGTTTATCGGTGAAAAGTAACATTTCTCTTTTATTTGTCACTGTTAAAACAACTTTTTGATCACAAAATAAATAAACACGTCAGCCATATTGTTTGTTGTTGACGCGCTTCAAGTAACAAGACTGCCGACCTATAAAATTAAATTCCCCAAACTCGCTTCCTTAGCGTACGCGTGTCATTTACAAAAAATGAACCTCATGGGAAGTGGGTACTCTATTGCTCATTAGAGAGCTGTGGTTGGTCCTTAAAAAGCAACTACTAACACCCCTTTTTGTTTGTTTGTGTGTGGCAGGCAGCACTACACCGAATACTTAGTGGGGCTGATCTTCCGGCACAAATTGGACCCCCTGTCTGTCTTGGATCTAGTCGAAGTTACTCAAGAATTGCGCAGAAGAGGCCAAGAATTACCCGAAAGGGGCCCCTGGGATGACGACAAGATATACAGAGATATGTGTGCTAAGGTACGTTTGGGGAGGGGGTTAGGAAGATTCTTGGGGGGGGGGGGGGCTATAACCTTCATTATCAGTAATTTTAACTCGTCAAAGTCACTAGAGTCAAAATGTGACTTTCTCCTAGGTATTAGTACTATATCAGCAAAGCTGTCAATGTGCCTGCCCACTAAGTATGACTAAATTAAAGCTAATGTAGTGCTGCTAGTTTGGTGTTGTGATTAACAATTAATGTGTTTTGAAAGCGGTATTCAGTGCCAATTATTACCATTTTGTTTTATCGTTGAAAACGTTTATGCGGATCTTTGACTAGTCGTGTCAAAAATGCGGACGCTCTCGCAGCGGCGATGCTTTAATTGATGACGCGCGGGAACACTTATACCGCTCTATTTATTATTTTTTACGCCTCTACATCGGAATATTACCGAGCAGCAACAATGTTTAAACAAAACGATAGTAAGTGCGCTGTAAACTTTTCTTTAAAAAATTCAAATTTACAGATTGTCATGGAACAAATACCCTTGGACTGAACCTTAAAGTAGCTAAATCTTCATGACTTTTCCACTAGCAAAGAATACTTTATAAACGCCTCAAATATGCCGGAGAGAAGATTGATAGAAGAATAGAAATATTTATCTATATTTACCTTCACAGACATTATCCATTAAAATTTGACAATTTTTAATGCAAGTTAGGTCTCTGCCATTAACAACCGGTTGCACAAAACTTTTAATCCAGTGTTAAATCTTAATACGGTGTTAAAATCAAAGGATAGTCGGTTTAACTGCCTTAACATAAAATGTGGACTATTTGAATAATATACTGCATTGTTATTCTTCAGAATTTCATAATTAAAACCATTTTTTGGTAAACCATATTTTGAGTGGAAGATCTGAACAGTTAAGTACAAACTTGGACACTTGACAGTTACACGACCGCTTCCGAACGTAAACGCCGATCTTAAGCGATTTCTTTTTAAGGCAGGTCTTGGCCAGCGTTAGTCAAATCTTGGGTAACTTGACAAAGATTTAACATTGTGTTAAAATTTAACACTGTGTTAACTGATAACGAATTAAATTTTATTTCTGCAACCCGCTGTTAGTGTAAATTCCTGTTCCCATAGAAACATGTCACATGTTAATTTAATTATAATAATATACTTATAGTGCTTTCCATTGGTCATGTCAATGTGAGGCATTTTTTAAAGGATTGTACACACTATGTTTATAGGTCCCTTTAGTCTTGTTGCAGATAAACGCGAATCGCGAATATTGTCTTCATTGGTCAGTTACATATTAAAATTTAAATCTGACCAATCACAATAATATTCGCAATTCGCGTTTATATGAAACAGGACTTAGGTCTTAACACAGGTTTCCCCAAAAAATTTTGCTGACAATTTTTTAATTCATTCCAAACTTTAGAGTGAAAACAAGAAGAGAGATCGATCCGGAGATGAAGATCATTGGAAAAATCGATAATATAGGATCGAACGTCGAAAAATCGATTTTTTTTCTCTCTCAAATATGATCTGCATTGGTACTTTCCAACTTTTTATAGGTCTAATATAACCGTGAAAATGCGTATGTGCATAGATTTTCCCGCTGGATCGCGGAAAATCACGAAAATTGCTGTCGCGACTCGAAGAATTACTCGGCTTTGAGCGCCGGTAAACAATCTTCTAGCAATGCTAACGTAACGAATTTTAGACACGTTACAGAACTAATCTTTCTCTATCTAATCTCGGAAACTGCATTTCTCTAAATCCTTCTTGTATTTCTTAAGAAATTTTTATTAGGAAACTGTAAAGGTAGATTTGACATCGCGAAAGAAATAGATTTAAAAGGTTATAGGCTCCAAACTGACGTTTTTTTTTCGGGTTTCTTGTACCCTAAATACCCCCGCAGCGGATTTGCTGCCAAATCCAAGAAGTGACCCGAAATCACATTTTTCACATACAAATGCAGGAAAAATTTTCAAAAATTCTTTAGATCAAGTTTGCCCTATGAAAAAAAAATTATATGTTTAGTTTTCCCAAAGAGATAATTGCACATCAGTTTCAAGAAGTAAAGGGCATTTAAAAAATTGAACGCCCTGTATCTTTGAAACAAAGCATTTGCAGGCCCATGTTGCCTTAGTTTTTTTGGCACATGTTTTTCGAAATACTCTGTATATCTTATTTTCCTGCTTGGACACTATAAAAAATGTATATTAAATATATTTCTATCCTTTACTAATTGTATGGAAGAAAAAGGGATACAAGTATACTCAGAGTACACGTGTGGTGGAAAACACTATAAGAGTTACAGTCCTTTGAAATAGGTTAGTGTATTTACGAAAGGCCATCAACCTAACCCGTTGGAACCCATTCACATTTACCTAATTATATTTTTAGTCCAATTTTACCATATTTTTTATTATGTATTTTAAGTACCTAATAAAACCAAAGATTGTTACCTAGAAATTAAAAATAAAAAATTTACCTTAGAGTAGATGGCAGTTTTATTTCAATTATAAAATATAAAAAATATCACAGCCCGTAGCATTGATCCTAGTGAAAGGAAGCTAAAAACTTTTAGTTTCATAGGAACAAGTATGTATACCTTTTTAATTTTTCCCTAATATTACTGTTACCTTTACAAACCGGCTAAAAAGTTCTTTAACTTTGAAGAGTGTCTATTGTTATTCTCGCTTGCATTTTTCAAAATATTCCCTAAAGTTTGTAAATTCTTTTGCTGCGATTTCTCTTTTGACTTTGAAATAATCTGTACTTGTGGTTTATCCTCGTTCACATATCTTTTAGAAAATTTTATTTTGTTTTCTTTCTTGGCACCAACTTCTAAAGGTATAAAATTTGCCGTCTCGAAAGTTCTCGTGTTAGTCAGACTAACTGATTCATTAAAATGATTATTATTATTCTCATGGATGGTTGGCCCTATTAGTTTGTTGTTGTCGACGACAGTGTGATTTTTCTTTCTAGAAGCTGATTGAAGAACAGCAGATTCATTAAGACCACAAAACTTATCCTTTTTAGATTTCCTTTTCTTTTTGGCTGGAGTAACTGACTCTTTCCTAGGTAAAGGTGTTTTCTTTGGTTTTGTCATCCATATTTCTGACTCTTTTTTACAGAACTTACACGTAATTACCTACAAATTGTTAACCTAACAGTACTTGTAAAATTCTTCTACTGGTTAATCACTTCAGGAAAAATCTAAAATTAATGTAAAAAAAATATACTGTACCATTTTATTTTGTCTTCCAAAGCCATTGGGAAACTTTTTCTTTAACTTCTTATAGTAAATTCTTTGAAATGGGGTCAAAGGTCTCTTATTTTTAACTTTCTTCAATACCTTCTTATCGAAATCACTTAATTTCACAGGCCTTACTTCATATTTTGTAGCACCTTCAGAAAAATTCATAAAACACCTTTGACATCTGTAATTTGGTTTCTCATGGGGAAGAAAGATATGTCTTCGAAGCTCCATCAATTTACATTTTGTTCTAAAATCAAAACAACCGTGTCATTAAAAATAATTTCAATAAAAAATATTTTCAAATCATGCTGCTGTACTTGTAAACATACCTGTAGAGTGATTTTAAGGTAGGTACATTCAATTCTTCTATTTCTGTAAGCCTGGTTAAGTACTTAATGGAGTTCTGGGCTAATAATTTATCTTGATCCTCGACTTTTTCTATTTTCTCCATATTATTACAGAATAATAACAAAATTCAACGTGACAATATAAAACATAACCAAAAATAAAAATAAACATGAAGATAGCAACGGCATCTTTTATTTAAAAATAAAGCAGTAGCAACATTTAAACATGAACTTTAATGGATCTAATTGGAAGTTTGCCTTTAGCTTTCGTTGCGTTATCATCTTCGGTATACCACAAAGTTTGATTTAGGGTAAGATCACCTAGTGGCGGTGAGTAGAGTGTTTTGTGATAGAATACAAAGGGAAGCTCAATCGTCTTTTAAGGGGAGTTTGTCCCAAATCCAAGGGGAATGAGCGATGAGGCCTAAAATCCTGTTTTTCATCCGTACGAGGCAGACATGACATGTCTTGTGGCAAGAGCGTGGTGAGGAAGTGTGCCTTATAGAAAAGGAAATGGGCCATAGACACTACCACAGCCAGGTATCTCATTGACCTGCGTGCTTAAACGCTCATAAAAAGTTTTAAACAGTCAATTATATTTGTAAATCTTTGGGGGCACAGGCCCGACTAATGGAAGGTTTCAATCGTACACACTCGAACTGAACAACTCACCTCGCCTGAGTTAGTGACTAACGCCAGACCAGTGTACCTTGTTCACCGACGAGGGGCCATTGTATTCAGAAGACGAAGGCAAGGCAATGGATCTAACCTTTAAAATTGACGGTACAATTTGGTACAAAGCTTACAAAATATTCTTGGTATATTTATGTATGTAGTCTAAACTGTAAATTGTTTTAAAACAGTGCGTATTTGGGTTATCATACCCTTTTATTTTCTTTGTTTGGATTTAGATAGAGTAATTGACTATTTTTATTTGCTCAGCATAAAATTTGATAAAGAACACCCAACTAACCACTGTACTGCCATTAGCAGAGAAATGTATTCAAAACCTTCAATAGCACAAATGGCATGGTTACAACAAGGAGTCCAAAAGGAAGAAGTAGCCTCCGAGGAAGGAGCTAATTATTAACGATGTAGAAATGCTGGATGATGAGCAGAGTCGGAGAGAGAGTTCCAGATGGTAAAAGAACTTCACGGGACAAGAAACTATTAACCTTCACAATCTGGATCCGCCCCGTAAGATAGCTCTTCACCCAGCCAAGTAATAGTCCATTTACACCTAAGTTTTCAAGTTTTTCAATCGGTACATTGTGCGGGACCTTATCAAAGGCCTTGAAGAAGTCAGTATAGATGGAATGAACCTCCATACCCCCCTCCAAGGCCTGCAATATAAGTGAGATTTAGCTCTGTATTTCTGCCCGCACAGAATTTAAACTGCTGACTGACTATTTCTGGAGACAAGATAGAGCCGAGATATTTTGTTACAAGATTTTCAAAAAATTTTGGGATTGTATTTATGATAGAAATAGGTTGGTAATATAATAAAGAAAACCTAAAAATATGTTATAGAGGAAATATATTTATAAATAAGTATTATATAGAACTAGAAACCAAAATAAACTAAAAATTATACTTATAATTAAAAATTTGTTTACATATTATCCTAGTGGGTTGCTTCCGGCGGACTGACGAATTTTCCCATGAACTGTCCAAATGGTTTATATCGATAGCACAATAAATAGCTGCTGAATAACTGTTGCCTGTGGTGGTGTTGTTGGACACTAGATGGACTACTGTGTCAGCAGTTCTTACATTCATTGGTGGTACACATAACAGGTGACGGCTTTATTTTGAAGCCCATTCGGCGAATTGTGTATTGTGGGAATATCCCAAACCCACAAATCCAGCAATAATGTTTCTGCTTCAGAATCAACTGTGTCGCAAAAATCACTAAACTCATTAAAAGACATTTTTGAAACTTTTTCATGCAAAACTTCATTTTCATTTGCTTTGTCATCCATATTTCTGACTCTTTTTTACAGACGCTACATGTAATTTCCTACAAATTATTAACTTGATAAAACTTATACTTAAAATTCTTCTACTGGTTAATCACTTCAAGAAAAATCTAAAATTAATGTTATAAAAAATATTCTGTATTATTTTATTTTGTTTTCCAAAGCCATAGATAAATTTTTCCTTTAATTTCATATGGTAAATTCTTTGAAATGGGGTCAAAGGTCTCTTATCTTTCACTTTCTTTAATACCTTCTTATCAAAATCACTTAATTACACACGCCTTACTTCGTATTTTAGATAGATAGATTATCTATCTATCTACTTCGTATTTTGTAGTACCTTTTGAAAAATTCATAAAACACCTTTGACATCTGTAATTTGGTTTCTCCTGGAGAAGAAAAATGTCTTCGAATCTTCTTGAATTTACATTTTGTTCTAAAAGCAAAAGAAGCGGGTCATTAAAATAATTATATAAAAAATATGTTCAAATCAAAGAAAATAAAAGGGTTCAAATCAAGCTGCTATACTTGTAAACATACCTGTAGAGTGATTTTAAGGTAGGGTCATTCAATTCTTTTACTTCGGTAAGCCTGTTTAAGTACGTAATGGAGTTTTGAGCTAATAATTTATCTTGATCCTCGACTTTTTCCACATTTTTAAAATATTAATAAACTTCAAGACTTCAAGGTGATCACATAAAACGTAACCTAAAAATTAAAATGAACATGAAGATGGCAACGCCTTTCTTTTATTTCAAATTAAAGCAGTGGCAGCACCTAGTCATGAACTTTAAAGGATCCCATAGATTAACGCGAATTCGCTGCCGCATAGGCTGCGTTATTTTTTATCATTGCCAGCGTCAATGACAAAAAAAAACTGCAAACTACATTGCGTTAACATCTCTCGGTCGACTACAGAGTTTGATTTCGGGTTAGATCACCTAGTGGCGGCGAGTAGACTGTTTTGTGACGGAATACAAAGGCAAGCTCCATCGCCTTTTGAGGAGAGTTTGTTCAAAACCTAAGGGGAGTGAGCGATGAGACCTAAAATCCTTGTTCGTGCTACGCTTTTTTTCACCGCACGTGTCGACGGCTATCAAGTTCTTTTAAAAATCCTACGGCCATGTCTTGTGGAAGGGGCGTGGTGCAGAAGTGTGGCTGACAGAAAAGGCTATGCGCAATAGACTCTATCCAGAGGCCGTCTTACTGAGACGATACGATCACGCGAATGCTTCCGAGGTTTTCGTGATAATTAGTGTCGTCTGGGCATACTGGCTGTGCATCGACATCGACGAATTGCCATTATAACCAGAAGACAAGACAGAAGCGGGCATTTTCTTAACCTCAAAAATGCTTAAACGCTCAAAAAATTTTAAACGCTCAATTATATTTAAAAATCTTCGGGCACATGCTCGACTAACCAGAGGTTTTATCCATACACACCCAAACTGGACAACGTGTAACTTACGTTACATTGAAGGGTCGCCTGAGTTAGTGATTAAGCGCTAGACCGAGGTTACATAATAGACTGGCTGTCCGTTGCTAGTCGACGAGACGCCATTGTATTCCGAAGACGAAGATAATGAATATAACCTCAAAATTTTAAATAAAATTTGGCGGTTACGAAATGCTCTTGTTATATTTGTGTAGTTTTAACTAACTATAAATTGCTTTAAAACAGTGAATTTTTGGGTTTAGATGGCGTAATTGACTATTTTTATTTTCTCAGCATAAAATTTGATAAACATAACACTCCGTTACTACTGACCACTGAGCTGCCAATAACAGAGAACACAAAAATTAAAATATGGAATCTCTAGTACTAGAAGAGGTTTTTGAAACGTGGAAACTATTCGACGATTTAGTAGACTCGCTCTTAAAACCAGGTTCGATTGATAAAGGGACCATCCAAGTGCTTGCGAACATGGTTATGTCCAAAGAGTTCTCAAGGACCTTTTTATACAACAAGGAACCTGGAATCACCTTTCGAACTTACCAGGACATAGTTGATAAGTACCACTCTTTTACCACATGGCTCTTGGGCCAATTTTTCTATTTGTTAAGTAGGGATGATGGAGAGATAATAGTAGATGCACAGCTGAGCATTATAGACCAACTATCGAGAACTCAAGTTCATACCTATGCAGACTTAGCTAATGAATACTGCAAGTCCTTAGATGTTTTATGTGGTTACTTAAAGAATCCCAGTGAAACAGTAAAAGTATCGACTTTCAAGCCTAAGAAAAATGAGGATTTAAATAAGAAACTTAGTTTAAGGAGAACCACTATCGAATTAAGCAGTGAAAAGATGTGTTTGAATCTTATTAAAAAAATATTAAAAATTGTAAAATTTATTCTAGTAGAAAGTATAAGTTTTTATAGTTTTGATGCTTCCGTTTACAAAGCATTAGAAAATTTGCAGTACCTGTTGAGCTATGGTCATTTTGAATTGCCTGTATTTGAAATTTTTATTGCATTACTTGACAGGATACACTATAACATTAATGAATGGAACAACAAGATGCTTTTTAAAATCAGATCTTTCTTTTCGCTTTTTGAGCAGTTTGTGTATGATTTTTTCAATAATGCAAACTCTAAACATGTTGATCAGGAACATTTGGAGCAGTTGTTATTGAAATACTTGGAGTTAAGTAGAAAATTTAAGGCAAATATAGGGCAAAATCATGAACGAATAAGCAACTTTATATGTAAGCATTGTTTAGATGACAAAAATTCAGAAAGATTATGTCCTTCAGAAGAAGTTCAATGTGTATGTGCTGAAATTTGTAGCCAGTCTGGATATGGCGTCAACTTATCAACTATTTGTTATATAGTAGAACAAAATAACTCTGCATTGGTCAGATTGTTAAAAACAAAGCTGTTTGAAGAAATTTCTCACTTCTTTGAAATCCATCCTCGTGCTACTCGTGTAGATGTGTATGAAAGCAATGAAAAGTGGAAGTACTTTTGCAATGAATTTATATCTAATTTAGATCAAGTTGGTTGTAGTGATTCTCAATGTAAAGTGCAAAGAAAATTAGAATTTTTACTATGCATAATTAATGATTTGCTAGAAGTAAAACTTAAATTTTGCAGAAAATATAGAAACACTCAGTGCAGTTTGAATTTTTTTAGTGACACTCTCCTTTTCCCCAAACTGTTTTCAAATATTTTTAGCCACTACAAATCATGTAAAGACATGCTGGACCCAGTATTAGTTCTGAGAGTTTTAGTTAAACAACTCAGCATCTCAGAAAATAAAAATATTGACATTATTTATCATTTAGTTGGGTACCAGTTGTTGGTTCCTTCATTTTGCAAACCTAATTCGGTACCTCAGAGTTTCATTGGGAATGTTGTAGATAGAGGACAATTAAATTCTGATATTCAGTCGGCATATTCGTGTGTTTCCAAGGATACAAGACTGAAGAAAGCTGATCTTTTCAGTATTCTTAATGAATTCTTTAGATGGATTTCCAGTGGACTGGTTCCAAACTTAAACAAATCCCATATGGATCAGATAGAATATTTACACCTAAAGATATTGAAGCATTTTAGGGAATCTGATGATTCAAATATTGTTTGTCTGGTAAGGATTGTTTGTTTTTGGGGTAAATATCATATAATTGGCAATCTTTTCTGCAAAGTATTCAATTCGGTCCAGAAATGAATAAAAACTAAGCCAAGGTAAAAAAATTTTAATTTAATTTAAAGATATGATGATTTTAGGTAATCGAAAACATACCAGAACTTCTAAACATTTTCTCAGATACAAATGACATTCTGTGCAATATCTTGCGGCCTATATTATCATCTCAGGATAGCACAGTCCAACAAAAAATCGCAGAAGTGATACCCATCATCCTATGCACTTCAGTCAGCGATTTCTTTAAAATTATTAAACCAGATGGTATAGAGATAGTATGTGAGAAGTGTGTTTTGAAATGTGTACCACAAAATAAGGATAAATGTCTAGAAGAATACTTAAAAGCTGATGAAAATGCTATGAATGTGAACTTCTCAAAAAACAGGGTGGATTTATCGACTCTAACGAGTACATTCGTTAAAAACCTGCTTACCTATTTAATAAGTTCTGATATGAACGTGAAAATAAAGGCCTTAGAATCGATGCCAAGTTTGGCACAGCATATTCCAAAGTTCTACTCATCAAATGTCACGAAACTGTGGATAGAAAGGGCTGGAGAAGCTAGAGCGGAAGTAAGGACAGCATTAATTAAAGTCATCAGAAGCACTGTATTGAATGGTCAGGTAAGACATAATGTAACTAGGGTGCCTCTTAGATCATCACTTTTTCAAAAAAATTAAAAACCATTGAAAATTTTGATGAAAAATCGTAATTTTCAGTTTTTCCCAAATTTTTACAATTTCCAGCGGTTTTAGGGATCGGAAAATATATTGCACAAAGAAATTATTATATACGTTAGTAACACAAAAGGGTTGGCTTAAGTTCTCTAAAAGTTTGAGAGGGATTAGACTAACCCCTTTACCCCTTTACAACTTAATAGAGGTTGGAGAAAGCTAATACGCAGTAATAGTAGTCTAGTTACAGTCGTGGTAGTAATCTTTAGTTTTGTAATATAAGTAGTGCGTACTGTAAACATTTCAAATCGTCTTCTTGTTTACTCACCCAAAGGGGCCAAAATTAAGTATTGCAGCAGCGGCTCCTTAAATGAAAAAATCAGATGAGTTCGTACAATTTTTTTAGGTTATTTTAGTCCATTTTTCTTTTTTTATATCAGGTTGTTCCTAAAACTTGGACAGATACAGTCATCAACACAAGAGCGTTGGCTCGAGTTCTTGGAAGATTCGAGAAGAATTACACTAATCCCTTCACAAATTAATAGAGAGTGGAGAAAGCTAATACGCAGTAACGGTAAAGAGCCAATCTAGTCGTGGTGGTAATCGTCCCCCAAGGGGGAAAATTATATTTTTAAACTACATACTTGTTTTTTTTTACTAATTGATCCTTATAGTGGAAATTAAGCTAACGCTCTTGGGTTAATGACGGTAGATACTTAATTTCCAATATCAAAAGTAAGCTTATTTTCAGAACAATACAGTCATCTCAGAAACAACGAAAAAAGAAGTAATGGAAAAAATATTCTCAGTCTTACATAGACTGAGCAAAAAGTCTCTTCAATACTCAGAGTATGAGCTTCAGGAGACCTTGCTTAGTACCCTTGATGAACTAGGCCAGATAGACGATGGTCACATCAAACTACAATGCATGAAAATCATGCTCTATTTTATAATGGTTCCTACATCAAGCGTCAGCTACATATCTGTCAATAAGTGTTCAAACCTGTCAGGAAAAGACGGATCAGGGCAGCTGTCTATATACAAGCATAATAGTGAGACGCTGTGCGAAGTTATTGTCCATCTTTGTTACACCAACCAATATTTAATCAATGCTCCACTTCAAGATTCTTTAGTAAAAGTCTCAGTGATGTTAGGTTTTGACGGGGTCAAAGATTTTGTGACTAAAGAAGCCAAAAAACTGTTGCCATTTTTGGTCGCGAAAACGGTGAGCGAACTGAATGTCCGCAAGTTAATAGAAGATATGGCGATTATAATGGAAGTAGAATTATCTGATCTTATATCGAGGAATTATGGGAACATTTTCCTGCATCTGTTTTTGGGAAATATGGACAGGGAAGGGTCCAAATTGTGTTTGGATTATTTGGAAAAGACGGCTAAATTGAGCGGGCCAAAATTGAGAAAGTCTAATATAAGAGTAAGTTTAGGATATATGTATTTTTTAAATTGTTATTTTTACAGGATAGGGTGTTCCTAAAGCCCTAGTTAATATTTCAGGATGTGATTCCTGATTTAACTATTTTAGGTGATTTTAAACGAACTCCTCCTCAACTTTCACGAAAAACGCGACAAAGTCCTCACAACCCTGAAGCTGCTCGTCCAAGAAGACAGCACCAATTCCGCCACCTCAATTGAAGACTACCTCCAGCCATACTTCCTAGCATTCCTTCTCTATTTCGATTTGGAACTAACGTCAGAATACTCAAAAAAGGAGAAAATCCTCCTGAGTTTGGCCGAGTTATTCAGGTTCTTAGGCCCTCAAAGAATAACACCTTTGAGGTTTAAAATCATCGCAATGCTTCAAACTACCCATTATTTGAAACATCCGGAGCTGACGTGCGTTGTATGGGATGCTTTCGTTCGTAGCTGTGATATGGATTGTTTGGGACCCCATTTGGCGACGATCTTCACTTCTATGTTGCCTCTTATGGAGGCCTATCCAAACAAAGTCAACAAAATTTTGCAGTTCTTAGTGGTGGAGAACCAAAGGTACACGGCAAACCACATAGAAGATCTATTTTTTGTCGATCACCCTTTCCTATCCTCAAACTTAACATCTGCGATCAAAAGGCACCGAAAATCCATGGAAAATCTTCCCCTAAAAGAGCAGATTCAATGGTTTCTGACGTACCTCAAACACGACACTTTGGAGGTGAGGATACAGAGTTTGAGGCAACTGAAAACGTGCTTGGAGCAAAATAGGGAGGAGTTGGATCAGATGATTTTGGGCTACAACGGGATTGACGGCACTATTGTGGAGTTGATTGATTACCTCACGTTGGGGTGCAGAGAAAAGGACGAAATTTTGAAGCTGGCTTGTGGGGAAATTTTTGGAGAGTTGGGCGCTATTGAGCCCAGTCATTTGCCTAGGCGGTAAGTTAGATATTAATTTTTTTTATACATATTTATTGATTCTCTCGTTTATTCATTTAATCGCTTGTTATATAGGGTGTAATTTCTTGTCTAATTTTGAGTAAAAGATATTTTTACCCTGTATATTATTTGTTTATTTATTTATGGAACGTGATACTAATGATTACCTACTAAACCTTAGATTAAATATTTATAATCAAGATGGGCAACAACCATGCCAAGAACATGCCACTGTTAAAAATTATATTTTAGGTTTAAAAAACTTCAAATGGCTATAACTTTCTACTAACACATTTTTTTGTCTTAAAATTTAAGAATTGTCGACAAAATGATGTAAAATTTGTTTTTCTACTAGCGTGCGCAATTCACCGTTTTCCCGCACTCATTTTGTCTCTGAAAGACTAAGTTTCCCGCACCGTGCGGGAAAATTTTTCCCGCACCGTGCGGGAAAATTTTTCCCGCACTGAGTGCGGGAAAATATTTTTTAATGTTTTATATTGAAATAAAATTTTGGTGATGTATGAATAATATTATTATGAAGTCTTAGAGGAGTCCATCAAACAGAAAAAAGATATGTCCAACAAAATTCTCAATATCAGTCAAGCTATTCCAACGACTTCCAGTTGCATCTTAGAAACATCCACGTCCCTAGATATTGCACCGGGTCCCAGTAGCGTCCATGAAAGTTCAACACCTCTGTCTCTTCAAACTTCCACTATGCAGAATCAGTCAACTTCAACCTCTCTAGCTTCAGCAATTAATTTACACAGTGCATCCAATTGTACTTTTACGATAAATATATATAATAAGTAATAAGTAAACATTATATACCTGTTATTTTTTGTTTATTAAAAAATAATAAACTTTGTAAAAATGATGTTGGTTTTTTTAACGCTAGTAGAAAAAAATTTGATCCTAACTCATGCGGAAAGGCACTTTCCCGCACTCGACTGCTTACCCGAACTCCGCTTCGCGTCGTTCGGGTAACGGCAGTCGCGTGCGGGAAAGTGACTCTTTCCGCACTTGTTAGGATAATAACTTTATATAAAATAATAAATAAAATACCTAAGCGTGTTAATTTTCTCCCAGGTGGGTCAATCAAAAATTCAACTTTTTTTCGAAAATTACAAAATATTTTTTTTGTCTTTACGAAAACATTCCTAGTGGGCTCACTATTAAAAAACCTGAACTTGGCATGGTTCCCATAAGTAGCAACAGAGATATACAACTTTAAAATTTCACGGGCCGCGCCTGCCTGTTAGTATGTACGTATGTTAGTATGTTTAGGTCAAGTATTGCAATCAAAATTTCGACTAGTTCTAATTAAGCTAGAGCTTTAAAATTTTGTACACGTGTATAAGCCCGGTGACAATGCAATATAGTATATTTAATATTGTTCTAAATTCAATATGGCGGACGCCCCAAGATGGCGGATTTTTCTTTACAATCCCCTTGATATGGGTATCAAATGAAAGGGTTTGACGAGTAGAATACGATAAGCTGTGACGTCAGTTTAAGCCCAATATGGCGGCCGCCACAAGATGGCGGATTATCTTTTTTTTTCACAACCCCCTTGACATGGGTATCAAATGAAAGGCTTTGACGAGTAGAATACGATCAGATATGTTACGTCATTCTAAACTCACTATGGCGGACGCTACAAGATGGCGGATTACCGTTTCCTAACAATCCCCTTGATATGGGCATTAAATGAAAGGGTTTGACGAGTAGAATACGATAACAGGTAAAATTTCTTGTAATAGTAAAGCATTATTAGAAATGCATAGGTTAAGACGTAACTAAAAATTTAAAAATAAAATCTTGTAAAAAATACTTTTTTAAAACATGCTTTTAGATTTTAGATGTACTAAAATGAAAAAGTATAGTTTTTTTCATTGTGACAATGCTAAATGCTATTTATAAGTAGACCTAGTTCGCGTGGGTGGATCCTAAAAAAAGTAGTATCAAAGTTATCACTGAAACAGATATAATATATGTATGATGTTAAATTTATTGTCTTAAAAGCTTGTCGCGTGAATAGAAAAGAAAAAAAAATACATACTTAGGTATCTACTTACAATTTCTGCCAAACAAAATTAATGCCTGCATGAACTTTTCGCGCGCTACAAGCTTTTAAGACAATAAATATAATATAATATATTATATCTGTTTCAGTGATAACTTTGATACTACTTTTATTAGGATTCACCCACGCAAACTACGTCCACTTATAAATAGCATTTAGCATTGCCACAATGAACAAACTACACTAATTTTTTTCATTTTAGTTCATCGAAATAATAAATGCTTATTTTTAAAAAGTGTTTGTACAAGATTTTCTATTTATCAACGACGTTATGTCCTGCTTTGGGTCTTTTCATGTTCTATTGTATGCGGACGACCTGAAATTCTTGAGTGTTGTTAATGCCAGCTCGAATGGTTTACAATCCGACTTGGACAATTTTGTTTCTTGGTGCTCCTCAAACTATCTAAATATTAACGTATCCAAATGCAAATCGGTCAGTTTCTACAGATGTAAAAATCCCATTATTCATACATACAGAATTAACAACGAAACCATTGGAACTGAGAACTCATTCAACGACCTTGGAGTTATCTTTGACAGACAATTGTCCTTCGATCAACACATTGATAGTATCGTTCCTAAGGGCTTCAGGATGCTTGGTTTCATAAAGCGCAACACCAACTATATCCACGACACGAAAACTCTTATGTATCTCTACAACTGTCTCGTTCGGAGCATCCTCGAATACTGTTCAGTTATCTGGGCTCTAGGTTACACATAATAATAGGCTCTAGAGGGTTTTTGATTAAATAAACATGCATGTTATTTTTCTAAAACTCTTGGCTTTATTTAATAAGTAAAACCCAAATGATTTGTATTTTTTAGGTATGCACAAGACAACAAATCATTTATCTTTTTTATCAACGACGATTTGTTTATTGAAAGTGCTCTAAACGAACTAATAAAGGCTTTTCAAACTGACAAAAATGCAAGGGTGAGTATATTCACTTGAAGTTACGTTAGGCAAGTACGAG
The DNA here is from genome assembly GCA_963971165.1 of Philopedon plagiatum. Classification (NCBI taxonomy): domain Eukaryota; kingdom Metazoa; phylum Arthropoda; class Insecta; order Coleoptera; family Curculionidae; genus Philopedon; species Philopedon plagiatum. The sequence goes on from OZ020189.1 coordinate 3,344,131, forward strand.
TTTTTTTTACAGTCCTTAAGAGAGGTAATCGGCTGCAATCCCTACTATTTTGCTCAGAGTAAGGTTGCTCAGGTGTGTCTATTTTGCGATAATTTATTAGTCTCGCGGGAATATACAGCGTGTCCCACGGAGGTCTTGCCATATGGAATAAAATTGTTTGTTAACAAGACAGGTCAATAATGCCTATATCGTTTAACTTATATTCCAGAATACTGACAGAGTTGCACTGGCCATCCAGGAGATCCTAAAAACTTACAAGATTTCACCGGACGAATCGGATGAGAGAAATTTCATGTGGAAAAAATTTTCCGAAGCCCAGAGGGAAGTCATGACGCCTCTCCTGTCTTCCAAGTATATTTGTGTGGAAAAATTTACTGGATACCCGTGTCCTTTGTATGGCAGCACTGCAGGCGCAAGTTTTCATGCTTGGTTGTACAAGTGAGTATAATGGTTACTTACGAGGGGGTATTATAAAATTATTGCTATCTGGTCAGCCCGGAAAGTTTCCAGTAAACAAAATTGAATATGGTTGCTATGGTTATAACTATTATGCCTTATATATATGATACAATAAAAGGACTATATGATACCAAACCGTGTCAAATCGTCCGGGTTCGCGCATGACGTCACGCTGTGAGTTATTTTTGAAATTTATAACGCGCAATATAGAGTTTAAGTTAGTTATAGGCGGTTTTATATAAATTCTATTGGCACTATACTTTGCCTCCTGCTCATAATACAAATGTTAAAGTATATGACTTAAAATAATCATGTAAATAAAGGGATACATTAATTTAAAATAATAGATATTGGTAAATTGCCTGCCAATAGCGTTCTATATATTTATTTACGAGAAAAGAAAATGTAAATAATTTTATAAAATAAAACTATTCCTAATAATTAAGATAATAATTTTTATTTAGAGGCATATTCTTATTAAATTATATACCTACAGAGTCTTCCGAAAATATGTTATAAATAAGAATTTTGTTTGTTTCTATAATTTGTCAAATATTTTTTGCGGTGAATAACATCTGTATGTTTGCGACGGAAACATGTTTTTTAGGATAGTTTTTTTGGGTTTTTTACATTTTAAATCGTAAATTATTAAAAATTATTGTATTTTTGTATTCTTTGATTTTTCAAATTTTAAAAATCTTAAAGTGCCAAAAATTATTCTAAACAAGATAAAAATCTAAATTTATGAAATTAGGTAAAACAAGAAATTATTTTTTAAGAAAATAGCCTTTTTCAGTCTCTTTATTTGTCGTATTTTCTCGATTAAAGTCTGGTGATTCGTTACCCTGGAGATTTTTAGCAATTGTTTGTCACCGTAAACTTTTATTGAAGCGAGTTTGTAAAAACATTATGGATTAGGATTACACTATGACTTCAGCTTTAAACTGAAACCAAACGTTTCTAGCGCGCAATTTTCACTACTTTCTCAATATCTAAAGAAATCTGTAGTGCCCCAATTTTATGTCGGGTCGGCGTTCCTGTTACTCATTCCCATAACGCCCGGTCCAAGTAATGTGAAGGAGAACAACTATGTACCTTGTGTAATATTTCAATAGTTGTTAGTCAGTCCCAAATTCATAGAACACAGGAATTTAAGCTGCTAATACGTTATATAAATTTTTTAAGTATATTTTTACACTGCAAAAACAACTTATATTATGGGACAGGCTTCAAATAATGTCATGTTTATCGTTCATATAACCTAACTTTCTACCAGCTGTATAAGACAGAAAGAAGAGAAAAAAATGAGAGAGAAAGAACATGAGAGAGACATAATTGATCTCTCAGTTGTAAAATGGGATTCTGTCATCATTTTCAAAATTAAATGGATACGGTATAGTGGGTAAAAGAACACTTTTTTCACGTATGAAAAATACAAAGGAAAGTAATTGTTTTATTAGAGCAGTTAACTGGGCAGCAAGAAAAATTTTAATTTCTTTTTAGTTGGACCTCCAGTCTAATAAGCACTTTATCAGAAGACGGGCGATCCCTTCTTCAAAGTTGTTTCCCTAGTATGAAACTGGACAAACGCGTGCTCATGCATTTTTTACCGTACATTCTGTTGCATTCCTTGTTGGAGGGGAATAATGGCAACGAAGAAAAAAGTTACATCGAATTCGAAACTATTTTGAATAGTTTCAATCGGAAAAGGACCGTTGACGAAAAAATATTGAATGTAAGTGGCAATTTTTTATCTGTTTTTGTTGTTTTATTCTTCCAAACTTTCACTAATAAGGGATATGCATGTATTTTTTTATTGCATAAATCGTTTAAGCAAGTCCTTGTAAAACTAAAAATAATATTTTGAAGAAAATCAATAGGATAATTTAACTACACCCTAAAAAACCTGTATGCCAAAATTCAGCTTTCTATGTTAAGCGGTTTGAGATGGGTCGTGATAAATGAGTGAGTGAGTCACTTAAGGATTTTATATATTACTTAGTATAGATTTACCAAACTGATTTTATTATTTGTAATATTTGTATGCTTGAGAGTAGCAAAATGTCAGTCTATAAGGCCTAAAGTTGAACAGGTTTGTTGTGCAACGCAAAAAACATTCAGATTTCCTATTCACCCAAACACAGTCGCACACGGTTTTGATCCCTAAAAATGAGATTCTTCCGGGAAAGGAAACAGCATCCAAAGCTAAACTAAAACGGTATCAAACAACCAAACGGCACTAATAGCCAAACAAAACCCGGAAGAAAAATTCGGGGTGGCAACCCCAAATCCGCTAGGGCCCCCTGCAGGGCATATTGGATGCTCACCCCTACCGTCTTGAGCTAGCAGCAAGGTGAAACATGATTAACATATAATAACATTATTAAACATTCCTTTTATTCACCCATCTCATCGTGATGAGATTTCTTGCAGTAGACTCTTTGTGTTTTAGAATAGACCTATACCGATTCCGGGAATTACACCCACAGCCAGGGAAGTGACGGCGGAAGAAGAGAAACAAATCCAATGCACCAAAGTCGTCTTTATCCTACTGGACTTCTTGGATAGGTGGTTGAGAGAATGGGTCTGGCTGAAAGGTCAGAGCGCTGGGACGGACAGGAATTATCAGAATATTAAAAGGTAAGGGACAATCGTTTTCTTGTAATTGGTATCCTAAATTCCAACCCGGTACTTATGTATCAACTAGAAAAAGCCTAAAGCCCTTCGTGACTCTATTAGAACGTTGGGAAGATGACTGGTCTATTCCAAGTAAAAGGAGAGGGGGTAGTACAGAACAGAAAGCGCAGTACTTCACGATACCTTTTTGGCAGCTACATATTTATATTGCGACAAAGTTAGTCAATGGGAAGCTTGACGTCAGCAAAATATATGGTCCTCCACCTACTTTTTCTGGGCTAAATTGTTTATAAAACCTAAACCAGTGGACGAGTTCTTAAATGTATTCATTAATTTCTTTGATGACATCACATATGTTCTGTCCTTGTTATTTCTACTTGTTTCTATTATTTGTCAATAAATATTTTCAGGTTTTTAAAGAAATTTTGCAAACTAGAACTGGCCAAGTGCAACTATAAGTGCGGGGAATATCCCAGAGCATTAATGTACCTTGAGGATTACATGGCCGAAAATCCAGACGAGATCTACCCAAATTTACCGTTTTTGGCAGAGGTAAGAGACTGGGGAGTTTCACAATATTTATCACTATTTTATATACAGGATGTTTCGAAAAACATGTGCCATCGCTTAAAGGGAGATTCTTTGAGAGAAACTACGGCAAAAAGTTCATATGAACATGGTTGGATGCTTTGTTTCAAAGTTACAGTGTTACATTTTTTCAGTTTTTTCAAAATATTTTTGAAATGGCTTTAGAGGACCTTACAGAGAAATTGAACTTTAAAATTTCTATACAGTGCGGGAAATTAAAAAAAAACATCTTTTTTTCCTTTTTTAGATTTATGCGCAGTTGGACGAACCTGACGGTGTACTGGGAGTAGAACCACTTCAACAAAACGAACCATTCTTAGAACAGAGGTTGTTATCTCTAGAAGTTTCGGGAAAGTTAGCCGACGCGGCTGCCATCTACGAGCATATGCCTAGGCCTTTGAAATTGCAACATATTCAGGTATATCTTCTTAATACTTATACAGGGTGCTGGTTACGTATGTAAACTTTGTATGTACTTATACAGGGTTTAATACAATGCTACCTGGACTTGGACAAAGTCAATACGGCCCTGTACTTCGCAGAGGGTGCCCTAGATCTACAGCCGGAATTCGGTAACATGTTGCTGGAGATGCAGGCGGAACCTCTATGGAGGTTGGGCAAGTACGACGATTTGGAGAACCTGCTGAACAAGCCCGATATTGTGGAGAATAAAAGTTGGGGTGTTCAGGTGGGCAAAGCCTTGATGTGCATAAGAAAAGGTAGGAAAATTTTTGATTTGAAAAATGTATTTTTGCACAGTTGTACAGTCTAAGCGCTTCTTATTTTATTCGACAATTTTTTTTTAGGTGAAAGGGACGAATTTAAATCAGTCCTAACTTCGATCAAGAAACAACAAATCGACTCCTTCGGGGCGGCCAGCCTGGAGGAGGGCGCCTACCAACACGGCTACAGCTACATCACCCGCCTCCACTGCGCCAACGAGCTCGAACAGATCGAAAAAACGCTGTTCGAACTTTTCCTGAAGCCGAACGATCGCAACTACGCGGAGTCGATCATGAAGAAGCTGTCGAACGAGTGGCAGTTGAGGATAAAAGTGGTTCAGGAGAGCGTGAGGGTGGAAGAACCTCTATTATGCGTGAGGAGGGTGGCCTTGAACTGGGGGAGAGATATCGTGGAGAAGAGGGCGCCGCAAGCGGTGCCGTTCTTTGACAACCTGCTTGGGGAGACTTGGTTGCAGAGCGTGAACGCTGCTATGACGGCGGGGGTAAGTATTATGTACAGTCACTGTTTACTGTCTAAACGTATCGTACTGGAATGTATTGGGGGCAGTTACACTTAGGTTGTGAATTATGTAGTACGATTGTTTTGTTCATAACAGGTGGACTTTAGAGAGGGCCATGCAATTTTTAATTTTCTACCTTAATTTAGATTTTATGAATTTCTGTATAGGCTTTTTCATGAAACCCTAGTAAGTTATATATTTTTGAAATCTACAGACAATTTGCTATAGGATAGAGTAACAGTCGCGGCGTTTATTAATGGACTCCCTTAAAGAACTGGTGCTCAGACTGTACGATTTTATTTGTTCACAAATACGTTACGTTAGCTCTGTTTTTAGGTACATCAGCAAGCGTATACGTACGTCTTAGATGCTGAAAAATACTACCCACCAAAGCTTTTTATAGAAAAGGCAAAATTGCACTGGATCAGGGAAGAGCACGAGGAAGCACTGATTACGCTAAAAAGAGGTCTGAACGTTTACATACCCGATAGTGCGAGTAGCCAAGAAACACAACAAGCTATAGCCTTGTTGGATTTAGAGAAAAAGTAAGAAAAAGTTTGAGTAAACCTGTGGCGTAATGTAAATAATTTGCATTACGCCTGTGGCGAATTACGTAACGCAAATAATTTGCATTACGCCTGTGGTGTAATGTAGGTAATTTGCATTACGCCTGTGGCGTCACGTAAATAATTTGCATTACGCCTGTGGCGTAATGTAAGTAATCTACATTACGCATTTGATGTAATGTAAATAATTTGCATTACGCCTGTGGGGAATTACGTAATGCAAATAATTTGCATTACGCCTGTGGTGTAATGTAGGTAATTTGCATTACGCCTGTGGCGTAACGTAAATAATTTGCATTACGCCTGTGGCGTAATGTAAGTAATTTTTATTACGCCTTTGGCATAATGTAAATAATTTGCATTACGCCTGTAAAGTAATGTAAATAATGACGCCTGTGGCGTTATGCAAATAATTTGCATTACGCCTGTGACGTAATGTAAATAATTTGCCTTACGCCTGTGGCATAATGTAAATAATTTACATTACGCCTGTGGCGTAATGCAAATAATCTGCCAGCCGGATTGACTCTCTGTTTATTTCTGAAGAAGAAAGTGACCTGGTCCTTTTCAAAATGGCGGCCATTTGCAGTTGCTACTAGGCTATGTGGTAAATTTATAGCAACATTTTTATTTCCTAGTAACACAAAACGCATCGAAATCAAAAATAGCAACTTTTGGCTATATGCCACGCTGGGTATTGGATGATATAAGATATTCACTGGTTCCCGCTTTTGCTCGTGTTTGTTACTGATCAGTGTTCGGCTTAGTGTTCGGAAAGTTGTATGATGACCACACCAGATTTTTTGTATATAAAAGTTTTAATTTTTAGGAAATTATGTGCAGAAGCTAGACTGCTGATCGCGACGTATAACGACACAATATGCAGCGTCGATGTGGAGATGAATCTTCAGCAATACAAAGATTCAGTGGAGGTGTTTAAAGAGTGGGAGAAAAGCATTGTAAGTAAAATAAATGAAACAATAAAATCTATTAAAAACTATCCTATAAATATTGTATTGTGCCAGTGTGCAAAAATACCACTTTAAGCGCCCCGAAAACCTCGTTTTTCACGTGCCCAAAACAGCCGCTGTTGAAAGGAAGTACATACCTAGTGCAAAGTTAATCAAAAATTTTCCATAAATAGGTATCATTAAAGATCAGTATCGTCAAATTCAAGTAATCATATTTGGCTGTGCGTTTGTTTTTGTTATATTTTATGTGCAATAATTAATTTCTCAATGTCTTTTCAGGTTTGTCTGGCTCAGTACCAAGACCGAATCTTCCAAAACTACTCTGACGAAGAAAAAGATTCTAGAGCCAACGATCTTCAGTTGCACATCATCCACAATTTCGGCAAGTCCCTCTACTACGGGACTAACTTCATCTACCAGTCGATGCCCAGGCTCTTGTCCATATGGTTTGATTATGGTACGAAGTGAAACCTGTATATTCAAATATACACCCCATAATAATAAACTCATACAGAAGCGACAATGTTGTCGGATGTTTCGATGGAAGCAGCACTCGATTTTAGTGACCTCGAGCACCTCTTACTGCTCTTACTACACTGAAAGAACACCAACGAGACATGTAAAACAGCGCAGCAATCGAAGCTACACTGACAAAAGTGATATTAAAGGTGGCCGTCCACTGGTCGGTAACGAAGGCAACGCACGCATCGCACGGATCGGAAGGAATCGGATTTACGCTGGTATAAATGCCTTTTTAATAAATCAGTCCGGACTACCTTGAGACAAAACTTGACGTGTGCGGCCGCCCTAAACATCAACAGTGCGATCCATTGGCTGGTTGCGCATACTCACTCAAAATTGGGAACCGAGAAACCGACTTACTGTCGCTTCTGTATGAGATTATTATTCGTCCTTATTATACATTTTTTTAGTAATTTATTTCAATTGCATAGTGACGAAATTTAAAGTGATCGTGGCAACGCTGCTTGTTGATAAGTCTATGGGTCGTACACTTGTATATGTCGGAGTCATTGGGCGCAATACGTTATTTCGCGGAAAGCCTAGTCAGTTTTAGTATTGCCGGCAAAGGCTGTAATCAAATGAATATTCCATTGTTTGACTGAAATTTCTTTACCTGGGAACCTACTGGACCAGTTGCTATTTCTAGACTATTTACTTTTCGAAGGTACTCGACTCGCCGACGTCACCAATCTCACCGTAAGAGAGGAAAGAAGAAACGTGCTGATGAAGATGACGAAGATCATCGACGGCTTTTTGACCAAGTTGCCGGCGTTTATATTTTTGACGTCGTTTTCTCAGATTATATCGAGGATTTCCCATCCGATGAAGGAGGTCTACGTCCAGCTGAAGAGTATCATTATAAATCTGATGCAGCATTACCCGCAGCAGTGTTTGTGGATGATCAGTTCAGTTATAAAGGTAAATATCGTACAAGTCACTACCAAATATGTTAATAACCGATTTCCCAATCAAATTAAACTTTTTATACTTTACGTCTATAATTGGGTCACCACACTCTATCTCTGTGCTAAATTTTAAATTTTTACGTCGAATAGTTTATTACGGAAAATATGTTTTGTCTTCTCTGATTGGCCGACGGAAAGATCCGCCTCGTGACGAACTTACAGTAGTATCGACTCATCTGCAGGATGACTGATCTTTGCAAAAGATTGCACCATATTATATCCTAGATAATTTTATAGCTTTGTATGAACTCCTGCGCCCCTAAATGTCAAAACCTCCCAAAAGGCTAATAAATATAAATAAATAAATAATCAGTGGTGGCTGTTACAATGTGTTTCTTATCTCTTAAAAGCCGCCAATTATCCGGTTCATTTTCTACTGGCGTTTTATAAACCAGTGACTTTAAATGTCCCCAGAAATAATAATCAAGAGGATTTAAGTCTGGAGACATTCGTGACCATGGCTGGCCAGGAACATAGTAAATAGGAACTTTTTATCTTAAAATAACGTCAGCAACCACATCCCAAAGTTTGTCAAAGTATTTTTGAATTACCCCGTATAAAAATTGTTTAAATCGGTTATTGGTAGTACCCTTGTGAGTCTAAAAAGCGGCTATAAGCTATCTTTCCATAACTCCGGTTTAATCCCTCCCACTTAGGTTTAGTATACGCTTTAGTACCTCAGTATATGATGTATTATTTTTAGTCGAGTTACCCAACAAGAGCTAAGAGATGCGCAGAGATACTGAGCGACTCAAGACTGAAAACCCAAATGATGTCAAAACTGGTCAAAGATTTTACCACTCTCGCCGAGAAACTTATAGAATTGTGTAACAAAGACATATCTCCTGACCTTACCACAACCTCTGTCAATTTGTTGGTTAGGGCCTTACCCAGGTAAGCATTATTTGTTTGCGCCACAAAATGATATGAAACAATATACAGGGGTTTCCTAAATCTCAGGTCAATATTTCAAGGCGTAATTGTTGGTCCAATTTTAAGTAAAATCACCCTGTAAAAGAAAGAATATTTGGCAACCTTTTTTCCAAAATTTCGGACTCTGTAACGCTATCATTATTTTCAGGATGCTAGGCAAAGGAGATTTCAGTGAGATAATGATGCCCACTCACAAATTTAGGAAGTTGATCATACCGAATCCAGATTTCAAGAACACACAGCACAATCCTTTTCCGAATCATTACGTACACATCGTCGGCATCGATGACAACATAACGATTTTGCAGAGTTTGCAACGTCCCAGGAAGATCAATTTGCGAGGATCTGATGGTAAAAGGTATGTTAAAGGAGTCAGTAAAGTTTAAGATTACAAACCATATCACAGAGTTCTCTATTACCAAAAAATTATAAATAATATTTTCAGCCCGTGCATCGCCTATATCTTTGTCTATATCTCTGTCTATATCTTCGTCCATATCTTCGTCGATATCTTCGTCTATATCTCCGTCTATATCTTTGTCTATGTCGTCTGTATCTTCGTCTATATGTTCTGTATCGTCTATATCATCTATTTCTTCGTCTATATCGTCTATTTCTTCATCTATATCTCCGTCTATATCCTCGTCTATATCTTTTTTTAAATCATCTATATTTCTGTCTATATCTCCCTTTATACCTTCGTCTGTATCTTTGTCTATATCATTACATCAGTACCGTACTACCATGAAAAACTATAAAACGATTGATATTGTTTAATCTTCTTTCTGCTACACGTGACCGTACATAAGGTGTGCTAGTTAATATTTATAATTTTCTTGTTAAACAAGTTTTGTAGTATTGGGTTTTAAAATATTAATTTTGCAATTAAGACGTCAGTTTCGTAGTCGTCATTTTCGTGACCGTCATTTTCGTGGCCGTCAGTTTCGTGGCCGCCAGTTTCGTGTCAAATTATAGTTATTATTTTCACATTATGTAAAAATGATTCACTTTTGTGGCAGTCACCTACACACCACGAGTACTAACCTCAAAATAATTTAATTTCGCAAATTTCTACGCAGTTGCCAAACTTTTCGTTTTTCTCTATAATTATTTTCTTTTTAGTTACACGTTCATGTTGAAGCCAAAAGACGACCTGCGCAAAGACTTCAGGCTAATGGAATTCAACGACATCGTGAACCATCTGTTGCTACGCGACGCCGAAGCCAGGCAACGCAGGTTGAACATTAGACTTTACTCCGTGGCGCCGTTGAATGAAGAATGCGGCTTGATAGAATGGGTGGATAATTTGGTCGGGTTAAGACCTGTGCTGATGAATTTGTACAAACAAAAAGGTAGGAACGAAAACATACGTTTCTTTTGCATAGAAAAATGTCGAAATATGGCAACATTGCACAGTACATTCACTCTTTGTCATATCTGAAAGTTTCTCCGTCCTAATTTGTCATATATTGAATATAGGGAGAAAATCTATAGCAGATTTTTAGTACATAATGATTGTGCGGGATATATTTCGACAAATTCTCCTGTTTTATTAATTTTACAAAGCAACCCTTATTGTAGGTTTATTTATGAGACCGAGAGAGATAAAAGATATTCAGTGTAACGTACGGGACCCCCTGGCTAAAAAGAGGGACGTATTTTGTAATATACTATTGAAGAGACACCCTCCTGTATTAGGAGACTGGTTCAGAAAGACTTTTCCGGACGCGCAAGTAAGTAAACATGTTCGTCATTCATATTTTCTGTATGTTTGTATGTGGGGGTTGTCCCACGGACTGACAATACACGAAAAAACTCCCCTAAGACGAGAATCATAATTCATTTGAATTAGTTTATAAATCGTGTATATATCGTCAGTTTTGTGGCTATAAATTGACGGCCACGGGACTGACTAACAATACACTGTAATAAAACTGTCATCTAAGGCAAGGAGCATAATTACTTTGAATTACTTTATAAATCATGTCTAAATCATCAGTTTTGTGGCTACGGGACTGACAAACTATGAACTGTATTAAACTCATCTAAGACAAGGAGCATACTTACTTTGATTTATTTTATAAATCGTGTATAAATCTTCAATTTTGTGGCTATAATTTGACGCGAAATCGACGGCCACGGGACTGACAAACTATATACTCTAATAAAACTGTCTTCTAAGGTAAGGAGCATAATTACTTTGAATTATTTTATGAACCGTATATAAATCGTCAGTTTTGTGGCTATAATTTGATGCGAGATTGACGGCCACGAGACTGACAAATAATGCACTACAAATAACTGACCTCCAAGGCAAGGAGCATAATTACTTCAAATTATTTTATAAATCGTATGTAAATCGTCGTTCCGCGGCTATAATTTGACGCAAAATTGACGACCACGGGACTGACAATTCTCACTAATACTTGCATAGAAAATGTGACAGCAGCCATGTTAACAGTTCAATTGCAGGTCTGCAAATGAGATCAACCCAAGCAAACCCATGTTCATATGAACTTTTTGCCTTAGTTTCTTTCAAAGAATCTCCCTTTAAGCAAAGGCACATGTTTTTTGAAACACCCTGCCCTTATGTGATTTTTTCCTCCTTGTAGACTTGGCTAACGGCCAGAACGGGCTACATAAGAACAACAGCCGCTATATCGATAACAGGCTATATTTTGGGCTTGGGAGACAGGCACGGTGAAAATATTTTATTGGATTCTACCTGTGGCGATGTTGTCCATGTTGATTTTAACTGCCTATTTAACAAAGGTAAGAATAGGGAATATGCGTGTTTCTCTTATTGCATAAATCATTTAAGCAAGTCATTACCTACATATCTAAAAATATGCTGCCAAGTCCTTAAATTCTACATACATATAGATGGATATAGAAAAACGAATATGTAAGGGAGGCTACACCATAATTGGAAATAGTTGAAACAGCTGGAAATGATGATGATGATGTATGATGATATAGATACATATTTAATGATTTTAGAAAAACCCCTGTTTATATGTCTAGTTGTCGAAAAAATTGGAAAAATTAAGTTAGCAGCCAAATTGTATAAACTGAAACGGCTTGCAAGTGAACGCCTCTTGATGCAAACTATACTGATAGCCGCCCTTAATTTACCTTGTAAATATTAATCTGTTTATATGTCTAGTTTTCGAAATAATTGGGAAAATTAAGTTAGCAGCCAAATTTGTATAAACTGAAACGGCTTGCAAGTGAATATCTCTTGATGCAACCTATGGTGATAGACGCCTTTAATTTACCTTGTAAATTTTAATCTGTTTATATGTCTAGTTTTCGAGAAAATTGGAAAAATTAAGTTAGCAGCCAAATTTGAATAAACTGAAACGGCTTGCAAGTGAATATCTCTTGATGCAACCTATGGTGATAGACGCCCTTAATTTACCTTGTAAATTTTAATCTGTTTATATGTCTAGTTTTCGAGAAAATTGGAAAAATTAAGTTAGCAGCCAAATTTGAATAAACTGAAACGGCTTGCAAGTGAATATCTCTTGATGCAACCTATGGTGATAGACGCCCTTAATTTACCTTGTAAATTTTAATCTGTTTATATGTCTAGTTTTCGAGAAAATTGGAAAAATTAAGTTAGCAGCCAAATTTGAATAAACTGAAACGGCTTGCAAGTGAATATCTCTTGATGCAACCTATGGTGATAGACGCCCTTAATTTACCTTGTAAATTTTAATCTGTTTATATGTCTAGTTTTCGAGAAAATTGGAAAAATTAAGTTAGCAGCCAAATTTGAATAAACTGAAACGGCTTGCAAGTGAATATCTCTTGATGCAACCTATGGTGATAGACGCCCTTAATTTACCTTGTAAATTTTAATCTGTTTATATGTCTAGTTTTCGAGAAAATTGGAAAAATTAAGTTAGCAGCCAAATTTGAATAAACTGAAACGGCTTGCAAGTGAATATCTCGTGATGCAACCTATGGTGATAGACGCCCTTAATTTCCCTTGTAAATTTTAATCTGTTTATATGTCTAGTTTTCGAGAAAATTGGAAAAATTAAGTTAGCAGCCAAATTTGAATAAACTGAAACGGCTTGCAAGTGAATATCTCTTGATGCAACCTATGGTGATAGACGCCCTTAATTTACCTTGTAAATTTTAATCTGTTTATATGTCTAGTTTTCGAAATAATTGGAAAAATTAAGTTAGCAGCCAAATTTGAATAAACTGAAACGGCTTGCAAGTGAATATCTCTTGATGCAACCTATGGTGATAGACGCCCTTAATTTACCTTGTAAATTTTAATCTGTTTATATGTCTAGTTTTCGAGAAAATTGGAAAAATTAAGTTAGCAGCCAAATTTGAATAAACTGAAACGGCTTGCAAGTGAATATCTCTTGATGCAACCTATGGTGATAGACGCCCTTAATTTACCTTGTAAATTTTAATCTGTTTATATGTCTAGTTTTCGAGAAAATTGGAAAAATTAAGTTAGCAGCCAAATTTGAATAAACTGAAACGGCTTGCAAGTGAATATCTCTTGATGCAACCTATGGTGATAGACGCCCTTAATTTACCTTGTAAATTTTAATCTGTTTATATGTCTAGTTTTCGAGAAAATTGGAAAAATTAAGTTAGCAGCCAAATTTGAATAAACTGAAACGGCTTGCAAGTGAATATCTCTTGATGCTACATATGGTGATAGACGCCCTTAATTTACCTTGTAAATTTTAATCTGTTTATATGTCTAGTTTTCGAGAAAATTGGAAAAATTAAGTTAGCAGCCAAATTTGAATAAACTGAAACGGCTTGCAAGTGAATATCTCTTGATGCAACCTATGGTGATAGACGCCCTTAATTTACCTTGTAAATTTTAATCTGTTTATATGTCTAGTTTTCGAGAAAATTGGAAAAATTAAGTTAGCAGCCAAATTTGAATAAACTGAAACGGCTTGCAAGTGAATATCTCTTGATGCAACCTATGGTGATAGACGCCCTTAATTTCCCTTGTAAATTTTAATCTGTTTATATGTCTAGTTTTCGAGAAAATTGGAAAAATTAAGTTAGCAGCCAAATTTGAATAAACTGAAACGGCTTGCAAGTGAATATCTCTTGATGCAACCTATGGTGATAGACGCCCTTAATTTACCTTGTAAATTTTAATCTGTTTATATGTCTAGTTTTCGAAATAATTGGAAAAATTAAGTTAGCAGCCAAATTTGAATAAACTGAAACGGCTTGCAAGTGAATATCTCTTGATGCAACCTATGGTGATAGACGCCCTTAATTTACCTTGTAAATTTTAATCTGTTTATATGTCTAGTTTTCGAGAAAATTGGAAAAATTAAGTTAGCAGCCAAATTTGAATAAACTGAAACGGCTTGCAAGTGAATATCTCTTGATGCAACCTATGGTGATAGACGCCCTTAATTTACCTTGTAAATTTTAATCTGTTTATATGTCTAGTTTTCGAAATAATTGGGAAAATTAAGTTAGCAGCCAAATTTGAATAAACTGAAACGGCTTGCAAGTGAATATCTCTTGATGCAACCTATGGTGATAGACGCCCTTAATTTACCTTGTAAATTTTAATCTGTTTATATGTCTAGTTTTCGAGAAAATTGGAAAAATTAAGTTAGCAGCCAAATTTGAATAAACTGAAACGGCTTGCAAGTGAATATCTCTTGATGCAACCTATGGTGATAGACGCCCTTAATTTACCTTGTAAATTTTAATCTGTTTATATGTCTAGTTTTCGAGAAAATTGGAAAAATTAAGTTAGCAGCCAAATTTGAATAAACTGAAACGGCTTGCAAGTGAATATCTCTTGATGCAACCTTTGGTGATAGACGCCCTTAATTTACCTTGTAAATTTTAATCTGTTTATATGTCTAGTTTTCGAGAAAATTGGAAAAATTAAGTTAGCAGCCAAATTTGAATAAACTGAAACGGCTTGCAAGTGAATATCTCTTGATGCAACCTATGGTGATAGACGCCCTTAATTTACCTTGTAAATTTTAATCTGTTTATATGTCTAGTTTTCGAAATAATTGGAAAAATTAAGTTAGCAGCCAAATTTGAATAAACTGAAACGGCTTGCAAGTGAATATCTCTTGATGCAACCTATGGTGATAGACGCCCTTAATTTACCTTGTAAATTTTAATCTGTTTATATGTCTAGTTTTCGAGAAAATTGGAAAAATTAAGTTAGCAGCCAAATTTGAATAAACTGAAACGGCTTGCAAGTGAATATCTCTTGATGCAACCTATGGTGATAGACGCCCTTAATTTACCTTGTAAATTTTAATCTGTTTATATGTCTAGTTTTCGAGAAAATTGGAAAAATTAAGTTAGCAGCCAAATTTGAATAAACTGAAACGGCTTGCAAGTGAATATCTCTTGATGCAACCTATGGTGATAGACGCCCTTAATTTACCTTGTAAATTTTAATCTGTTTATATGTCTAGTTTTCGAGAAAATTGGAAAAATTAAGTTAGCAGCCAAATTTGAATAAACTGAAACGGCTTGCAAGTGAATATCTCTTGATGCAACCTATGGTGATAGACGCCCTTAATTTACCTTGTAAATTTTAATCTGTTTATATGTCTAGTTTTCGAAATAATTGGGAAAATTAAGTTAGCAGCCAAATTTGAATAAACTGAAACGGCTTGCAAGTGAATATCTCTTGATGCAACCTATGGTGATAGACGCCCTTAATTTACCTTGTAAATTTTAATCTGTTTATATGTCTAGTTTTCGAGAAAATTGGAAAAATTAAGTTAGCAGCCAAATTTGAATAAACTGAAACGGCTTGCAAGTGAATATCTCTTGATGCAACCTATGGTGATAGACGCCCTTAATTTACCTTGTAAATTTTAATCTGTTTATATGTCTAGTTTTCGAAATAATTGGGAAAATTAAGTTAGCAGCCAAATTTGAATAAACTGAAACGGCTTGCAAGTGAATATCTCTTGATGCAACCTATGGTGATAGACGCCCTTAATTTACCTTGTAAATTTTAATCTGTTTATATGTCTAGTTTTCGAGAAAATTGGAAAAATTAAGTTAGCAGCCAAATTTGAATAAACTGAAACGGCTTGCAAGTGAATATCTCTTGATGCAACCTATGGTGATAGACGCCCTTAATTTACCTTGTAAATTTTAATCTGTTTATATGTCTAGTTTTCGAAATAATTGGAAAAATTAAGTTAGCAGCCAAATTTGAATAAACTGAAACGGCTTGCAAGTGAATATCTCTTGATGCAACCTATGGTGATAGACGCCCTTAATTTACCTTGTAAATTTTAATCTGTTTATATGTCTAGTTTTCGAAATAATTGGAAAAATTAAGTTAGCAGCCAAATTTGAATAAACTGAAACGGCTTGCAAGTGAATATCTCTTGATGCAACCTATGGTGATAGACGCCCTTAATTTACCTTGTAAATTTTAATCTGTTTATATGTCTAGTTTTCGAAATAATTGGGAAAATTAAGTTAGCAGCCAAATTTGAATAAACTGAAACGGCTTGCAAGTGAATATCTCTTGATGCAACCTATGGTGATAGACGCCCTTAATTTACCTTGTAAATTTTAATCTGTTTATATGTCTAGTTTTCGAGAAAATTGGAAAAATTAAGTTAGCAGCCAAATTTGAATAAACTGAAACGGCTTGCAAGTGAATATCTCTTGATGCAACCTATGGTGATAGACGCCCTTAATTTACCTTGTAAATTTTAATCTGTTTATATGTCTAGTTTTCGAAATAATTGGAAAAATTAAGTTAGCAGCCAAATTTGAATAAACTGAAACGGCTTGCAAGTGAATATCTCTTGATGCAACCTATGGTGATAGACGCCCTTAATTTACCTTGTAAATTTTAATCTGTTTATATGTCTAGTTTTCGAAATAATTGGAAAAATTAAGTTAGCAGCCAAATTTGAATAAACTGAAACGGCTTGCAAGTGAATATCTCTTGATGCAACCTATGGTGATAGACGCCCTTAATTTACCTTGTAAATTTTAATCTGTTTATATGTCTAGTTTTCGAAATAATTGGAAAATTAAGTTAGCAGCCAAATTTGAATAAACTGAAACGGCTTGCAAGTGAATATCTCTTGATGCAACCTATGGTGATAGACGCCCTTAATTTACCTTGTAAATTTTAATCTGTTTATATGTCTAGTTTTCGAGAAAATTGGAAAAATTAAGTTAGCAGCCAAATTTGAATAAACTGAAACGGCTTGCAAGTGAATATCTCTTGATGCAACCTATGGTGATAGACGCCCTTAATTTACCTTGTAAATTTTAATCTGTTTATATGTCTAGTTTTCGAGAAAATTGGAAAAATTAAGTTAGCAGCCAAATTTGAATAAACTGAAACGGCTTGCAAGTGAATATCTCTTGATGCAACCTATGGTGATAGACGCCCTTAATTTACCTTGTAAATTTTAATCTGTTTATATGTCTAGTTTTCGAGAAAATTGGAAAAATTAAGTTAGCAGCCAAATTTGAATAAACTGAAACGGCTTGCAAGTGAATATCTCTTGATGCAACCTATGGTGATAGACGCCCTTAATTTACCTTGTAAATTTTAATCTGTTTATATGTCTAGTTTTCGAGAAAATTGGAAAAATTAAGTTAGCAGCCAAATTTGAATAAACTGAAACGGCTTGCAAGTGAATATCTCTTGATGCAACCTATGGTGATAGACGCCCTTAATTTACCTTGTAAATTTTAATCTGTTTATATGTCTAGTTTTCGAGAAAATTGGAAAAATTAAGTTAGCAGCCAAATTTGAATAAACTGAAACGGCTTGCAAGTGAATATCTCTTGATGCAACCTATGGTGATAGACGCCCTTAATTTACCTTGTAAATTTTAATCTGTTTATATGTCTAGTTTTCGAAATAATTGGGAAAATTAAGTTAGCAGCCAAATTTGAATAAACTGAAACGGCTTGCAAGTGAATATCTCTTGATGCAACCTATGGTGATAGACGCCCTTAATTTACCTTGTAAATTTTAATCTGTTTATATGTCTAGTTTTCGAGAAAATTGGAAAAATTAAGTTAGCAGCCAAATTTGAATAAACTGAAACGGCTTGCAAGTGAATATCTCTTGATGCAACCTATGGTGATAGACGCCCTTAATTTACCTTGTAAATTTTAATCTGTTTATATGTCTAGTTTTCGAAATAATTGGAAAAATTAAGTTAGCAGCCAAATTTGAATAAACTGAAACGGCTTGCAAGTGAATATCTCTTGATGCAACCTATGGTGATAGACGCCCTTAATTTACCTTGTAAATTTTAATCTGTTTATATGTCTAGTTTTCGAGAAAATTGGAAAAATTAAGTTAGCAGCCAAATTTGAATAAACTGAAACGGCTTGCAAGTGAATATCTCTTGATGCAACCTATGGTGATAGACGCCCTTAATTTACCTTGTAAATTTTAATCTGTTTATATGTCTAGTTTTCGAGAAAATTGGAAAAATTAAGTTAGCAGCCAAATTTGAATAAACTGAAACGGCTTGCAAGTGAATATCTCTTGATGCAACCTATGGTGATAGACGCCCTTAATTTACCTTGTAAATTTTAATCTGTTTATATGTCTAGTTTTCGAGAAAATTGGAAAAATTAAGTTAGCAGCCAAATTTGAATAAACTGAAACGGCTTGCAAGTGAATATCTCTTGATGCAACCTATGGTGATAGACGCCCTTAATTTACCTTGTAAATTTTAATCTGTTTATATGTCTAGTTTTCGAGAAAATTGGAAAAATTAAGTTAGCAGCCAAATTTGAATAAACTGAAACGGCTTGCAAGTGAATATCTCTTGATGCAACCTATGGTGATAGACGCCCTTAATTTACCTTGTAAATTTTAATCTGTTTATATGTCTAGTTTTCGAGAATAATTGGAAAAATTAAGTTAGCAGCCAAATTTGAATAAACTGAAACGGCTTGCAAGTGAATATCTCTTGATGCAACCTATGGTGATAGACGCCCTTAATTTACCTTGTAAATTTTAATCTGTTTATATGTCTAGTTTTCGAGAAAATTGGAAAATTAAGTTAGCAGCCAAATTTGAATAAACTGAAACGGCTTGCAAGTGAATATCTCTTGATGCAACCTATGGTGATAGACGCCCTTAATTTACCTTGTAAATTTTAATCTGTTTATATGTCTAGTTTTCGAGAAAATTGGAAAAATTAAGTTAGCAGCCAAATTTGAATAAACTGAAACGGCTTGCAAGTGAATATCTCTTGATGCAACCTATGGTGATAGACGCCCTTAATTTACCTTGTAAATTTTAATCTGTTTATATGTCTAGTTTTCGAAATAATTGGGAAAATTAAGTTAGCAGCCAAATTTGAATAAACTGAAACGGCTTGCAAGTGAATATCTCTTGATGCAACCTATGGTGATAGACGCCCTTAATTTACCTTGTAAATTTTAATCTGTTTATATGTCTAGTTTTCGAGAAAATTGGAAAAATTAAGTTAGCAGCCAAATTTGAATAAACTGAAACGGCTTGCAAGTGAATATCTCTTGATGCAACCTATGGTGATAGACGCCCTTAATTTACCTTGTAAATTTTAATCTGTTTATATGTCTAGTTTTCGAGAAAATTGGAAAATTAAGTTAGCAGCCAAATTTGAATAAACTGAAACGGCTTGCAAGTGAATATCTCTTGATGCAACCTATGGTGATAGACGCCCTTAATTTACCTTGTAAATTTTAATCTGTTTATATGTCTAGTTTTCGAGAAAATTGGAAAAATTAAGTTAGCAGCCAAATTTGAATAAACTGAAACGGCTTGCAAGTGAATATCTCTTGATGCAACCTATGGTGATAGACGCCCTTAATTTACCTTGTAAATTTTAATCTGTTTATATGTCTAGTTTTCGAGAAAATTGGAAAAATTAAGTTAGCAGCCAAATTTGAATAAACTGAAACGGCTTGCAAGTGAATATCTCTTGATGCAACCTATGGTGATAGACGCCCTTAATTTACCTTGTAAATTTTAATCTGTTTATATGTCTAGTTTTCGAGAAAATTGGAAAAATTAAGTTAGCAGCCAAATTTGAATAAACTGAAACGGCTTGCAAGTGAATATCTCTTGATGCAACCTATGGTGATAGACGCCCTTAATTTACCTTGTAAATTTTAATCTGTTTATATGTCTAGTTTTCGAGAAAATTGGGAAAATTAAGTTAGCAGCCAAATTTGAATAAACTGAAACGGCTTGCAAGTGAATATCTCTTGATGCAACCTATGGTGATAGACGCCCTTAATTTACCTTGTAAATTTTAATCTGTTTATATGTCTAGTTTTCGAGAAAATTGGAAAAATTAAGTTAGCAGCCAAATTTGAATAAACTGAAACGGCTTGCAAGTGAATATCTCTTGATGCAACCTATGGTGATAGACGCCCTTAATTTACCTTGTAAATTTTAATCTGTTTATATGTCTAGTTTTCGAGAAAATTGGAAAAATTAAGTTAGCAGCCAAATTTGAATAAACTGAAACGGCTTGCAAGTGAATATCTCTTGATGCAACCTATGGTGATAGACGCCCTTAATTTACCTTGTAAATTTTAATCTGTTTATATGTCTAGTTTTCGAGAAAATTGGGAAAAATTAAGTTAGCAGCCAAATTTGAATAAACTGAAACGGCTTGCAAGTGAATATCTCTTGATGCAACCTATGGTGATAGACGCCCTTAATTTACCTTGTAAATTTTAATCTGTTTATATGTCTAGTTTTCGAGAAAATTGGAAAAATTAAGTTAGCAGCCAAATTTGAATAAACTGAAACGGCTTGCAAGTGAATATCTCTTGATGCAACCTATGGTGATAGACGCCCTTAATTTACCTTGTAAATTTTAATCTGTTTATATGTCTAGTTTTCGAGAAAATTGGAAAAATTAAGTTAGCAGCCAAATTTGAATAAACTGAAACGGCTTGCAAGTGAATATCTCTTGATGCAACCTATGGTGATAGACGCCCTTAATTTACCTTGTAAATTTTAATCTGTTTATATGTCTAGTTTTCGAGAAAATTGGAAAAATTAAGTTAGCAGCCAAATTTGAATAAACTGAAACGGCTTGCAAGTGAATATCTCTTGATGCAACCTATGGTGATAGACGCCCTTAATTTACCTTGTAAATTTTAATCTGTTTATATGTCTAGTTTTCGAGAATAATTGGGAAAATTAAGTTAGCAGCCAAATTTGAATAAACTGAAACGGCTTGCAAGTGAATATCTCTTGATGCAACCTATGGTGATAGACGCCCTTAATTTACCTTGTAAATTTTAATCTGTTTATATGTCTAGTTTTCGAGAAAATTGGAAAAATTAAGTTAGCAGCCAAATTTGAATAAACTGAAACGGCTTGCAAGTGAATATCTCTTGATGCAACCTATGGTGATAGACGCCCTTAATTTACCTTGTAAATTTTAATCTGTTTATATGTCTAGTTTTCGAGAAAATTGGAAAAATTAAGTTAGCAGCCAAATTTGAATAAACTGAAACGGCTTGCAAGTGAATATCTCTTGATGCAACCTATGGTGATAGACGCCCTTAATTTACCTTGTAAATTTTAATCTGTTTATATGTCTAGTTTTCGAAATAATTGGGAAAATTAAGTTAGCAGCCAAATTTGAATAAACTGAAACGGCTTGCAAGTGAATATCTCTTGATGCAACCTATGGTGATAGACGCCCTTAATTTACCTTGTAAATTTTAATCTGTTTATATGTCTAGTTTTCGAGAAAATTGGAAAAATTAAGTTAGCAGCCAAATTTGAATAAACTGAAACGGCTTGCAAGTGAATATCTCTTGATGCAACCTATGGTGATAGACGCCCTTAATTTACCTTGTAAATTTTAATCTGTTTATATGTCTAGTTTTCGAAATAATTGGGAAAAATTAAGTTAGCAGCCAAATTTGAATAAACTGAAACGGCTTGCAAGTGAATATCTCTTGATGCAACCTATGGTGATAGACGCCCTTAATTTACCTTGTAAATTTTAATCTGTTTATATGTCTAGTTTTCGAGAAAATTGGAAAAATTAAGTTAGCAGCCAAATTTGAATAAACTGAAACGGCTTGCAAGTGAATATCTCTTGATGCAACCTATGGTGATAGACGCCCTTAATTTACCTTGTAAATTTTAATCTGTTTATATGTCTAGTTTTCGAGAAAATTGGAAAAATTAAGTTAGCAGCCAAATTTGAATAAACTGAAACGGCTTGCAAGTGAATATCTCTTGATGCAACCTATGGTGATAGACGCCCTTAATTTACCTTGTAAATTTTAATCTGTTTATATGTCTAGTTTTCGAGAAAATTGGAAAAATTAAGTTAGCAGCCAAATTTGAATAAACTGAAACGGCTTGCAAGTGAATATCTCTTGATGCAACCTATGGTGATAGACGCCCTTAATTTACCTTGTAAATTTTAATCTGTTTATATGTCTAGTTTTCGAGAAAATTGGAAAAATTAAGTTAGCAGCCAAATTTGAATAAACTGAAACGGCTTGCAAGTGAATATCTCTTGATGCAACCTATGGTGATAGACGCCCTTAATTTACCTTGTAAATTTTAATCTGTTTATATGTCTAGTTTTCGAGAAAATTGGAAAAATTAAGTTAGCAGCCAAATTTGAATAAACTGAAACGGCTTGCAAGTGAATATCTCTTGATGCAACCTATGGTGATAGACGCCCTTAATTTACCTTGTAAATTTTAATCTGTTTATATGTCTAGTTTTCGAGAAAATTGGAAAAATTAAGTTAGCAGCCAAATTTGAATAAACTGAAACGGCTTGCAAGTGAATATCTCTTGATGCAACCTATGGTGATAGACGCCCTTAATTTACCTTGTAAATTTTAATCTGTTTATATGTCTAGTTTTCGAGAAAATTGGAAAATTAAGTTAGCAGCCAAATTTGAATAAACTGAAACGGCTTGCAAGTGAATATCTCTTGATGCAACCTATGGTGATAGACGCCCTTAATTTACCTTGTAAATTTTAATCTGTTTATATGTCTAGTTTTCGAGAAAATTGGAAAAATTAAGTTAGCAGCCAAATTTGAATAAACTGAAACGGCTTGCAAGTGAATATCTCTTGATGCAACCTATGGTGATAGACGCCCTTAATTTACCTTGTAAATTTTAATCTGTTTATATGTCTAGTTTTCGAGAAAATTGGAAAAATTAAGTTAGCAGCCAAATTTGAATAAACTGAAACGGCTTGCAAGTGAATATCTCTTGATGCAACCTATGGTGATAGACGCCCTTAATTTACCTTGTAAATTTTAATCTGTTTATATGTCTAGTTTTCGAGAAAATTGGAAAATTAAGTTAGCAGCCAAATTTGAATAAACTGAAACGGCTTGCAAGTGAATATCTCTTGATGCAACCTATGGTGATAGACGCCCTTAATTTACCTTGTAAATTTTAATCTGTTTATATGTCTAGTTTTCGAGAAAATTGGAAAAATTAAGTTAGCAGCCAAATTTGAATAAACTGAAACGGCTTGCAAGTGAATATCTCTTGATGCAACCTATGGTGATAGACGCCCTTAATTTACCTTGTAAATTTTAATCTGTTTATATGTCTAGTTTTCGAGAATAATTGGGAAAAATTAAGTTAGCAGCCAAATTTGAATAAACTGAAACGGCTTGCAAGTGAATATCTCTTGATGCAACCTATGGTGATAGACGCCCTTAATTTACCTTGTAAATTTTAATCTGTTTATATGTCTAGTTTTCGAGAAAATTGGAAAAATTAAGTTAGCAGCCAAATTTGAATAAACTGAAACGGCTTGCAAGTGAATATCTCTTGATGCAACCTATGGTGATAGACGCCCTTAATTTACCTTGTAAATTTTAATCTGTTTATATGTCTAGTTTTCGAAATAATTGGGAAAATTAAGTTAGCAGCCAAATTTGAATAAACTGAAACGGCTTGCAAGTGAATATCTCTTGATGCAACCTATGGTGATAGACGCCCTTAATTTACCTTGTAAATTTTAATCTGTTTATATGTCTAGTTTTCGAGAAAATTGGAAAAATTAAGTTAGCAGCCAAATTTGAATAAACTGAAACGGCTTGCAAGTGAATATCTCTTGATGCAACCTATGGTGATAGACGCCCTTAATTTACCTTGTAAATTTTAATCTGTTTATATGTCTAGTTTTCGAGAATAATTGGAAAAATTAAGTTAGCAGCCAAATTTGAATAAACTGAAACGGCTTGCAAGTGAATATCTCTTGATGCAACCTATGGTGATAGACGCCCTTAATTTACCTTGTAAATTTTAATCTGTTTATATGTCTAGTTTTCGAGAAAATTGGAAAAATTAAGTTAGCAGCCAAATTTGAATAAACTGAAACGGCTTGCAAGTGAATATCTCTTGATGCAACCTATGGTGATAGACGCCCTTAATTTACCTTGTAAATTTTAATCTGTTTATATGTCTAGTTTTCGAAATAATTGGGAAAATTAAGTTAGCAGCCAAATTTGAATAAACTGAAACGGCTTGCAAGTGAATATCTCTTGATGCAACCTATGGTGATAGACGCCCTTAATTTACCTTGTAAATTTTAATCTGTTTATATGTCTAGTTTTCGAGAAAATTGGAAAAATTAAGTTAGCAGCCAAATTTGAATAAACTGAAACGGCTTGCAAGTGAATATCTCTTGATGCAACCTATGGTGATAGACGCCCTTAATTTACCTTGTAAATTTTAATCTGTTTATATGTCTAGTTTTCGAGAAAATTGGAAAAATTAAGTTAGCAGCCAAATTTGAATAAACTGAAACGGCTTGCAAGTGAATATCTCTTGATGCAACCTATGGTGATAGACGCCCTTAATTTACCTTGTAAATTTTAATCTGTTTATATGTCTAGTTTTCGAGAAAATTGGAAAAATTAAGTTAGCAGCCAAATTTGAATAAACTGAAACGGCTTGCAAGTGAATATCTCTTGATGCAACCTATGGTGATAGACGCCCTTAATTTACCTTGTAAATTTTAATCTGTTTATATGTCTAGTTTTCGAAATAATTGGGAAAATTAAGTTAGCAGCCAAATTTGAATAAACTGAAACGGCTTGCAAGTGAATATCTCTTGATGCAACCTATGGTGATAGACGCCCTTAATTTACCTTGTAAATTTTAATCTGTTTATATGTCTAGTTTTCGAGAAAATTGGAAAAATTAAGTTAGCAGCCAAATTTGAATAAACTGAAACGGCTTGCAAGTGAATATCTCTTGATGCAACCTATGGTGATAGACGCCCTTAATTTACCTTGTAAATTTTAATCTGTTTATATGTCTAGTTTTCGAGAAAATTGGAAAAATTAAGTTAGCAGCCAAATTTGAATAAACTGAAACGGCTTGCAAGTGAATATCTCTTGATGCAACCTATGGTGATAGACGCCCTTAATTTACCTTGTAAATTTTAATCTGTTTATATGTCTAGTTTTCGAGAAAATTGGAAAAATTAAGTTAGCAGCCAAATTTGAATAAACTGAAACGGCTTGCAAGTGAATATCTCTTGATGCAACCTATGGTGATAGACGCCCTTAATTTACCTTGTAAATTTTAATCTGTTTATATGTCTAGTTTTCGAAATAATTGGAAAATTAAGTTAGCAGCCAAATTTGAATAAACTGAAACGGCTTGCAAGTGAATATCTCTTGATGCAACCTATGGTGATAGACGCCCTTAATTTACCTTGTAAATTTTAATCTGTTTATATGTCTAGTTTTCGAGAAAATTGGAAAAATTAAGTTAGCAGCCAAATTTGAATAAACTGAAACGGCTTGCAAGTGAATATCTCTTGATGCAACCTATGGTGATAGACGCCCTTAATTTACCTTGTAAATTTTAATCTGTTTATATGTCTAGTTTTCGAGAAAATTGGAAAAATTAAGTTAGCAGCCAAATTTGAATAAACTGAAACGGCTTGCAAGTGAATATCTCTTGATGCAACCTATGGTGATAGACGCCCTTAATTTACCTTGTAAATTTTAATCTGTTTATATGTCTAGTTTTCGAGAAAATTGGAAAAATTAAGTTAGCAGCCAAATTTGAATAAACTGAAACGGCTTGCAAGTGAATATCTCTTGATGCAACCTATGGTGATAGACGCCCTTAATTTACCTTGTAAATTTTAATCTGTTTATATGTCTAGTTTTCGAAATAATTGGGAAAAATTAAGTTAGCAGCCAAATTTGAATAAACTGAAACGGCTTGCAAGTGAATATCTCTTGATGCAACCTATGGTGATAGACGCCCTTAATTTACCTTGTAAATTTTAATCTGTTTATATGTCTAGTTTTCGAGAAAATTGGAAAAATTAAGTTAGCAGCCAAATTTGAATAAACTGAAACGGCTTGCAAGTGAATATCTCTTGATGCAACCTATGGTGATAGACGCCCTTAATTTACCTTGTAAATTTTAATCTGTTTATATGTCTAGTTTTCGAATAATTGGAAAATTAAGTTAGCAGCCAAATTTGAATAAACTGAAACGGCTTGCAAGTGAATATCTCTTGATGCAACCTATGGTGATAGACGCCCTTAATTTACCTTGTAAATTTTAATCTGTTTATATGTCTAGTTTTCGAGAAAATTGGAAAAATTAAGTTAGCAGCCAAATTTGAATAAACTGAAACGGCTTGCAAGTGAATATCTCTTGATGCAACCTATGGTGATAGACGCCCTTAATTTACCTTGTAAATTTTAATCTGTTTATATGTCTAGTTTTCGAAATAATTGGAAAAATTAAGTTAGCAGCCAAATTTGAATAAACTGAAACGGCTTGCAAGTGAATATCTCTTGATGCAACCTATGGTGATAGACGCCCTTAATTTACCTTGTAAATTTTAATCTGTTTATATGTCTAGTTTTCGAGAAAATTGGAAAAATTAAGTTAGCAGCCAAATTTGAATAAACTGAAACGGCTTGCAAGTGAATATCTCTTGATGCAACCTATGGTGATAGACGCCCTTAATTTACCTTGTAAATTTTAATCTGTTTATATGTCTAGTTTTCGAAATAATTGGGAAAATTAAGTTAGCAGCCAAATTTGAATAAACTGAAACGGCTTGCAAGTGAATATCTCTTGATGCAACCTATGGTGATAGACGCCCTTAATTTACCTTGTAAATTTTAATCTGTTTATATGTCTAGTTTTCGAGAAAATTGGAAAAATTAAGTTAGCAGCCAAATTTGAATAAACTGAAACGGCTTGCAAGTGAATATCTCTTGATGCAACCTATGGTGATAGACGCCCTTAATTTACCTTGTAAATTTTAATCTGTTTATATGTCTAGTTTTCGAGAATAATTGGGAAAAATTAAGTTAGCAGCCAAATTTGAATAAACTGAAACGGCTTGCAAGTGAATATCTCTTGATGCAACCTATGGTGATAGACGCCCTTAATTTACCTTGTAAATTTTAATCTGTTTATATGTCTAGTTTTCGAGAAAATTGGAAAAATTAAGTTAGCAGCCAAATTTGAATAAACTGAAACGGCTTGCAAGTGAATATCTCTTGATGCAACCTATGGTGATAGACGCCCTTAATTTACCTTGTAAATTTTAATCTGTTTATATGTCTAGTTTTCGAGAAAATTGGAAAAATTAAGTTAGCAGCCAAATTTGAATAAACTGAAACGGCTTGCAAGTGAATATCTCTTGATGCAACCTATGGTGATAGACGCCCTTAATTTACCTTGTAAATTTTAATCTGTTTATATGTCTAGTTTTCGAGAAAATTGGAAAAATTAAGTTAGCAGCCAAATTTGAATAAACTGAAACGGCTTGCAAGTGAATATCTCTTGATGCAACCTATGGTGATAGACGCCCTTAATTTACCTTGTAAATTTTAATCTGTTTATATGTCTAGTTTTCGAAATAATTGGGAAAATTAAGTTAGCAGCCAAATTTGAATAAACTGAAACGGCTTGCAAGTGAATATCTCTTGATGCAACCTATGGTGATAGACGCCCTTAATTTACCTTGTAAATTTTAATCTGTTTATATGTCTAGTTTTCGAGAAAATTGGAAAAATTAAGTTAGCAGCCAAATTTGAATAAACTGAAACGGCTTGCAAGTGAATATCTCTTGATGCAACCTATGGTGATAGACGCCCTTAATTTACCTTGTAAATTTTAATCTGTTTATATGTCTAGTTTTCGAGAAAATTGGGAAAAATTAAGTTAGCAGCCAAATTTGAATAAACTGAAACGGCTTGCAAGTGAATATCTCTTGATGCAACCTATGGTGATAGACGCCCTTAATTTACCTTGTAAATTTTAATCTGTTTATATGTCTAGTTTTCGAGAAAATTGGAAAAATTAAGTTAGCAGCCAAATTTGAATAAACTGAAACGGCTTGCAAGTGAATATCTCTTGATGCAACCTATGGTGATAGACGCCCTTAATTTACCTTGTAAATTTTAATCTGTTTATATGTCTAGTTTTCGAGAATAATTGGGAAAAATTAAGTTAGCAGCCAAATTTGAATAAACTGAAACGGCTTGCAAGTGAATATCTCTTGATGCAACCTATGGTGATAGACGCCCTTAATTTACCTTGTAAATTTTAATCTGTTTATATGTCTAGTTTTCGAGAAAATTGGAAAAATTAAGTTAGCAGCCAAATTTGAATAAACTGAAACGGCTTGCAAGTGAATATCTCTTGATGCAACCTATGGTGATAGACGCCCTTAATTTACCTTGTAAATTTTAATCTGTTTATATGTCTAGTTTTCGAAATAATTGGGAAAATTAAGTTAGCAGCCAAATTTGAATAAACTGAAACGGCTTGCAAGTGAATATCTCTTGATGCAACCTATGGTGATAGACGCCCTTAATTTACCTTGTAAATTTTATTCTGTTATATGTCTAGTTTTCGAGAAAATTGGAAAAATTAAGTTAGCAGCCAAATTTGAATAAACTGAAACGGCTTGCAAGTGAATATCTCTTGATGCAACCTATGGTGATAGACGCCCTTAATTTACCTTGTAAATTTTAATCTGTTTATATGTCTAGTTTTCGAAATAATTGGAAAAATTAAGTTAGCAGCCAAATTTGAATAAACTGAAACGGCTTGCAAGTGAATATCTCTTGATGCAACCTATGGTGATAGACGCCCCTTAATTTACCTTGTAAATTTTAATCTGTTTATATGTCTAGTTTTCGAGAAAATTGGAAAAATTAAGTTAGCAGCCAAATTTGAATAAACTGAAACGGCTTGCAAGTGAATATCTCTTGATGCAACCTATGGTGATAGACGCCCTTAATTTACCTTGTAAATTTTAATCTGTTTATATGTCTAGTTTTCGAGAATAATTGGGAAAATTAAGTTAGCAGCCAAATTTGAATAAACTGAAACGGCTTGCAAGTGAATATCTCTTGATGCAACCTATGGTGATAGACGCCCTTAATTTACCTTGTAAATTTTAATCTGTTTATATGTCTAGTTTTCGAGAAAATTGGAAAAATTAAGTTAGCAGCCAAATTTGAATAAACTGAAACGGCTTGCAAGTGAATATCTCTTGATGCAACCTATGGTGATAGACGCCCTTAATTTACCTTGTAAATTTTAATCTGTTTATATGTCTAGTTTTCGAGAAAATTGGAAAAATTAAGTTAGCAGCCAAATTTCGAATAAACTGAAACGGCTTGCAAGTGAATATCTCTTGATGCAACCTATGGTGATAGACGCCCTTAATTTACCTTGTAAATTTTAATCTGTTTATATGTCTAGTTTTCGAGAAAATTGGAAAAATTAAGTTAGCAGCCAAATTTGAATAAACTGAAACGGCTTGCAAGTGAATATCTCTTGATGCAACCTATGGTGATAGACGCCCTTAATTTACCTTGTAAATTTTAATCTGTTTATATGTCTAGTTTTCGGAGAAAATTGGAAAAATTAAGTTAGCAGCCAAATTTGAATAAACTGAAACGGCTTGCAAGTGAATATCTCTTGATGCAACCTATGGTGATAGACGCCCTTAATTTACCTTGTAAATTTTAATCTGTTTATATGTCTAGTTTTCGAAATAATTGGGAAAATTAAGTTAGCAGCCAAATTTGAATAAACTGAAACGGCTTGCAAGTGAATATCTCTTGATGCAACCTATGGTGATAGACGCCCTTAATTTACCTTGTAAATTTTATTCTGTTTATATGTCTAGTTTTCGAGAAAATTGGAAAAATTAAGTTAGCAGCCAAATTTGAATAAACTGAAACGGCTTGCAAGTGAATATCTCTTGATGCAACCTATGGTGATAGACGCCCTTAATTTACCTTGTAAATTTTAATCTGTTTATATGTCTAGTTTTCGAAATAATTGGAAAAATTAAGTTAGCAGCCAAATTTGAATAAACTGAAACGGCTTGCAAGTGAATATCTCTTGATGCAACCTATGGTGATAGACGCCCTTAATTTACCTTGTAAATTTTAATCTGTTTATATGTCTAGTTTTCGAGAAAATTGGAAAAATTAAGTTAGCAGCCAAATTTGAATAAACTGAAACGGCTTGCAAGTGAATATCTCTTGATGCAACCTATGGTGATAGACGCCCTTAATTTACCTTGTAAATTTTAATCTGTTTATATGTCTAGTTTTCGAGAAAATTGGAAAAATTAAGTTAGCAGCCAAATTTGAATAAACTGAAACGGCTTGCAAGTGAATATCTCTTGATGCAACCTATGGTGATAGACGCCCTTAATTTACCTTGTAAATTTTAATCTGTTTATATGTCTAGTTTTCGAGAAAATTGGAAAAATTAAGTTAGCAGCCAAATTTGAATAAACTGAAACGGCTTGCAAGTGAATATCTCTTGATGCAACCTATGGTGATAGACGCCCTTAATTTACCTTGTAAATTTTAATCTGTTTATATGTCTAGTTTTCGAGAAAATTGGAAAAATTAAGTTAGCAGCCAAATTTGAATAAACTGAAACGGCTTGCAAGTGAATATCTCTTGATGCAACCTATGGTGATAGACGCCCTTAATTTACCTTGTAAATTTTAATCTGTTTATATGTCTAGTTTTCGAAATAATTGGAAAAATTAAGTTAGCAGCCAAATTTGAATAAACTGAAACGGCTTGCAAGTGAATATCTCTTGATGCAACCTATGGTGATAGACGCCCTTAATTTACCTTGTAAATTTTAATCTGTTTATATGTCTAGTTTTCGAGAAAATTGGAAAAATTAAGTTAGCAGCCAAATTTGAATAAACTGAAACGGCTTGCAAGTGAATATCTCTTGATGCAACCTATGGTGATAGACGCCCTTAATTTACCTTGTAAATTTTAATCTGTTTATATGTCTAGTTTTCGAGAAAATTGGAAAAATTAAGTTAGCAGCCAAATTTGAATAAACTGAAACGGCTTGCAAGTGAATATCTCTTGATGCAACCTATGGTGATAGACGCCCTTAATTTACCTTGTAAATTTTAATCTGTTTATATGTCTAGTTTTCGAGAAAATTGGAAAAATTAAGTTAGCAGCCAAATTTGAATAAACTGAAACGGCTTGCAAGTGAATATCTCTTGATGCAACCTATGGTGATAGACGCCCTTAATTTACCTTGTAAATTTTAATCTGTTTATATGTCTAGTTTTCGAGAAAATTGGAAAAATTAAGTTAGCAGCCAAATTTGAATAAACTGAAACGGCTTGCAAGTGAATATCTCTTGATGCAACCTATGGTGATAGACGCCCTTAATTTACCTTGTAAATTTTAATCTGTTTATATGTCTAGTTTTCGAGAATAATTGGAAAAATTAAGTTAGCAGCCAAATTTGAATAAACTGAAACGGCTTGCAAGTGAATATCTCTTGATGCAACCTATGGTGATAGACGCCCTTAATTTACCTTGTAAATTTTAATCTGTTTATATGTCTAGTTTTCGAGAAAATTGGAAAAATTAAGTTAGCAGCCAAATTTGAATAAACTGAAACGGCTTGCAAGTGAATATCTCTTGATGCAACCTATGGTGATAGACGCCCTTAATTTACCTTGTAAATTTTAATCTGTTTATATGTCTAGTTTTCGAGAAAATTGGAAAAATTAAGTTAGCAGCCAAATTTGAATAAACTGAAACGGCTTGCAAGTGAATATCTCTTGATGCAACCTATGGTGATAGACGCCCTTAATTTACCTTGTAAATTTTAATCTGTTTATATGTCTAGTTTTCGAGAAAATTGGAAAAATTAAGTTAGCAGCCAAATTTGAATAAACTGAAACGGCTTGCAAGTGAATATCTCTTGATGCAACCTATGGTGATAGACGCCCTTAATTTACCTTGTAAATTTTAATCTGTTTATATGTCTAGTTTCCGAAATAATTGGAAAAATTAAGTTAGCAGCCAAATTT